>OZ024743.1:334091411-334153911 GCA_964016885.1 Eledone cirrhosa
AGGAAGTCGAAACAATAAGTAGAACAATATGGGGTAAATGTATAGAAAAATACCGAAAGTGTTAAAAAGCAATTAAATGTAAAAAAAAAAAAACAATTTCTGATTACTACGACCTAAGTCTCTCACTGGTACTGCTAGGCTAAAGAAAGGTATACTAGGTGGGACGGAATTATAATGAGACCCTTTTAAGAGGTATAAGTAATAAACCGAGTATATCTTACGGTGACGGGTCAACAAGTGAGGGGCCAAAATACTAAAGAAACTACCACGAAATAATAAATAAAGGTTTCCTACCCCAGGCACAAGGCCAGCAACCACCCAGTGCAAAAAAGTAAACTAATACAAAATAATAATTCAGAGTCCCGAAAAAGAATACTAATACTATCTCTAAGGGTGCCGCCACGATACAAAAGTTCTAGTGCAAGCTACATAAAAGCTCGTACGAGGTACATGTAAAATTTGATACGGAAAATTAATTCACCCCCCCCCCCCAAATATAAATACTGATACACGAGAAATTAAAGCAAATATATCACTAAGAAATATAGAAGGCACGGGAATGGGGCAGCGGTCGGATAAGAGGGCAAGTATCCGGGGTCTAACACATCTGCTATAAAAAGCGGAGTCGGCCAAATCTATCATAGAGTAGGGGAAGGGGGTGGGGGTACTGAGGATACAAAGGACCGAGGGGCTGCCTCGGGTGGGCGAGAAAAAGATGACGACAAAGAAAGAGAACTGGGGTGGAAGGACTAGGGAGGGATGGGGGAAGAAGGAAATATAGAGGAAGCGATAAAAAGATATAAAAGAAGATCTTACGTCTACCTTTGCAAGCAGGGGTTACCCATTACAAAATCGGCAAGTGGGGTGTTATAGCCCTAGTCTACCCCACCACCATCCCCTGGGTCATTATGGGGTTTGAGGGCGAGGTAAGTCCTACGCAATCTGTGTTTACATGCAGTAACCATTTCATCTTTCTTGTTTAGGAGTTGGTCCGTCGAAAACAGCATTTGTAAAGTTTCCTCCGAGCATAAATTGCACGGACGGCGGCGCCCCCCCCCCCCGTGTAAGAGTTGGCTCTGGACAGTAAGCTCCAAGTGAGATCATAGGTAATGTTGTTATCCTTGAGGTACCATATGTGGCCCGAAAGTGTAGTGGTGTGACGCCGGGCCGGGTTTCCGGAAGGTATGTCTGTGTTGGTATAGCCGGGTCTTGAAGTCACATGCGGTTAATCCTATATAAGCTTTGTTGGAGGTGTCTGTCGTCCTCACGTTGCACTGGTAGATCACATTACGATCTCTGCATCTGTTGTCGAGCGGGAAAATGGATCCATCAGGACAGTTGCACTTCCTGGTCGGCTCTCCACTGCTATTTAGGTTATTTCTTCCATAGGGGTTGAGTTTTTTGTTGTTAGAGGAGACGATGCTTTGTGCAAAGTTTGGTGTAGTGCAGTATGAGAGTCTGATGGTATTTGTGTTAATTATGTTGTGGTAGCAGTGTTGTTATGGGAAGTGCTTTTCAATGAGCCTAAAGAAGATTTTCCCGATAGGAGTTGTCACCTCGGCGTTGTAGGGAGGATTGAACCATGTTACATTGCGTGAGCAGCGGTGTCGCCTGCTGGTTCCGCTAATGGGAGCTGGACAGTAGGATATTTCCTCCCGGAAACAACTCCGCTTGAGGGTCTGGTTGTAATAAGGCGCATATTTATCGAATATCTGCTCATTAGCTGACAAACGGGATATGCGGAGGGAGATGTTTTTAACCAGGTTATTGGTGATGTTCCTAGGATGGTTTGACCGGCGGTGGATGTAGTGCAGGTTGTCGTTAGGTTTCCTGTATGGGTAGTACAGATCATTATCGAGGTCAAGGGTAACATCCAGGAAGTTTACTCGGACGTTTGTAGGGTTATTTTAAATCTCCAGTCGCGGAAGAAGCTGATTAATTGTTTACGGACCCGATCTGTACTACTGGGGTTGTACCCTTTAAGGGTAAGGAGCCCATCATCACGGTACAATCCACCGCCGAATACAGGAAGCATATCGGTGAGTTTGGCTATTAGGAATAATCCTATAAGATCTGTGACCTCAGACGAATCCGTCGCGCCCATGCTGACGTCGAAGGGTTAGTCGGGAGCTCTCTTTATCCATTTGGAGTTGTCGAAGAGTAAGACTGTCTTCCTGGCTTGGAGGATGATGTTTCTTTCCTGGTCGGTGATGGGCACAAGTGCTTCGGCGAAGTCTAAGGCGGCCGTAAGTAGCGGTAAGGTGATTGAAGCATAGTAACTCTCTATGTCAAACTGGATGAATTTAGTGTCTCGTTTTTCCTCCATATTGCTGAACCATGAGATTACTTCATAGGCTAAGTCGGGCGTGTTGCTTATCTTTTGGTATCACGCGTTCTAGGATTTTTTTGCTGATTCTCCCTATATTGGACTTCGTTGGGTTTATAAGCCTGATAGAAGGTTTACGGTTGAAATCGGATTTGTGGTCCTTCAGTGTGAAGTGGGGTGTCCATGGTGCACTCGGATAAAACTGGTAACCTCTACTTTGTCAACCCCGATAGATACCACACACTGATCAGGAGCAGCCTAAACTCCACCTATAAAAAGGCTAACCACTCATGCATCGAGGACATAAATCGAGATGGACAACAAATTACCTCCAGCCTCGGGGTCGCCGACCGCACGGAACCCCTAGACCCACGGACACCCCACTTCACACTGAAGGACCACAAATCTGATTTCGACCGTAAACCTTCTATCAGGCTTATAAACCCAACGAAGTCCGACATAGGGAGAATCAGCAAAAAAATCCTAGAACGCGTGATACCAAAAGTTAAGCAACACGCCCGACTTAGCCTATGAGTCAACACCCATGAAGTAATCTCATGGTTCAGCAATATGGAGGAAAAACGAGACACTAAATTCATCTAGTTTGACATAGAGAGTTAACTATGTTTCAATCACCTTACCGCTACTTACGGCCGCCTTGGACTTCGACGAAGCACTTGTGCCCATCACCGACCAGGAAAGAAACATCATCCTCCACGCCAGGAAGACAGTCTTACTCTTCGACAACTCCAAATGGATAAAGAGAGCTCCCGACTAACCCTTCGACGTCAGTATGGGCGCGACGGATTCGGCTGAGGTCACAGATCTTATAGGATTGTTCCTAATAGCCAAACTCACCGATATGCTTCCTGCATTCGGCGGTGGATTGTACCGTGATGATGGGCTCCTTGCCCTTAAAGGGTACAACTCCAGTAGTACACATCGGGTCCGTAAACAATTAATCAGCTTCTTCCGCGACTGAGGATTTAAAATAACCCTACAAACGTCCCTGACCCGAGTAAACTTCCTGGATGTTACCCTTGACCTCGATAATGATCTGTACTACCCATACAGGAAACCTAATGACAACCTGCACTACATCCACCGCCTGTCAAACCATCCTAGGAACATCACCAATAACCTGGTTAAAAACATCTCCCTCTGCATATCCCGTTTGTCAGCTAATGAGCAGATATTCGATAAACATGCGCCTTATTACAATCAGGCCCTCATGCGGAATTGTTTCCGGGAGGAAATATCCTACTGTCCAGCTCCCATTAGCGGAACCAGCAGGCGACGCCGCCGCTCACACAATTTAACATGGTTCAATCCTCCCTACAACGCCGAGGTGACAACTCCTATCGGGAAAATCTTCTTTAGGCTCATTGAAAAACACTTCCCACTACAACACTGCTACCACAACATAATTAACAAAAATACCATCAAACTCTCTTACAGCACTACACCAAACTTTGCACAAAACATCGTCTCCTCTAACAACAAAAAACTCAACCCCTATGGAAGAAATAACCTAAATAGCAGTGGAGAGCCGACCAGGAGGTGCAACTGTCCTGATGGATCCATTTTCCTCCTCGACAACGGATGCAGAGATCGTAATGTGATCTACCAGTGCAACGTGAGGACGGACACCTCCAACAAAGCTTATATAGGATTAACCGCATGTGACTTCAAGACCCGGCTATACCAACACAGATATACCTTCCGAAACCCGGCCCGGCCTCACGCCACTACACTCTCGGGCCACATATGGTACCTCAAGGATAACAACATTACCTATGATCTCACTTGGAGCTTACTGTCCAGAGCCAACTCTTACACGGGGGGGGGGGGGGGGCGCCGCCGTCCGTGCAATTTATGCTCGGAGGAAACTTTACAAATGCTGTTTTCGACGGACCAACTCCTAAACAAGAAAGATGAAATGGTTACTGCATGTAAACACAGATTGCGTAGGACTTACCTCGCCCTCAAACCCCATAATGACCCAGGGGATGGTGGTGGGGTAGACTAGGGCTATAACACCCCACTTGCCGATTATGTAATGGGTAACCCCTGCTTGCAAAGGTAGACGTAAGATCTTCTTTTATATCTTTTTATCGCTTCCTCTATATTTCCTTCTTCCCCCATCCCTCCCTAGTCCTTCCACCCCAGTTCTCTTTCTTTGTCGTCATCTTTTTCTCGCCCACCCGAGGCAGCCCCTCGGTCCTTTGTATCCTCAGTACCCCCACCCCCTTCCCCTACTCTATGATAGATTTGGCCGACTCCGCTTTTTATAGCAGATGTGTTAGACCCCGGATACTTGCCCTCTTATCCGACCGCTGCCCCATTCCCGTGCCTTCTATATTTCTTAGTGATATCTTTGCTTTAATTTCTCGTGTATCAGTATTTATATTTGGGGGGGGGGGGTGAATTAATTTTCCGTATCAAATTTTACATGTACCTCGTACGAGCTTTTATGTAGCTTGCACTAGAACTTTTGTATCGTGGCGGCACCCTTAGAGATAGTATTAGTATTCTTTTTCGGGACTCTGAATTATTATTTTGTATTAGTTTACTTTTTTGCACTGGGTGGTTGCTGGCCTTGTGCCTGGGGTAGGAAACCTTTATTTATTATTTCGTGGTAGTTTCTTTAGTATTTTGACCCCTCACTTGTTGACCCGTCACCGTAAGATATACTCGGTTTATTACTTATACCTCTTAAAAGGGTCTCATTATAATTCCGTCCCAACTAGTATACCTTTCTTTAGCCTAGCAGTACCAGTGAGAGACTTAGGTCGTAGTAACCAGAAATTGTTTATTTTTTGTTACATTTAATTGCTTTTTAACACTTTCGGTATTTTTCTAAACATTTACCCCATATTGTTCTACTTATTGTTTCGACTTCCTCCCCCTCCCCTCCTTAGTATCTTCTTTGACCTCACGCCCAGCTGTAGTCGGCACTATCAACGCATGAATGGGTCTCTTCCACCTCCTCTCCCTCTTTCTCCTACTGGCAGATTCAGCTACCCCTTCCCTCCACAAATTGCCATCAACAACAAACTTTTGACCAATCCTTTTACCATATATGGGATTACCCCTTGAGAAGCTCGGCTATTCAAATACCAGGATAAACATGTTCATTTAGTCCAGAATTAGCCGTCGAAACGGATTGAGCTCAGCCGTCGGGGTCCTACTCGTTCCTATTACCCACTCTACTACCCTAAGTATTGAGTACTTTGGTGCGTTATGGTCCACCTGGTTCCTTACCACATTTTCTCCGTTATATATATATATATATATATATATATATATATATATATATATATATATATATATATATATATATGTGTATATGTGTATATATATATATATGTATATGTATATATATATATATGTATATGTATATATATATAGGTATATGTATATATATATATGTATATATATATATGTATATATATATGTATATATGTATATATATATATATATATGTATATATGTATATATGTATATATATATGTATGTATATATATATTTGTATATATGTATATGTATATATATATATATATATATATATGTATATATATATATATGTATATATGTATATCTATATATATAAAGGGAAGATGGACATTGTTTGGTTTTCGGAACTTGCATGCTACACCGTTCATCCAATTTTGATGAAACCTCACACATATATAAAACTCAACGCGTAGAGTGGAATAGGCTACTTGAAATCTTTGAAAAATCGATAATCGGGCCCTATGACAGAATGTTTTTCGATTCCAATGAAATTTTATGTGAATTGGAACACAAGAACTCTTAGTTTACATCTGGCGCAATAAAAATAAATTTCATATGCCCATATAAGGACGTGCGTTATTGATTGGACGGCCAGCTGCATGTCTTCCCAGCTGTCTCAGTAAACGACCGACCATTAAAGAGTTTATCTTTTCATATTCCACCTTTTTCAAGTGGAAATACAGTATTATCCCTATCTGAAAAGGGAACCAAATTTAATGGTGTCTTTTGTGATGCTAAAAGCTGTGAGTAAATTTTCAAACAGTCTTAAATAATCATGCTTTTTGAAAAAAAAATTACTAAATAATACGTTGACCAAGTTGTATTGTACACATACAAAGTTGTAAAAAATGTTACGTCGTACCAATGTTTTCCTTTTTTAAACAAAAGATTCTAAAAAATTACTTAATTTATAATACAGTCTTTTGCACAGGAAGTGAGTAACTTTTCGGGTGTTTAAACGTAAGTTCACCAGGGTTTGTGTCTTCATTATTAGCCCACCTCTAATGGCATTTTTTGTTCTGCTTACGACTAAATGTTATGAGCGTATTTGCAATTAATTGCGCACACGTGCACACCTGCATGCAGATAGACACTGACAGCCAATAAAAAATCGATAACTTGCTTATTAAGATATCGGTCAAAAAGAGAGATTGAATGTACTTTAGAACATTTTTTGAATATATTGTTCTTTTTGGCATGATATGTCAGAAATATAGCTACTATACACTTTGGTTATTTTTTGTAACTAAAAAACGGTTCCTTTTGGGTGGATACTTAACGAGAAAAATCCTAGGATTTTGGACAAGTTTATTTCAGGCGCTGTATAGACGCCTATTTTGTCACACCTTGGTCATGAATTCGTATTCTTTTCCAATAGATATTTTCCGCTCTATAAGGCTCACCAGGATATAAGGCGTATCATTTAAAATCAGGTCCGCGCAACGGCGTGTAAGGCCAACCAGGAAAATGCTATCTTCTTTACTTTTAGTCTAGATCTATTACTTCTGTTAGAGCCGTGAATGATTACCATTGTATTATTTATACATAAGGCTCACCGGAGTATAAAGTGCAGAGCTGTTTTTTGATTAAATTTAATTATTTTAAGTGCAATTTATAGACGGGTTAATTCGGTAAGTTATTGTAATCATATTTCCAAACCTTCCCATTCACCAGTAACCATGCTAACGAATCTGGTGTCATCTCTCTCTGTATTTAATCACCTCTCTCTAACCTAACAGCTTCGTTACACGTCGTTATGCCCACACGGAAACGTTCAAGACTTACCCCCAAAAAAGGTACAGCTACTGCTTTGAGACAACGAATTAGGCGTTCTCAGGTATGAGTTCATTCACAATTGATTAATCCTTTATGCAATATTCTCCCTTAATGTTAGCAAGTACTGCGTTTATCCTAACTGTCACCACTTTTAAGCAACTACAACATTCTAATCGTAGTTATATTAAATTTATTGTCTTACCTTGATTCCCTTTTGTTCATGTTAGACTTTTCTCATTTACTATTGACACTGCCATTGGCTTAGCTAACCAGTAGAATTAATTAATTTTCTCTAGGAAACACCTGCTAAGCGCGAATCTCGACTAGCTGATAGACGTCTTTCCCGGCTGGTTGAGTCACCAACATCACGTACGACAAGGCTTGCTGATATTCGCCTCCGTCGCCAACAAGCGCTGACGGAGGAATCACCAACATCCCGTCAGACGAGGCTTGAGGCTGTGGCAAAGGGCAATAACCCTAGATACAATTTTGATCAACTTTTTTTCACCTATAGCAAATTTACCGGGACAGGTTTTTAGCTACTCAAATCTACTTCAAAGATCACGCATTGATGTAAAAAATCAATAAAACTGAAGCGGGGCTCGACTTTGCGCAAAAAAACAAGGCAAAGTTACACATGGGAAAACTTTTTACAGGAACGTCGTATATTCTTGAATACTGTCACAAAAGACTCGCCATTATGCCGCGGTTAAGATAAAGGCCCTTTTAATTCTTCTTCTGCACATGTGAGCGCAAAAATTGTAAAAAAAAAGAACCCTGAAAGTAATCGACATTCTCACCCTGCTTTAAATTAACTGAACATTCAATATCAAGCGATTTTGACTTCCGTCAGTCGTGCAGAGAACAATTTCAACGATACACTGTGTAACTACAATTAATAAATTACACACCTGTGTCTACTAACCTATTTTTTTTCATTGAAGTTCGAAGTTTTGAACCTGTGATGCGCGGGAAGTAACTTTCACACATTCTAACAGACCAAAGGTCGACTTACACCCGGGCAACGCCGGGTACTTCTGCTAGTGTATATATATATGTATATATGTATTTATATACATATACGTATATATATATGTATATGTATATATGTATATATATATATGTATACATATATATATATATGTATATATATATGTATATATATATATATATGTATATATATGTATATATGTACATATATATATGTATATATGTATATATATATATATATATATATGTATATGTATATATATATATGTATATATATATATGTATATATATATATGTATATATATATATGTATATATATATATGTATATGTATATATATATATATGTATATATATATACGTATATATATATATATATATATATATGTATATATATATACATATATATGTATATATGTATATATATATATATGTATATATGTATATATATATATATATATATATATATATATATATATATATATATATATATATATATACATATATACAACTTGAACTATGTGTTTTTTATGTAAAATGCAAAATCAACTTCCTTCGTAACTCATAATAGAAATATAAACAACTCATAATTGTAAATTATTTCTATTTCTATAATACTTATACAAGCGCAATTATTAATTTATATAGATATTTATACACTTATAACCTATTGTAATGTAATAAGATAAAATTTACTTATAACCACAATTCTTCATATAATCTAATCGACTATATATACAATATTATAACTCATAATATAGCTAAATAAATTTAAATTCTGGAATCATATTCCACCATTCCCGCAAATTGTTAATTCCTTTTAAATTAACGTAAATACAAGCTCTTCTTTCTTTTTTTCTTCTTCCTACTCATACATACATATATTCTAATTATTTAAATTCTGCATAGCGTCTAAAATAACGTTTTTGTCACCCTTATAGCTCAACCTCATTTGCATACTCATCTTAATAATTTGAAATATCTGACTTTTCTTCTCTTTTCCATTCACTATCCAAGAAAAACTTGAACCGTTAAGGTATCTTTTTCTTGGTTATGTCAAAATTTATAAAACAAATTTTGTATTTTATCTGATGAAAGCGTACCAAAGTTTTGGTACCCTTGAAACATATATAATAGAATAAATATGGTTTTATAAATATAGTTTCCATTTATTAAATATCATTGAATATTATACTCCAGAAAAAGCTGTCGAGTGCTCTGAATCAGTTATAAACATTTATATTTGTTGAATTACCAACAAATTGAATATCCCTTTTGCTTATATATATATATATATATATATATATATATGTATATATGTATATATGTATATTGCTTATATATATATATATAAATATATATATATATATATATATATATATATATATATATATATGTATATATGTATACTAGCTGAGCTACCCGGTGATACCCGGGTATTTTATGAAAGTTACAATATATTTGGCACACATTACAAAGTATTTGACCATTCAAATATGATTGCTGAATTTTAACCAAAGTAGGAATTATAGCAGAATATTTATTGCCGTTTTGTCAAAGTTAATCATCTAGATAGAAATATTGATTTTTTCCAGTGGTGATTTTTTTGAATACTGCTCCCTATTACAGTCAGCATATATAATGCTTTACTCATAGATGAATCATTAGGTATGTTGTCAGTGAAAAGTGCATGACCAAAAAAATACATTTAGATTTTTTTTATTTATCCTTTTTTTTTTTTTGCTTAATCTGAACCTCTGAAATTCAAGCAACATGTAAAGACTATTTTAAAAACCATAAATAAAATAAGAAAATAAATTTAGCATTGGTTTATGCTTGAATGAAGTATTTATTTACTCATTTCTGTAATTCGGGGAAAGTGTATTTAAATTTGTACACTGTAGCTTTCACCAATCTTTGCCTCTATGGCAGAAGGATCTTGTTTGAGGGAGATTTGTTTTCTATTTCTATTAGCTATACCAACAGTTATAGTGGCTCACATGACATACATAGATACTTACACACACATGTATGTGTGTAAGACAGTTGTTTGGGATTTGAAATGGATTTTGCTAATATTTCTAGTAGATCGAGTTATCACATAGAGCCATTCCTTTTTGCTTCACACATATATACATACCTGAGAAAGTAAGGTGGGATTTGAAGGAAATTTGGCTGCTACTTCTACCCAACAAAGTCCTCACTTATACTACTTTATATAGCAGAGGTACCCGGGAATACCTGCATATTCTTCCAAAGTAACACCATGCAGTAAATTTGCGGCTTCAGAATTCCTTGCAAACTACATGACTAAGGAATTAGGATCTGTGTCATTCCAAAGCCTCTGGATAAACAGCATTCTTGGTTTTGCCCTGTGGTGCCACAATGAAATGACAATCAGGGTTCCCAACTCTTGTTGTGCCAACATAGAGCTGACAATGTGAAAAGACAGGATCTGCCAGATTCAACCCAATGACTTTCAATGATTGCCCTTGAGATGTATTAATGGTCATGGCAAAACTGAGCCTGATCGGAAATTGAAGTCTTTGAAATTCAAATGGCTTCAGAGGTATTCTGGGAATGAAACAATTGTCTCCAGCAAATTTTCCTGGCATGATTGCAACTTCTAGAACATTGGACATCATATTTTTGATGATGAGTCTTCTGCCATTACAAAGTTTTGGAGGATCCAGATTGCGAAGTAGCATAACCGATGCTCCAAGCTTCAGTATCAGGTTGTGTGGAGGAATTCCGGCCTGTTCAAGACTGTTCAAAAATTCAGCTGGATAGTTTACAACCTGGTCTTGAGAAGTGATTGTGTCAACTGATTTGTAGCATATTTTCTCTCCCAGTAACATCTCCAGCAGCCTTCTATTGATTTCTTTCACAGCAACATTTTTAGGTGCTAAGATTGTTCATTCACAGAGCCATTTCGGATCACATTGCCTGGTCTGAATTTTTGGAAACACTCTGGCAATCAGTTCTTGTTCTGTGTCAATGATATGGCCAAATGACAACTGAATATGTTCATTGGAGTCCTTTTCAAGAAGTCCATTTCCAAATTTAAGTAGTTGGATGGCAAACTCACTAACACCTTCGTCACCAGTTAAGTGCACTCGCATGTTGGTTGTAAGGCTCAGCAGCTGAAAGTGGGGCCAGAGATAGGATGTTTTCAGGCAGGCATTGACCTGATCAGCTCAAGTCTCTCTAAGAATTACAGGCAGAGTTTATCTGAAATCACCAGCAAGAACCATTGTCACTCCTCCCATTATGCAACTATTTTCTGTCAGATCCCTTACCGTCCGGTCTAAAGCTTCAATTGCTCCTTTATGGCTCATAGTAGCTTCATCCCAAATTATCATCTTGCATGTTTGCAGAATCTTGCCCTTGGGTGAGTTCTTCTTGATGTTGCAAAAAGATTGTTCATGCCGTGTGAGATCTATGGGCAGCTTAAACATGGAGTGTGCAGTTATTCCTCCATCCAGACGTGTTGCTGCAATGCCACTTGAAGCCACAGTAAGGGCAATATGTTGCTTTTGGCGAACTTTAGCAAGCAGGAGGTTTATGAGGAATATCTTCCCTGTGCCAGCAGGAGCATCGATGTCATTTGAGTATTTTCGATGATGTTGTGGTAGATGTATTTCTGGTTCATTTTCATCCACAAACTTACGCAATACTTGTATATTATAGTTTGTCTCCTGAAAAAAGTCTTGTGCTAACTCCATTTCTTCATCTGGCTCTGGCATCCCGCATTTAGCTAATGTGCTATTCATTGCCTGAACTCGATGGGACAGGTCACAGAGAGCTTGATTGTAAATCTTGGGGGTATATTCCATATACATATTGCCATGATGTCTTCGGGTTAGGTGTAGATAGTCGTCCGACATATTGTTTTTGTACTCCTGCCAGAGTAGATGAGCTTCATCAATTCCACATGTTGTGAGCATAATAGCAAATAATTGTCTTATTTGACTGGCTACTTGAGTGATTGCTGCTTCTTCTAGGCACTTCTTCCATTGTCCATTGTCATGCAGGAGTCCATTTTGTTTACATGCTTCTTGGTATGTTGCGCACTCCCTCCCTCTGAAGCAACTAAGATCCTCAAATGACGTTGGTCCTCGAACAATATGCAGAAGTAGCCGTAAATAAAAACATTCTCTGTTGTTGGGATGGACATTGTGAACACCTTCCACTAAATGACCCTGCTTCCTTCGATTCCAGGTCTTGCAATTGGTCCAGGTGTAGTATGTTGGGATTTCAGCATATAGGAGAGATCGAGCAAATTCATCATTCCGGCAGAGTTTAAAGAAAGCAGTTAGTGTAGTGTCATGTGATGCTTGTGCCAACTGATGAGCAGTGATCTCAGTGAAGTACACTCTCTGTCCATTTTCCAGATGGACTGCGAGGTTGACCACTGTTGGGTGGCATTAATGGATATCAAATCCAAAGATTCGCCAGATAGCTTCATTGCTGGAGACTATCGACCTGTTTGATACCGTTTGACCTCATCCAGCCCACCATCATTGAGTTCTTTGTCAGTAATTAAGGTAGCCATGTCACTGCCCTTGTTGATATATTTTGTGACATATAAGATTGCCTTGACGGAGCTGCAATACTCAACATTGATATGAACTTTTAAAAGTTTACACAACAATTTGTTGTGTGGGACGACCCACTGATTATTTATGGTCAGCTCCTCTCCTCGAACTGTTAGGCTTGCAGAATTGCCTCCATGTTCTGGTCTACGCCTACGATAAAGGGGGTATCCATTATTGTCAGTTCAAGTTTCCCGAATAAAAGCTCTCGGGTAATGCTTGCTGCATTTTTAATCTTTCATGCAGGGAGAGGCTGGATTGATGACTCCACATGGACCATGAATGAGTTTGGACTTGATGGTTTCAAAGAGCTCTGGATCATCACCTTTATCAGGCAACTCTGCTGAAATGATCTTATCAACAGCATCTGGTCTTATCTTCTTGCACCAGATTAGTGTGTAAGAGTGAGGAAGACCTCTATTCTGCCACTCAATAGTGGTCATCCAAGCACTAAACTCACCAAACATTCTTCCTTCTTTTAGGAGCCAGATGAGTTTTTTTTTGCTTTTCATGGAAAAACCGAGCAATGAGATCATGTCGATCCTTTGGTTTTTGATTTTGAAATAATTCATTTGATATTTCTGACCAGTTTGAATTGCATGTAAATGTAATGAAGAGATCTGGCCGACCAAATTTTCTGACATAGGCCATTGCATCTTGCGTACGTGGTCCTCCAGTGAAGCTTGATGGTAGTATGACTGGTTGGCCAATATTTCTTGGGTCAACATCAGAATTGATGGCATCTCTAAGGTGGATGTAGTTATCTGCTCTCAACTTAGTTTGATTCCTTCGCAGAAAACCCAATCTTTCTGTTTCAATTTTGGCATACATGTCCACCATGAACTGGCTGGTAACTTCTTTGAATCGCAAAACTTGGTTGAAGTGATCATGTACCATGAAATGATAAGCATAGCATTTTTTGCAGCTGATTGATCGTCCAGTTTCTTGTCCCGTTACTGGGTTGATCTGCTGTAGCTGAAAATGATATCCATCTTGACCATTCCAAAAGATGAGCGGATATTGGAGTGAATCATAGGCTCTATGAGTTTCACAAATTTGCCCCAAATGTCCACTTCGTTTTTGCAAAACAATGTCACGTCGTTCATGCTGTTCATCAACCATTATGATTGCAACTTCATCAGTGACAGGTGCATTGAATCTGCGTTCATGTTCTGAAGCTGGGCGTTTGTCTGCCCTAATGATGATTTTACGATCTCTGGTGTTGTTCATATGCTCCAGTGCATATTTAAATACACTAACATACATGTGATGTTGGTGAAGCATTTCTGGTAATTTTAGGACTATGTAGAACTGCAATCCACCATGGACATTGGTACATCTTTGCTGTGCCTGTGTTTCATTTCCACCCATGAAGTAAACCTGCACAAATTTGTGAGGCTCCTGTGAAAGTGGCAGAAGGCCACCCATTAAGTGGTAACACTGTCCCTGAATTTTATAAGTTGTACAGAATCTAAAGTCAGTCACATTCCTGTCAGCCCCAAAAGATGTCATCTGAAAAGCAGAATTATATTTTATGTATTTATTGAAGTGTCGTGCTTCTGGTGTATGCTGAAGGAGCAGATTCTTCAGAAATTCAGGTTGTTCTTGTATTGTTTTAAGGCTCACTTTGCCGTTTCAGCAGCATAGACTTGGTGTTTCTGCTGCCCACTTCTTGGCACCACAATACTGGCAGCATTTGTTCATTTTCACAATATTGATTTGTGGATTACTGCTGTAGTCCTTTTGGGGTCATAAGAAAAAGCACCCATCAGCCAGTTCATTTACTTTCTTCAGATCGCTGTGTTATCTTTCTCTTAGCCTCTGAAGATGACCTTCCATATAATGATCTGGAACGTTTTCTAGGCATTTGAAGTGATATTGGCAGTATTGGTAGAGGGTCGGACGCCTTGCTTTGACGCATAGAGTTACGGCCCTTGCCATTCTGAGTTCAAATCCCGCCGAGGTTAACTTTGCCTTTCATCCTTACGGGGCCGATAAAATAAAGTACCAGTAATACACTGGGTAATTGTTGGCCTTGTGCCTAAAGTAGAAATAATTATTACACACCACATGATAAAATAAAGTACCAGGAATGCACTGGAATAATTGCTGGCCTTGAGCCAAAAGTAGAAACAATTATTACACACCACACTCTTTCCGAAATAGAAACAACTATAGAATGTATTGTTCACTCAATAAAGTTGTTTTAAATGATCTCTTTATATGAATGTATATTAGGTGTAATTAATTTTAGACAAATGTAGAAAATATTGGGATTTCAGATTGTATTCTGAAATTATCATTTTTTATCCAACTCCACCCCACCCCCGAAGAAAAACGACAAACACTACAAAAAAATATTTTCTGTGTTAATTCAAATAATTGTTTCTACTTTTGGCACAAGGCCAGCAAATACCCAGTGCATTACTGGTACTTTATATTATCGACCCGTAAGGATGAAAGGCAAAGTTAACCTCGGCGGGATTTGAACTCAGAATGACAAGGGCCGTAACTCTATGCGTCAAAGCATAGTGTCCGACCCTCTACCGATACTGCCAATGCACCGTCATTAATTCAAATAATAGCGGAAAATAATATATTCAAATAATATCTTTTAGAAATACTGGGTTTTTTGTCTGTTAATACATACATATATACAACTTCTATAAAAGCATCTGTGATTTCTTTAGACATATGTAGAAAATAAGCTTTGATTGTAACATATATCGTCTGCTAAAGAAGGCCCACCCCATAACACACACGTCTGTGTGTAAATATATATATAAACGCGGACACACATAAGGTAAAGAATCCCTCCAATCACACTCCCTCTCTCCTACCTCTTTACTTTTTTTTCTCTCTCCCATCTTTTCTCTTTTCTTATTGTCTTTCTCTCCCCATCCGCCTCACTCCATTTCTCTTTCTCATCTCCTCTCTTTCTCTCTCTCATCCTCTACAGAATAGCGAACAAAAAATAAATAAAAGATAAATAACATTGGGAGAGTTAAAAAGTGTGTAAAAATAATAAATAAATATTAGTTAATGAACGCTGGCTACTTTCCCTCTCTCTCTCTCCCATAACATTACTCTCTCTCTCTTTTTATCTCTCACATCCCCCCTCTCTCTACAGAATAGAGAACAAAAAATAAAGAAAAGATAAATAACGTTAAGGAAGCGGGAGAGTTGAAATTGGCTATAAAATTGAGGCTTATTTGCATAATTGCAAACGAATTGAATGTTATTATTAATATTCGAAAAACTCAGATTACATTTATTGTATTCAGCCATATAGAGCGAAAAAAGTTTTCTTTTTTATTTGAATTTGGCAAAGCCGGCCATTTATCGCTCATATACAGGAAACTAACTGGCCAGTCTGCTGATATGCAAATCTGGCTGATCAGTGAATCTGCTAATATGCAGATCTGACTGATCAGCCAGTCTGCTAATATGCAAATCAGGCCGATCAGTCACTGTGTATTTTCAAAAATAGCATATATTTTCACTAGCTCTGACAGTTTTGCAGGTGAACAGTGAGCTGTACTGATGAAGGGTGATACCTAGAAACATTAGTATCTGCAGTTCTGTTTACATGCCAACACAAGAGAAAGAATGAAGGGTTCATTCTACTGACATGGCTATACAATTGAGTCTTGTTTGCATAATTACAAACGAATCGAATGTTATTATTAATATTCGAAAAACGCAGATTACATTTATTGTATTCAGCCATGTAGAGCGAAAAAAGTTTTCTTATGTATATATACACACACACAGGAGAAATTGTCATGTTTTATCACAATTATTACCTCTATTCCTTGACAGACACTGCTCAGGATTTCCTACATTACTCCAAGTCTGTGACCTATCCATATCTTCCTTAATACTAACCTCCTACACTAAATCGTGTGTGAGTACATACACACACACACATCTACTACTGTTTCACACCACTTGCACATACAGAAACAATAACAACAGCAACAACACATAATATACACACACAGATACTCAGAGAGACATGCACGTATGCATACTTAAACGTACACACACACGCACACACATCCAAATCTTGAGAAGCTGGGCTAAACAGAAACAGAAAGAACACGACTAGTTAGGAAGTTACAAGTAGAGTCCATTAACAAAACTATCAAAATATTCTGTAATAACTGCATATACACATGCAAAACATATGCACATGTACACATATAACTCAAAACATACAGATCCCCATAAACAATAACATCCATACCTTCACACACACACACACACACACACACACACACACACACACACACACACACACACACACACACACACACACACGGCATTCAGACAGACAGGCATATCTACCTAGTTGATGTTGTCTAAATTCCAAGAAAAAAGTTTTGTGTCTATATTAGAAATCGACTCTCTCTCTCTAATGGTATAAATTTATAAAATAATTGTTTCTACATTTGGCACAAGGCCAGCAATTATTCCAGTGTATTACTGGTACTTTATATTATCGACCCCGTAAGGATGAAAGCAAAGTTAACCTCGGCGGGATTTGAACTCAGAATGGCAAGGGCCGTAACTCTATGCGTCAAAGCATGGCGTCCGACCCTCTACCGATACTGCCAATTGACCACACACACACACGCACACACACACACACACACACACATATATATATATATATATATATATATATATATATATGTGTATAATATATATATATATAAGCACACACACAGTGACAACGGAATCACGATCCAAAGAAAATTGAGTAAATCTTTTCCTTGTTTAAAAACGAACTTTTTTTTGGCTGAAGAATTGATTTCAATAATTTTAATGTTTTGGCGACTTTATAAATTTGTAATTTTAGTTACATAAAAAAAACTATGGGAGGCGGAAATAGACGCGAATATCTAGCAGTATGTTTCTGTGTTTATCTCCGTCTGTAGGAAACTTGAGTAGAAATCAATGAAGCAGTCATTTCTATTTTCGTAAAAAAACTCACAAACATCCGTTCGGAAAGAGAATACGATTTTTTATTGTCGCTTTTTTCACGCAGAAGGGGTTGTGTGCTTGGTGTTACTTGTAATGTTACCGAGACAGGTGAGATTGATGCTGTTAATGGATAGTTTGCAATTGGGAGGGGGTGCAGGAATAGGCCACAGATAGGAGACAGCCCATTTGTTGTGAGCAACGAGTGTGCCAGCGAAAAGTCTTGCACGACTGATTGAACATCGTACAAAGTTTGCTGGTCACTGATTCCGCGCAAAAGATGGCATGGCTTCAGACCTCTTGTTGTGGGAGATCTCTACCAGAAAGGTCAGATACCAGGATACCTTAGCAAGAGGCACTGGAATTGACAAGGACACACCTTGGTGGTAAACAGTCTGTTGGTGTGAAGTTGAGATTGCTGTCTCACCTAGGGGTAATGGATAAGATATATAAGGATTGTCAGTGAGAGTATTTCACTCAATCGTGTGTTCCTTTATTCTACGCGGTCTGGGGTGAATCCGAATGAAACAGAAAATAGAGTTCACCCGAGTTTTATAAAGGGTTAGTAGCTGTTGGTTGAGGACATATTTCTCAAGAGGAAGACAACTCTTTAGGATGAAGTTTTTGCGATACTGAGTTCTACCATTCGAAACATTCGTGAGGGTTCAAGTTGCATGCTGCACATATTTGAGGTTGAGTGATGGGTGGTGGGTGATAATAATTTCTAGATATGTGTTGTGATGGTGTCTTATTGCAATGGAAGAAGAAAAGATTTCTGCAATCATATTGAAGAATATGTTTAGGTCTCTCTTCGTAGAGTCAGTGAAGATTTGTCGCGAGACTCTGTTAGGAGTTGCGACCGGTAGATAGTATCAGCAATGGAAAGATCAATGGAAACATTGATTCTGTGGTCTGATTTGACGAGTTCCACCCCACTCAGTAAACGAATGAGTTGTGGGATCTTGTCGATCTTCTTCCCCCTATTTAGGTTGTATGTGGATTCTAAATGATTCTAAGATATACAGACGTCTAAAATATTTCAATATCAAGCTGGTATATTACACCGACAAAATCCCTGGTAAACCAACATTCTTTATATATATATATATATAAGACTAAGGGCAGTGGATTGGCAAAGGGCGGTGGATTGGCAGTATCGGTAGAGCATCAGACAACATGCTTTGCTGCATAGAGTTACGACCCTTTACATTCTAGTCGATAAAATAAAGTACCAGTTACGCAGTAGGGTTGATTTAATCGACCCCCCTCCAAATTGCTGGCCTTGATCCATTACATATAAGACTGTCTCTCAAATACTATTCTTTCTCTTGAAGGTCAGATATTTTATTCAGTTTTGACCAAGCATTAATTCTCAACGCTGCTCTATTGAAATCCACACTTGTATGGTATGGGGGGGTGTTCCTAGTCATAATTGTTTCTACTTTAGGCACAAGGCCAGCAATTACCCAGTGCATTACTGGTACTTTATTTTATCGACCCCGTAAGGATGAAAGGCAAAGTCAACCTCGGCGGGATTTGAACTCAGATCGTAAAGGGACGTAACTATACTGGAAAGCATGGCGTCCGACCCTCTACCGATACTGCCAATCCACCGCCATTAAGCTAATAATGATATCTAATTTAGGCACAAGGCCAGCAATTTGAGTGGAAAGCAAAGTCGACTATATATCACTCTCAGTACTTCATTGGTACTTTATTTTAAGGACGAAAAGCACTTTTGACCTCGGCGGGATTTGAACTCAGAAGGTAAAGGGTCGCAACTAGATGGCACACTATGATTCTGCCTACTAATTAAACTGCTACTAATTAAACTGCTAATATGAAAACAAAAACAGTTAAAAGAGTAGTTTTTATTTTAGAGATGTTAACTGGAGAACTCTTGAAAAATATAGCTGTGAAATAGAGAGAGTCGGTTTCTAACATAGATTCAAGACTCTCTCATTGGAATTTACACAACATCAACTAGGTAGATATGTCTGCATGTCTGCATGCATGCATGTGCAGATATGGATATTATTGTATGTGTGGATGTGGATGTATTGAGTTGTATGCGTGCATGTGCATACGCTTTGTATCTGTACATGTGTATATGCAGTTATTAGATGCAACATTTTTGGAATGTTTTACATATCTTTACTGTTCCATTAATGGATTGTACTTGGAATTTCCTAACTAGTTGTGTTCTTCCTGTTCCTGTGAAGCCCAGCTTCTCAAGATTTGTATTGAGGCAGTTACTAGCATATGTATGTATGTACACAGTTGACATAATCTTGTATCAGTAATGACGGTAATATATATATATATATATGTGTGTGTACGTGAGTAGCGTGTGTGTGTTTGTTTGTATGCATGAGTGTTGGTGTGTGCGCGCGTATATATGTGTGTGTGCGCGCGTGTGTGTATGTCGTACGTATGAGTATCAATAAGGGAGTTTTTTATGCGCGGGGACATAGAAATAGTCGGGCTGGATACCCGATCGCGCAATTAAACCACTGGGAGTGAAGAACCCCTCGCCCTTGTCAGGGCATTCTTCTAGAAGAAGGCATCTCAGGAAACTTGGTTAACTCCGACATAAAACCTGCGGCTCAGTAGTTACCGATGATGTTGATCTTTTCTTCTTTTCGGGTTATAGCTACTGTCGCTCAGAGAGTGGGATTGGCTCAGTGCACAGTCTTTCCTCACTTTAAAAAATATTCTTCCCGCATAGGCATTGCACGATTGAATTAATTAATAATTATTAATAGTGTATTATTATTATTATTATTGTTACTATTATTATTACTCTTTTTTTCTTTTCCCAATTCAATGATGTTCCAAAACAATATAAAAGAGATAATTGGCAGGGGCCCCAGGTTATCGCAGTGTGGGCCCGCTCGTCATCGTGCCACTGTAATAGAGCCAAACAAGGCATTTAGTCTTGGCTGCTGGAACGTACGGACGCTGCTTGACAGGGATTCCTTGGAACGTCCTGAACGAAGGACCGCTCTTGTTGCAAAGGAGCTTCGACGTTACGATCTTGACATCGTGGCTTTATCTGAGACGAGGTTAGCTGGAGATGGTCATCTTACAGAATTTTGTGGAGAATATACATTCTTCTGGAAAGGAAGAGATGAAGCAACCAGAAGACAGGCTGGGGTAGGATTTGCTGTTAAGACTGTTCTTGTGAATAAATTAGAAGAAAATCCAGTAGGGATTAGTGAGCGTCTTATGTCCATGAGAATTCCGCTGGACAAAGGAAGATATGCGACCCTGGTGAGTGTATATGCTCCAACTATGAATTCTGTCGATGAAGAAAAAGTGTCCTTTTACCATGCTTTGAAAGTCATCGTGCTTGGTGACATTAATGCTAGAGTGGGTAGGGATTTTAACACATGGAATGGGGTGGGAAAGTGTAACAACAATGGTATGCTCCTATTGCCGATGTGTGAGGAGCTGGATCTGTGTGTTACCACCACCATGTTCCAACAAAATAACAAATTTAAGACTACATGGACGCATCCTGCATCTAAGGAATGGCATCTTTTGGACTACGTCCTAGTCAGGATGACTGACAGACGGGATGTGCAGTGTGTTCGTGCTCTTCGTGGAGCTGAGTGCTGGACGGACCACCGCCTGGTACGCACAAAAGTGAAACTAATCACTAAACGTAAAATCCGGGCTCCTGGTGTTGCTCTGCCCAGAAGATTGAATGCTGCTCGTCTTAGGGATAAAAATGTGAAGAGGACATTGGAAGAAGAGATGCAGGTTGCAGATCTTGGTGAGGATTGGCCGACCCTTAAAAAGTCGGTTTATGATGTAGCAGGCGTGTTCTGGGATTGGTGCAGAGAAAACATCAAGACTGGTTTAATGAGAATGATGTACATATAGAAGACTTGTTGGCTGATAAGAGGCGTGCTCTGTCACGCTACTTGACAGCAAAACCACAGGAGAAGAATATGTTGCATAAGGAACTCAATGATGTGAAATCACGTGTTAGGCGGAGTCTATCTCAGATGAAGGATCAGTGATGGAGTGAGAAGGCTGGTGAGATACAAACTACTTTAGATTCCAATAACACAAAGCTGTTGTACAGCTCTTGCGTGAAGTTTATGGACCATCTTCTTCTCTCGTGACACCGCTTCGCAGCAAGGATGGCAAAGAACTTCTTCGTGACTCACAAGGAATTCTACGAAGGTGGCGAGAGCACTTTCATGAGCTTTTGAATCAGCCGTCTGTCGTCAATGAAGATTTTCTCAGTCTCATTCCAGAAATCCCGTGAAAGTAGTTCTCGCAGAACCTCCGACGCTTGTGGAGGTTGCAGTGGCTATCTCGAAGCTGAACAGTGGAAGATCTTCAGGTATGGATGGCGTACATGCAGAGCTCCTACAATATGGTGGCGAGAGACTTCTGCAACATCTTCACTCTTTGTTTGGCAGGATATGGGATAATGAATCCGTACTTGAGGACTGGAGAGATGCAGTAATGGTGGTCTTGTACAAGGGAAAGGGTAACAGGAATGATTGTGGGAACTACAAAGGTATATCATTGCTTTCTGTCGTAGGGAAAGTTTTATGTAGGGTGCTTCTGGACCGTCTGCTGACACACATTGCAGATTGTGTTCTTCCTGAAAGTCAATCTGGTTTTCGTGGTGGACGCGGCACTACTGATATGATCTTCTCAGCTAGACAGCTCCAGGAGAAGTGCATGGAACAAGGTTTGGATCTGTATCAGGTCTTTGTCGATCTGACAAAAGCTTTCGATACTGTTAACAGAGATGCATTATGGAAGGTTCTCCAGAAACTTGGTTGCCCTGATAAGTTCCTTGCTTTGGTTAGGCCTTTCCATGACGACATGAAGGCTTGGGTTAATGTCGGAGGTAACATGTCGGAGCCTATCTCAGTAAAAAATGGAGTGAAACAGGGGGGGATATTCCAGCACCGACCCTGTTTGCCATATACTTTGCAATGGTTTTCTATATTGCATTCCAGGAATTGCGAGCATGGTGTTTACATCCGATATCGAACCTCAGGCAGCATATTTAACATCAGTCGCTTTGATCCCAAAACAAAAGTATTTACATCAATCATAAGAGACCTCTTGTATGCAGATGATTGCGATCTCGTAGCGCACACAGAGTGATATGCATCACATTTTGAATGCATTTTCTGACGCTTGCACTGCCCTAGGATTGACTGTCAGTCTCAAGAAAACCGTCGCCATGTACCAACCTGCCTCTGGTAAGCAGTACACTGAACCAAATATCTATGTGTATGGCAAACGACTTGGAGTGGTTGATCAGTTTGTCTACCTGGGAAGCACTGTCAATCGATACAGCAACCTTGACAGTGAAATCTCACTTAGGATTAGGAAAGCAAGTGATGCTTTCGGAAAGCTAGAAAGGCGACTCTGGGGTCGGCGAGACATATACAAGAAGACAAAGGTAAAGGTGTACAAGGCATGTGTGCTCTCTTCTCTTCTTTATGCCTGCGAGACCTGGGTCACATATCGACACCACCTTAAGCAATTGGAGCGTTTCCATCAGATGTGTCTCAGACGGATCCATGGCGTTCACTGGAGGGACCACATCAGTGATGTCGAGATTTTGGAAAGCTCTCTGTGTGACAGTATAGAAGCTCTTTTGCTTAAGCAACGACTCCGTTGGAACGGTCACCTTGCCAGGATAAGGAATTCTAGAATACCCAAACAGCTCTTTTATGGAGAGTTAGTTAAAGGAAAAGGATCTCCACATAAACCCCAAAAATAGGTATAAGGATTCCTTGAAAGCCTCTCTCAAAGATGCTAACATCTCTGCTGATACACAGGAAAATGTTGCTGCTGATCGTAATAAATGGAGAAAGACTGTATATGAGGGGACAGTTGCCTTTGAGGCATCTCGAATCGCATACAAGAAAGTAAAGCGGGATGTGAGGAAGGGCATTGCTGTTGCATTTCCAGACGGCGAGGGTCCTCCTATGGTGCTGACATGCAGAGTCTGTACGAGATTCTGCCTCAGCAAAGCTGGACTCGAAAGTCATCTTCGCAGTCATAAAGTCAGACCAGTGGTTGACTACAAGGCTGCTGTTGGAGATGCTATTCATCATGCTTGCCAAGCATGTGGTAGATAATGTAAATCAGCAGGAGGGCTCAAGCGACATGCAAAAGTACATGAACTCCAACCACAGTCGGCTATTCCCAGTGAATGTTTTGGTTGCCAACTCTGTACAACTCTGGCTAAAAAGCCACATTCGATCGCAGCGCTGTTAATTGCTATCGTGTATGTGTGTGTAGATATGTTTATGTGTTTGCGTGTGTGTGTATATATATATATATGTATATTATTATTGTTGTTGTTGTCGTTATTATTATTGTATTACATGATCAGCGAAAGGGACGGTTCTACTGTCCCTTCACCACACGATCAAGGTAAGTGACCCTTTCTCACTTGCCCCGTTTCTCATCCAACATGGCCGTACTCAGAATAGGCAGTATAAATGCACGTGGCCTGGGGTCATCTTGGAAGCAGGGTCACCTGCTCAACGACCTCAGGTCACTAAACATAGATGTGGTGGCCATCAGTGAAACCAGAATCTCCGAAGCACAAGCCTTCGCACCGATCTTCGGTGGCTACGATGTATACGCATCTCCCAGCCGTCCAGGATAGGGGGGGGGGGAGGTTTTGCCGTCCTTTTTCGGAGAGGCTTGGATCTCGCGATACGGGCCATCTTCCTAGACCCAGAAGGTAAGTCGGTGGTGCTGGACGTGACCGGCAGCGAAGGCAATGCTTTCAGGCTAGTAGCCGTCTACGTCCCAACAGGGGCAGGACGGCCAGATTTCTTCAGACGTCTAGAGACCTTTCTTGGAACGTCCCGCTCTTTAGTGTTAGTGGACGACTGGAACGGTATCTTGGATGCACGCTGGGATCGTGTGGGGCTAGTGGATTGGGGAGGAGGGTGTAAGAGCCTCACCAACCTGCTCAGACGTTTTGAACTGTCTGACAGGTATCGACTGGATCACCCGAATGTGCCAATGTGGACATGGACAAACCGCATCGGGTCATCCAGATCGTATCTCGATAGGGTATTCTGCAGAGAACTAGATAAGGCTAGTATAAGTTGTCCACAATTTAAAATAGTCGACTACACAGACCATAAATTTGTGATCTGTGAGATCGACATAGACAGACTTCATAGACAAGGGCCTGGTTACTGGAAGCTGAACGCGTCTTTCCCGGCGCGCAAAGCCTACAGCGTATTAGTTAAGCGGGCGTTGACGGGAGCGGTCTTCAACAACAGATGGTGGTTCGCCCTGAAAAGGGCAATTAAAGTAGAGTCGATTAGGTTTAGCAAAGGAGTAGTGATAGAGGGAGAGCTAGTCAGAAAGCTAGAAGAGGCGTTTAGGACAGGCATCGCAACCGACGTGCTTTCAGCGAGATTGGCACTCGACCAATTCTTCAACGCAAAACACGAAGGCTGCGTTGTCAGAGCTAGAGCGCGTGCTCTGAAACACGAGGGGACAAAAGCCGTCCAATGGACCCGGGTGGCAGAGGCGCGACGTGGCAACAAAGCCACAATTCGGTCTTTGTCTGACCAAAACGGGTGCGTGATGCTCGAACCCGAGCGGATGTGTGAAGCTTTTCAGAAGCACTTTACTGAACTGTTCGGGAGCGGCAGCGGCCCGGATCGGGGCATGGACTTCAGTGCATACCTCGACGGACTGCCTCTGCTCTCGACGACCGCAGCACAGTGTTGCGAAAAGCCAATAACAGCCGATGAGATACGGGAAGCGATGGCTAACTGCACAAGGGGTAAATCGGCAGCAGAACGGGAGCATTCCAAGTTTTGTGAGCCGGGGAGCAGTGGCGCTGCTGAGATAAGACCCAAGGGGGATGTTATCGAAAATTTCAGGCCCATAACCCTGCTAAACGCAGAGTTCAAGATTTTGGCCAAGGTGTTAGCAACGAGGTTGGTGCTTGTGGTCAAGGGTCTGGTGGGAGAGGCGCAGACATGCGCCATTCCGGATAGATCCACACACGACAACCTCCACCTCATGCGATACATCATAGAGAGGGTGGTTAAGGAACCTGGCAAGGGTGGGGCCCAGATCACTTGGATCAATCCAAAGCATTCGATAGGGTCGACCATCGGTACCTGGCGGCGGTCCTCGAGGCAGCCGGTTTCGGGCCCGTTTTCAGGGGTTGGATCGCAGCAATGTACAGTGACATCTGCTCAGTTGTGAGGGTGAACGGTCACCTGTCGCAGCCGTTCAGCATCATGCGCTCAGTCCACCAGGGTTGTCCCCTCTCGTCCCTCTTGTACGTATTGGCTCTCGAGCCGTTACTGCACAAACTGGGGGCGATGAGGGGCGTCCCACGCGAACTAGGATGCGGGAAATCCGAGTCGGCTTACGCTGACGACGTTACCGTGGTGGTGTCGAGCACCAGACACGTCCAGATGCTCGGCACCGCTCTCAAGGAATACGAAGCGGTGACAGGAGCAAAGATAAACCAGGAAAAGTCGGTGGGCTTGCAGCTCGGCACCTGGAGAGGCAAGTCCATGCCGTCCGACAGCGTCGTGGGGCGTTGGACGGACGGACCGGTTAAATTGCTCGGGTTCTGGTTCGGACCGGACCTCCAGATGGAGAAAATCTGGAACGAGGTGACGCGCAGGGTGGCCTCCCTCACCCAGAAATGGGCTGAGAGGAAGCTGTCCCTGAAAGGCCGGGCGGAGGTGGCGAATGCGTACATCGCATCCGTCATCTGCTACCGCCTCACCGTCGTCCCTTGCTCCAGCCGAACTCTCACCAAAATGGAGCGCCTCCTCTTCCGCTTTTTGTGGAAGGGAAGCGCTCCCATGGTCAGACGATCCATCTGCTGTCAACACCCATTGCGTGGAGGACTGGGCATGCCATGGCTGATGATGCGCAAACATGGGCTGAGGCTGCGACATCTCTGGTGCTTCTTGATGGTGAACGGGTGTGGTCGCAGTTCGCCAGGCACGTTTTCCCACAGCTCGTCTCCTTGACGGAGCTGCAGTCCTGAAAAAGACCGAGGGATAGCGCTTGGAAACTGGAATGTCTCCAGGCGCTCATTGCCCTCTCTCAGCTGGGCACCAGTATCGGTGGAACATCCACCTCGGCGTTATATAGAGGACTAGTGGAGGGGAAGAGCGACGACATTCTCAGAGAGATCCTGGGCGGCGAAGAAGATCAGCTGTTTGCTCTCTTCCGGAGAACTTTCAGCCCGGGGCCTATGGATAACTTCCAAAAATCCCTGGCCTGGCAGTGCTACCGAGGAGCGTTATCGGTTCGGGATAAGCTCTACAGGCACGGAAGTGCCGTCAGCCGAGCCTGTTCGAGATGCGCGCAGAGCGACGAAACCGTTGTGCACGCACTCGTTCAGTGCCCGAGCATTGCTGAGTTGTGGAACCATGTCGAACAGATGCTGTCGCGTGTAGGACTGATCCGGTTGTTGACTGAGTTCATTATGCAGATGGTCTCGCCGTCTTCCTTCGAGGAAGGGCAATTTTTCATTGTTTCAAATTTCATTTTTATTGTTTATATATATATATTTGTTTCTATGTCCTGTGGCCAATAAAGAAATCATTATTATTATTATTATCACGATGGATCCAGCTATCAGCTGAGTCCATCGTGAGGATTGCCCCGCCCCCTTCCTTTAGCCGGGAAGGGCAGGCAGTTTTTATCTGTCTGGTGGCCATGGCGAAAGAGATAGTATGGTGGACACGTTTGAAAGGGCTGAAGACGAGCACTTACCTCTTCGGTGATGCCCTGATTAACTTTTTCAAATTTCATTTGAAAAGGAAAACCAGGGTAGAGAGGGAAGTGCTCTCTTCCCAGCATTTTGTTGAAAGATGGGTGAGAGAAGCAAGTATGGCTCGAATGAATGGGCCTTCTCTGAGTATGTGTCTGTAAATTAAAGGTGGAAAACTGGGAGAGGGCACTTGCCCTGGTGGTCAGGGCCACTGTGGTCTTTTAATGGGCTTTCTCCACAAATGTCCTTCGGAAGTCTCCCCCCTATTGGGGAATTTTTCTTTGTTATTTTATTTCAACCTCCGTTTTTTTTACACGCAGAAATGCCCATTTGTACCGTCCTGTATTGTCCTGTACTGTCCTTAATGTCTACTTTATGTAAACCCTTGTGGTTAATAAAGAAAACATTATTATTATTATTATTATTATTATCATTATTATTATTATTATTGTTCTTTGAGTCTCAGTCATTGATGTTAGTTAACTGGAAAGTTTGTTGAAATGAATATCAAGCCACTACCTGCAGCCTCAGATATTCAGGACGTATCGGAGGGTTCTTGCTGTTCCCAGCAAGCATGTCTTTTGAAGCGTTCCAAAAAGCGTGAAGGGGCCAATTTTCTTTAACCATCCCTGGAAACTTTTTGAGATAGTACCTAGTGCGCCTATGACAATCGGGACCACTTTCACTTCATGGCAGTTCCAAATCCTTTTTACCTCCCACTTTAAGTCCTGGTATAGGTTAATTTTCTCCCTCTCCTTCTCTTGCACTCTCGTGTCGAATGGGCAGGCCACATCCACAATCAGGCACGATCCTTTTTCTTTGCCCAAAACCACCAGGTCAGGTCTATTGTGTTCCAGTTCTTGTCCGTCTGTTTCCTAAAATCCCACAGCACCTTCACCTGATCGTTTTCTATCACCGACTCTGGCTTATGCTCATACCACTTCTCAGAATGTGGTAAATTGTTTACTTTGCATAGGTGCCAGTGGATCACCCTGCCCATCACATCACGTCTCCAGCCCTTATAGTGAGTCTGGGATAGGTGTTTACACTCGGATACAATGTGAGCCACAGTCTCCTCTCTCTCTCCACAGATCCTGCACAGTGGGCTAGCCTCCTCCTTGTAAATATGGTGTTTCAACCACTTCGTTTTGAGGGCCTGCTCTTGCGCAGCCATTAGGATTCCTTCTGTAACCTTTTTAAGGTCTCCTCTTTTCAACCAGTTCCATGTCAGTGGATCTCTGAATTCAGTTTTCTCAAAGAAGGTACTATGAAGGGACTTTTCATGAAGGCTGCTCTTTCTCCTTGTTGTTATTTCCTCCTTGGACACCCCCTGGTCTATTGTCCTCTCCTTCAGTACAATACTGAGCATTGGTTCCTTACTATCAGTCGCGTATTTGTGTAGGTTGTTTTTCTCCATCTGAACACAGTCCTCTATGCTGATAAGACCTCGTCCACCTTCAGATCTCCTTAAGTAGAGTCTATCGACATCACTCCTCTTGTGGAACATGTTGTAGATAGTCAATAGCTTCCTAGTCTTCCTATCCATTTCATTTTGTTCAGCAACATTCCATCTCAGAATTCCCGCACTGTACCTAATAATAGACACAGCTCGGGAATTTACTGCACTTATGGCATTCCTACTGTTCAGATGTGACTTTAATACGCTCCTTACTCTCTGAATGTATTCAGATCTTATCAATTCCTTCATTTTTTTGTTCTTGATGTCATCAACCTCCAGAACACCCAAATACTTGTATCCTTGTTCAGTATCAATTTCCTTTATCATCTCACCTGTTGGTACCTAGATTCCGTTGCTTCTGCTCAATTTACCCCTCTTCATCACAAGGACTCCACACTTACTAATACCAAATTGCATACATATATCATTGCTGAAAATACGGACAGTGTCAAAAAGCACATCCAACTCCTTCTCACTCTTCCCGAAGAGCATAAGATCGTCCATGAAGAGGAGGTGATTGATGGTAAGATCTCCCTTTCCCAACTTGTATCCTGCTCTCACTTTTCGCATTATAATGGTCAGGGGCATCAGGGCAAGGACAAACAACAGAGTGGACAGACTATCTCCCTGGAAGATACCTCTCTTGATCTTTACGTCTCCCAAGGATTCTCCAGCTGATGTTAACTCTGTTTTCCAGGACTTCATACTTTTGCCCAACAACTGTCTGATGTTATCGGCCACCTTGAAGATCTCTAGGCTTTTGGTGATCCAAGAATGAGGCACCATGTCAAATGCCTTTTTTGTAGTCTATCCATCCCATGGCAAGACCAGTGTGTCTCCTCTTGCAATTCCTCATTACCATCTTATCAATAAGTAACTGGTCCTTTGTACCACGGGACTTCTTTCGGCATCCTTTCTGTTCGTCCGGTAACAAGTTGTTTGTGTGGAGGTGATGGTAGATTTCCTCAGACATAATGCTTGTCAACAGTTTCCACATTACGGACAGACATGTGATAGGTCTATAGTTGGTAACATCATTACCCTTGATTCGGTCTTTCATTACCAGAACTGTGGTACCTTTTGTCAACCACTCTGGTACCTCACCTGACATCAAGCAGTCATTGAACATGGTTGTCAGTTTCGGGTGGAGGGATGTTAAATTTTTAATCCAATACCCCTTAAGAGTTTCAACTGTGATACTCAAAGCAGTTTGTTGGTGTGCCTGTACATAATCTGCTTTTGTACTGTCTCAATCCACACTGCCTGGTCATTATGTTTAACATCCTGCTCCCATATTCCTCTCCAGAATGTCATAGTTTGTTCCGCCTCAGGGATCAAGTCGTTGCCTCTTTCTTTCCCTTCAAGTTGTCCAAACAGCATCTTCTGGTTGTTGTCAAACATGCGGTTCTGTCTATACTGACTGACACTGCCCTCGTATCGCCTAATGTTTGCACTCTTTTCTACAATGCGTTGCTTCAGTTCCTCTATGATAATATTTAGCTTTTTCCTCCTAGTTTTGTACTTTATTTCCAGTCTATTTTTAGTGCCTATATTTTTTAGTGTCCCATTCAGTAGGGACTCAAACTTTCCAATGTCATTTCTCATTTCCCTGATTTGACCATTCAGTCGTTTCTTCCACCAAGGTTTTGATCTTTCTTGTTTGTTGTTTCCTCTCGCTTTTATGCCAAGTAATTTCCTCACCGCATTTGCTGTTGCTTTGAGGATATTGTTGCACTGGTGAAGGCTCCTCCATGGGATGACTTTGTTTACCTTAGCTGTTGTTTCTTTTAACTTTTTCCTGTCTACAAATCTTAGGTTCATAGGTTTCCCACTATCATTGTTCAATTCATCTACCACTAACTTTAGGATATCAACCAAATCTTGTCCTAACCCGTCAGCATTCATCTCCTCAATGGCCGTATCTTTATTCCAGGTATTATTTATTTCAGCATTCAGATCATTGTCTGCTTCGGATGGTTCCTCCGTTCTCTCAACCTCTTCCCCTTCACCTCCCACTGGCTCGTTTGCCTGGCATACTCCACTCTCCATTTCCAACATAATCTCTCTGCGCAGTTCCCCCAGTTCCAGCTCGCTTATCCACCCATTAGTTCTTATTACCCGAGCCTGCCCGGCCAATTTTTGTTCATCTAATTTAAATAGACCAATCTCGTTCCAGATGTTATGCATCCGTTTCCTATAGCCTTTCTCCTTGGAGTTACTCTTCAGGTAACATTGCATAACAGTTCTATTCAATTCTTTCGTCCAGTTGGTTCTGGTGCCTTTCCTTCTTCTTCTTCTTCCTCCGACACCAGCAGTATTTGGTTGACAGCCAGGTCCCTGCTGCTGCGCCAGGGAGCACCTGCATGACAGGTCCCTGCACCTGCGCCAGGGAGCACCTGCTGGGTGAGAGTCTGTCACATGACATTCCAGTCTCCACTTCACCGTTATTCGAACTGTTTAGGTTCGACATTTAAACACTCTTATTGAGGATTGGTGAATGTATGGTTACATAACCACCGGTGATTTCATCACCCCCGATGATTTTAGTGTGGCACTATCACGCTGTAGACGAACATAAATAAACAAACAAACAAATAGGTAAAAAAAAAACAAAAAAGAATAAGCATAAGTTTCATTGTAATGTAATGTTTGAATGTCTGACTTAGTTTTTTTTTTTCCTTCTCTGTCTGTCTCTTTGTTTTTCTTTTCTTTTTTCTTTTCTTTACGTTTTTCGTTGTTGCTGTGCTGTTTTGATTTTGATTTTGTGTTTTTTGATTTTTTGACCGGATCGTCAAATCACTCTATTTATATCTTTTGATGCCTTCATCTTTTAGTGGGGACACTACGATGCCTGTCTTAGCAGGAGGTAGTGGGAGAGAATAGCGGCGGTAGCGATAATGAGGCAGTGGTGGTGGTGATGTGATCGTAGTACTGTAGTGATGATGGTGTTGAAGTTGAAGTAGAAATAGAAGTTGAGGTAACTTGACTAGAGTTTTTGGCGTGGTAGTGGTGATGGTGGCGGTGGTGGTGTTGGTGGTGAAATTATTTGCCTGTCTGTCCACTTAGCCATTTTGCCATTTTTCTCTTTTTCGACTATAACATTTCTGATCCCAAATTAAATATTAAATATTGGGGCCCTATGCCGTAATGTGATGCGTTAATGCTTGCTGAGCGTTAAAACTGTAATCTTATACTTCATTTGTAATAAGAATTATTCTATCACAATTATTTTAAATAAGTAAAAATCAAAAACTTACGGGAGCGATTCCATAACGATATATCCACCATGTGCGTTATTATCACCAGTATCGGTGGAACATCCACCTCGGCATTCTATAGAGGACTAGTGGAGGAGAAGAGCGACGACATTCTCGGAGAGATCCTGGGCGTCGAAGAAGATCAGCTGTTTGCCCTCTTCCGGAGAAGTTTCAGCCCGGGGCCTAATAATAATAATAATAATAATAATAATAATAATAATAATAATAATGTCACTGGTTGTGACTTGGTGATAACTCGTATGAACATAAAGCAAGATAAATGCAACTGTAATAATAATAATAATAATGGTGGTTGTAGACAAAGAAAAAAGATTGTGCCTGATTGTGGATGTGGCCTGCCCTTTCGACACGAGAGTGCAAGAGAAGGAGAGGGAGAAAATTAACCGATACCAGGACTTAAAGTGGGAGGTAAAAAGGATTTGGAACTGCCATGAAGTCAAAGTGATCCCGATTGTCATAGGCGCACTAGGGACTATCTCCAAAAGTTTCCAGGGATGGTTAAAGAAAATCGGCCCCTTCACGCTTTTTGGAACGCTTCAAAAGGCATGCTTGCTGGGAACAGCAAGAACCCTCCGATACGTCCTGAATATCTGAGGCTGCAGGTAGTGGCTTGATATTCATTCCAACAAACTTTCCAGTTAACTAACATCAATGACTGAGACTCAAGGAGTAATAACAATAATAATAATAATAATAATTATTATGGTTTTTTTCTCGTGCAATAGCCATACTCGATAACGAGGGGGCAGCCATCATGTATGTATGTATGTATGTATGTATGTATGTATGTATGTATGTATGTATGTATGTATGTATGTATGTATGTTTGTTTGTATGTATGTATGTATGTATGTGAGACTTGTAATAGGGTTTGTCTGAGCATGGCAGGTCTAAAGAATCACCTGAGAGTGCACAAGAACAGGGTAGCAGGCACCTGTGGAGCTATAAGTGTTCATCAGACGACGACATGTGATGGTTGTGGAAGGGTATGCAGGTCGTGTAGTGATCTCACACGACACCTTGGGTCACATGGTACCATGGGCCCAGCACAAGGTGTCAATAATTGTCACAGGTGTAGTGTTTGTACCAGAGTTTTCAAGTCGCTGGCTGGACTAAAAAGTCACACTTGTTCAGCGCAACGGTAGGGGTTCTCCTACATGGATATAAAGTAGTGGCCGTACTCGAAAACAAGTTGGCAGCCAGCATGTATGTATGCATGTACTTACGTATGTATGTATGCATGTATGTACGCATGTATGTATGTATGTATGTACGCATGTATTTATGTATGTACGTATGTATGTACGTACGTATGTATGTATGCATGTATATATGTATGTATGTATATATGTACGTATGTATGTGTATATGTACGTATTACGTACGTATGTATGTATGTATGTATGTATGTATGTATGTATGTATGTATGTATGTATGTATGTACGTACGTACGTAGTAAGTATGTATGTACGCACGTACATACGTACCTACGTATGTATGTATATATGTACGTTCGTATGTAAGTATGCATGTATATATCTATAGTCCTGTAACTCCTGATACAGTCGTAGGGGCATCGTATTGACATACGGCGTTTCTTGGAAATTTTAAGCCTGACGGAGCCCATCCCTCTCCAGGTCTGAGAACAGCAGTTATCTTCCAGAGAAAAATAGAAAGTGAGAGAGGAAACGAGAAAGAGATGTAGAGGAAGGACTGATCCCTGTACTAGACTGGTACGTTTTATCGACCTCGAAGGGATGAAAGGCAAAGTTAACCTCAGCGGGATTTGAACTCAGAAAGTAAAGGGTCACAACTAGATGCCCCAAACAACTTAATCTAACGCACTAATGATTCTAGCTACTAATTAAACTGCTAATATGAAAACAGAGTTGTTTGCATTCTAGAAAGATTAACTGGAGAAGTCGTAGATATTACGATGAGAAAAATACAGCTGTGAAATACAAGTTAAGAAAACGTGATTTGTAAAGAAAAGAGGCTTCCTCTTGTCCGAGAGATTCTGCAACTACAAAGCAGACGATTAATTCCGTGATCAGACAGACAATATATAACCTTCGAAACATGAATTGAAGTATCAGTCTGGATATATTGCAGATACTAGCTCTTTCCAATATAGTCACACACACACACTTACACACGTACACACATACACACGGTGGTGGTGATGGTGTTGATGGTGGTGGTACTGGTACTGGTGGTGGTGGTGGTAGGGATAGTGTCGAGAGTGGTGGTGGCGGTGGTGTTGATGAGGATGATGGTGGTGGTGTTGATGATGATGGTGGTGATGTCGACATAAGCTAATATTGGTTTAACAGTCAAATTCAGTGCCAGAGCTAACCCCGCCACCGCCTATTTTGCTCCAATCCCCCCCCACACTTACACACACTTACACACACACATACACCATACACAAATGCATACACACACACACATATATACACACTCACACCCCCACAAACACACACACATATATGCACACACACACATTCACAAACATAAACACACACGCACACGAACACACAAATACACTCACCACACATACACAAACACATGCACACACACACACACACACACATATATACACACTCACCCCCCCACAAACACACACACATATATGCACACACACACATTCACAAACATAAACACACACGCACACGCACACACAAATACACTCACCACACATACACAAACACATGCACATACACACACACACGCATGCACATGCACACAAACATATATACACACACGCTCACACATACACACATACACACGCATATACAGTGATATACACACACAATTACACATTATTTATTAAATGTATACCGTTTCATTAATACCTATAATAATCTATATATATAAAACTGTGGTTGTCTGTCTGTCTATCGATTTTTGGCACACATCTCCTCTTAGAATCTCTCACGGAATTGCACCGAAATTGCTATACTTGTACATTGAGCCCTAGCGAAGACATCGGAAAAAAAAATTTCAAATTGACCCACCCTATCTGACGAAATCGAATATAATGTATCGATTTTTGAGCGTAAGTGATCAGTTATTTCCCTTTGTTCTGTTTACATTGAGCGTCTTACGTAAAAAATTACGCTGGCTTTCTCAGCGTTTAAAATGACATTAACACAATACACGAACAGTTAGTTGTCGAGCCAGCAAAATATTGACCTGCAAAATTCATCAGTTCGAACACTAAGCTTCCGTTTTGCTGGTTGAGGGAATATTAATCAAAAACACCACATGCAAGTCTGCACAGTAGACACTACAGTTTTTAAGCCAAGAAAGAAACTTAACATTGTAACTTTAACACAGCTACTGAGCGACCCCGAGCAACGCCGGGCTTTACTGCTAGTATCTCTATATAGTTGTACAAATATCTAGTGTAATAACATACTCGTAGTTACATTTATAAAATATTTTAGATACTCAAATGACTCTATATTGTTATAAGTGTTTGATATTCCCTGGAAGTTCGAATTTATATAATGATTTTTACTTAATATAATATAATTTAATTTTACTTATTTTATTTTAATTAAATTTAGATTACCTTCGGCTTTTACAAATACTTAGCTCCTCTTTCTAGCACATTCGCTAACATACTTTAGATGTATCTTTTGTCTACTATATTAAAACCCTATTACATTTATAATATATTTTTAATATTGGGCATATTTAAGTTTCGCAAACAATTCATTATCTTTTATTTATATATTTACTTTGTATCTAGCCCCTATCATTAGGACTCATGTGGTTTTGACTTATAAGTGTATAGTGTATATCAACTAAATGAAAATAATTGATATAAAACATTAATGTTTTTTAACAATATTTTTTAACTATATATATATTTTGTGAACAATATTTTCCGTAACTTATTTACTATATTATATTATTGTTTTATATTATATATATTTGAATGGTTTCACCTCAATTATAAACAAATAATAAACTATAATCCTTGTATATTTTTTTATCAACACATATATAATTACAAATTCAGACTCTTTAAGTTTAGTTATAAGGCCGGTTGATCCTTTAGGCAATCAAACTATTTAACAATAAATTCTTTAATAATTATAACTAGAATTATTTTATGAATTGTATTATATAAACTGTTGTCAATATTATAAATAATTTTGGTACAGATTACCTTCGTAAAGATATAAAAGCATTATATATATATTTTCTTTCTCATGTTTCACATGGGTGATATCCTCGATGTTAGTTCTGCAGAGTCTGCACTTGTTATCTTGGTGTTTTGCCTGCATCCCTATCTCTTTTGTGAATCAGGTATTTCGTGTTAATCTTCTGTTGCTGGATTGCAAAAGCGTATCCTTCAAAGTGGGAGCCAATATAGCGGTTGTTGGTCCAAGATAGACTACTTGCCTTATCTATATTACTCTCACTCTGGAGCTTCCTGGCAACACATCCATGCATGATTTTTTGCTGATAAGCATGCAGTTTTTCATCCATGGATTCACTGCGATACTGCTGAGCAACATCCCTGGGTGTGAGCTTTTGATTATCACACAGGGAATATCTCTCGAAGAGTTCCTTCCCAACTCTCATGATCTTATCTGTTTCATGCAGATAGACTTGCTCGACAAACGGTCTCCTACTCTTCGAGGTTCGTAGATGCTCTCGGAGAGATATGATGCGACATTCAAATGTTGTCTGGACTAATGTTAGGCCTCTGCCTCCCTGCTTACGTTTAAAGTAAAGGCGGTCTATGTCACTGTTGATGTGGAAGTTTCCGGTGTTGTTCAGTATTTTTCGAGTTCCAACATCAACTGCTCGGATTTCGTCTATCGTCCAATTGAGTATTCCAAACGTTGGTGTTAGGACAGGCACAGCAAACACATTGTGAGCCACTGTTTTGTTTTGTATGTATGTTTGTATGTATGTATGTATGTCGGGTCACTCTTGAGTGCTACTGGTAACATGTAACCCAGTACAACATGTCGCATGGTCGGGTCGTCGGCGACTAAACCGGCAACCCCACCATGTTTACTTGGTGAAGAGGGTGATTTTGGACACCGTGCAGGACAAAAAACAAAACCTGAAAAGGGTGGAAGAACTCATAAGAGTCAACGGCCATCCAAAAGTGTGTAAATATGTATATACACATGTACATATGTATGTATATGTATATGTGTATATACATGGACGCCGCATGTGTATGTATATGCGCGGGGACATAGAAATAGTCGAGCTGCACACCCGATCGCGCGGTTAAACCACTGGGAGTGAAGGACCCCTAGCCTTTGTCAGGGCATTCTTCTAGGAGAAGGCAACTCAGGAAACTGGGGTAACTCCGTTATAAAACCTGTGACTCAGTAGTTACCGATGATGTTGATATTTTCTTCTTTTCGGGTTATAGGTACTGTCGCTCAGAGAGTGGGATTGGCTCAGTGCACAGTCTTTCCTCACTTTAAAAAATATCTTCACGCACAGGCATTGCACGATAGAATTATTTAATAATTATTAATAATGTATATATCGTACAATGGCCATACTCGAGAGGGCAGCCATCATTCATGTATGTATGTACTACATATCTATCTGACACGCTCTCTCTCTCTCTCTCTCTCTCTCTCTCTCTCTCTCTCTCTCTCTCTCTCTCTCTCCTCTCTCTCTCTCCCTCTCTCTCTCTCTCTCTCTCTCTCTCTTTATATATATATATATATATGTATATATATAACGAAGGAAATGTCGCAAGGATCCAGGTGGACCATAACGCACCAAAGTACTCAATACTTAGGGTAGTAGAGTGGCTAATAGGAACGAGTAAGACCCCGACCGCTGAGCTCAAGCCGTTTCGACGGCTAATTCTGGACTAAATGAAAATTTATCCTGGTATTTGAATAGCCGAGCTTCTCAAGGGGTAATTCCATATATGGTCAAAGTGTTTGTCACAGGGATTGGTCAAAGTTAGTAGTTGAGACATAATCATTTTATGATGGCAAATTAGTGGGGGGAAGGGGTAGCTAAACCTACCAGTAGGAGAAAGAGGGAGAGGGGGTGGAGTAGACCCATTCATGCGTTGGTAGTGCCGGCTACAGCTGGGCGTGAGTTCAGAGAAGATACTAGGGAGGGGGAGGGGGAGGATGTCGAAACGGTAGGTAGAACAATGAAGGGTCAAAATATAAAGAAAATACTGAGTGTTAAAAAGCGAATAAATGTAAAAAAAAAAAATAGTGACTACGGCCTAAGTCTATCGCTATTGCTAGGCTAAATAAGTAAATAAATAAATAAATAAATAAATAAGTAAATAAATAAATAAATAAATAAATAAATATAAACTAGGTGGGACGGAATAAAAAAGAGACCCTTTTAAGAGGTATAAGTACGTATATCATACGGTAACGCGTCAACAAAGGAGGGGCCAAAATACTAAAGAAACTACCACGAAATAATTAATAAAAGTTTCTACCCCATGCACAAGGCCAGCAACCACCCAGTGCAAAAAAGTAAACTAGTACGAAAAAATAATTCAGAGTCCCAAAAAAGAATACTAATACTAACTCTAAGGGTACCACCACGATACAAAAGTTCTTATACAAGCTACATGAAAGTTCGTACGAAGTAAAAGTAAAATACGGAAAATTAATTCAGAATCCCCCCCCCACCCCGCCAAAAAAATGAATTAATACTGATAAACGAAAAATTAAAGCAAAGATGCCACTGAGAAATATAGAAGGCACGGAAAAAATGCAGCGGTCGGATAAGGGGGGCAAGTATCCGGGATCTAACACATCTGCTATAAAAAGCAGAGTCGGCCAAATCTATCATAGAATAGGGGAAGGGGGTGGGGGTACTGAGGCTACAAAGGACCGAGGAGCTGCCTCGGGTGGGCGAGAAAAAGACGACGACAAAGGAAAAGAACTGGGGTGGAAGGTCTAGGGAGGGATGGGGGGAAGAAGGAAATATAGAGGAAGCGATAAAAAAATATAAAAAAATATAAAAGATCTTACGTCTCCCTTAGCAAGCAGGGGTTACCAGATACAAAATCGGCAAGTGGGGTGTTATAGCCCTAGTCTACCCCCCGGGTCATTATGGGATTTGAGGGCGAGGAAAGTTCTACGCAATCTGTGTTAACATGCAGTAACCAGTTCATCTTTCTTGTTTAGGAGTTGGTCCGTCGAAAACAGCATTTGTAAAGTTTCCTCCGAGCATAAATTGCACGGACGGTGTCCTCCCGTGTAAGAGTTGGCTCTGGACAGTAACCTCCAAGTGAGATCATAGGTAATGTTGTTATCCTTGAGGTCCCATATGTGGCCCGAAAGTGTAGTGGCGTGACGTCGGGCCGGGTTTTGGAAGTTATGTCCGTGTTGGTATAGCCGGGTCTTGAAGTCACATGCGGTTAATCCTATATAAGCTTTGTTGGAGGTGTCCGTCCTCACGTTGCACTGGTAGATCACATTACGATCTCTGCATCTGTTGTCGAGGGGGCAATTGGATCCATCAGGACAGTTGCACCTCCTGGTCGGCTCTCCACTTCTATTTAGGTTATTTCTTCCATCGGGATTGAGTTTTTTGTTGTTGGAGGAGACGATGTTTTGTGCGAAGTTAGGTGTAGTGCTGTAAGAGAGTTTGATGGTATTTTTGTTAATTATGTTGTGGTAGCGGTGTTGTAGTGGGAAGTGTTTTTCAATGAGCCTAAAGAATATTTTCCCGATAGGAGTAGTCACCTCGGCGTTGTGGGGAGGATTGAACCATGTTACATTGCGTGAGCGGCGGCGTCGCCTGCTGGTTCCGCTAATGGGAGCTGGACAGTAGGATATTTCCTCCCGGAAACCACTCCGCTTGAGGGCCTGATTGTAATAAGGCGCATGTTCATCGAATATCTGCTCATTAGCTGACAAACGGGATATTCGGAGGGAGATGTTTTTGACCAGGTTGTTGGTGATGTTCCTAGGATGGTTTGATCGGCGGTGGATGTAGTGCAGGTTGTCATTAGGTTTCCTGTATGGGTAGTACAGGTCATTATCGAGGTCGACGGTAACATCCAGGAAGTTTACTCGGGTCAGGGACGTTTGTAGGGTTATTTTAAATCCCCAGTCGCGGAAGAAGCTGATTAATTGGTTACGGACCCGATCTGTACTACTGGGGTTGTACCCTTTAAGGGTAAGGAGCCCATCATCACGGTACAATCCACCACCGAATGCAGGAAACATATCGGTGAGTTTGGCTATTAGGAATAATCCTATAAGATCTGTGACCTCCACCGAATCCGTCGCGCCCATGCTGACGTCGAAGGTTGAGTCGGGAGCTCTTTTTATCCATTTGGAGTTGTCAAAGAGTAAGACTGTCTTCCTGGCGTGGAGGATGATGTTTCTTTCCTGGTCGGTGATGGGCACAAGTGCTTCGGCGAAGTCCAAGGCAGCCGTAAGTAGCGGTAAGGTGATTGAAGCATAGTAGCTCTCTATGTCAAACTGGATGAATTTAGTGTCTCGTTTATCCGCCATATTGCTGAACCATGAGATTACTTCCTGGGTGTTGACCCATAGGCTAAGTCGGGCGTTTGCTTGACTTTTGGTATCACTGGTTTAGGATTTTTTTGCTGATTCTCCCTATGTCGGACTTCATTGGGTTTATAAGCCTGATAGAAGGTTTACGGTCGAAATCGGATTTGTGGTCCTTCAGTGTGAAGTAGGGTGTCCGTGGGTCTAGGGGTTCCGTGCGGTCGGCGACCCCGAGGCTGGAGGTAATTTGTTGTCCATCTCGATTTATGTCCTCGATGCATGAGTGGTTAGCCTTTTTATAGGTGGAGCTTAGGCTGCTCCTGATCAGTGTGTGGTATCTGTCGGGGTTGACAAAGTATAGGTTCCCAGTTTTATCCGAGTGCACCATGATGTCATTGGTGTTATCATACTCTGTTAAGTTGCTACGGAGTTTTTGTAGGAATCGGTTGTGTCTGGATTTGAATTTAATGTTCTTGACCAGTTGGAAAAGGTCATTCTCGAAGGGTGAGAGCATAGGGTTCGGGGGGGGGGGGAGATTTGTAGGTAATAAATCCGAATATCTCCTTGGTGCCGAAGTCCTGATTGTCGCAATATCTGTCGTAGAAAAAAGTTCTCCATCTAAGTCTTTTCGCAAAGATCGATTTTTTGCGTGAGCATCCGAAGGTAAAGTTTTTTCGGTGGGATTGGGATGTTCTTGGTAGAGAAGTCGATGTTGTGTTTTCGCATGGTGCGGGTAAAAGAACTTGAGCTTAGCGGAAAAGTCTGGATACGGCGTGGTAGGGTCGGAAAGTGCTCTACTACGGGAATAGGAGCTAGATAACGAAGGAAATGTGGTAAGGAACCAGGTGGACCATAACGCACCAAAGTACTCAATACTTAGGGTAGTAGAGTGGGTAATAGGAACGAGTAAGACCCCGACGCTGAGCTCAAGCCGTTTCGACGGCTAATTCTGGACTAAATGAAAATTTATCCTGGTATTTGAATAGCCGAGCTTCTCAAGGGGTAATTCCATATATGGTCAAAGTGTTTGTCAAAGTTAGTAGTTGAGACATAATAATTTTATGATGGCAAATTAGTGGGAGGAAGGGGTAGCTAAACCTGCCAGTAGGAGAAAGAGGGAGAGGGGGTGGAGTAGACCCATTCATGCGTTGGTAGTGCCGGCTACAGCTGGGCGTGAGGTCAGAGAAGATACTAGGGAGGGGGAGGGGGAGGAAGTCGAAACGGTAGGTAGAACAATGAAGGGTCAAAATATAAAGAAAATACTGAGAGTGTTAAAAAGCGAATAAATGTAAAAAAAAAAAATAGTGACTACGACCTAAGTCTATCGCTATTGCTAGGCAAAATAAGTAAATAAATAAATAAATAAGTAAATATAAACTAGGTGGGACGGAATAAAAAAGAGACCCTTTTAAGAGGTATAAGTACGTATATCATACGGTAACGCGTCAACAAAGGAGGGGCCAAAATACTAAAGAAACTACCACGAAATAATTAATAAAAGTTTCTACTCCAGGCACAAGGCCAGCAACCACCCAGTGCAAAAAAGTAAACTAGTACGAAAAAATAATTCAGAGTCCCGAAAAAGAATACTTACACTAACTCTAAGGGTACCGCCACGATAAAAAAGTTCTTATACAAGCTACATGAAAGTTCGTACGAAGTAAAAGTAAAATACGGAAAATTAATTCAGAATCCCCCCCCCCCCCCCCTTGTGCCTGGGGTAGAAACCTTTATTTCGTATTAGTCTCGGGACTCTGAATTATTATTTCGTGGTAGTTTCTTTAGTATTTTGGCCCCCCACTTTTTGACCCGTCACCGTAAGATATACTCGGTTGATTACTAATACCTCTTAAAAGGGTCTCATTATAATTCCGTCCCACCTAGTAAACCTTTCTTTAGTCTAGCAGTACCAGTGAGAGACTTGATGGCTGTCGTTAGGTTATAGTAACCAGAAATTGTTTTTTTTTTAATATTTAATTGTTTTTTTAACATTCTCGGTATTTTTCTATATATTTACCCCATATTGTTTTACTTATTGTTTCGACTTCCTCCCCTCCCCCTCCCTAGTATACTTCTTTGACCTCCTGCCCTGCTGTAATTGGCACTATCAACGCACGACTGGATTTCCTCCACCCCCTCTCCCTCTTTCTTCTACTGGCAGGTTCAGCTACTCCTTCCCTCCACAAATTGCCATGATAGAATTATGTGTCTCAACAACAAACGTTTGACCTATCCTTGTGACAATCCCTTTTACCATATATGGAATTACCCCCTGAGAAGCTCGGCTATTCATATACCAGGATAAAAATTTTCATTTAGTCCAGAATTAGCCGTCGAAACGGCTTGATCTCAGCCGTCGGGGTCCTACTCGTTCCTATTACTAACTCTACTACCCTAAGTATTGAGTACTTTGGTGCGTTATGGTCCACCTGGTTCCTTACCACATTTCCTTCGTTATATATATATATATATATATACAGTTGAAAATTGCAAACTTGACTGTCACCACACATTATGAACCTGAAGATTGCGAAAGCATGAAAGTACTTGTTCAATTAACACTTAACATTTAATATTCTAGCATACTATTTCATTATAATACCATTATAAATTTTAAAGGATTGTAAATAAAACGAGTATATCAGAAAAAGTTGGAATTCCTCTTATTAATATAATCTTCTATACACAATCATACACACCTGTGTATATTTATCTCTCTCTCTCTCTCTCTCACTCTCTCTCTCTCTCTCTCTCTCTCTCTCTCTCTCTCTCTCTCTCTCTCTCTCTCTCTCTCTCTCTCTATATATATATATATATATATATATATATATATATATATGTATATATGTGTATATATATATATAGATATATATATGTATATATATAGAGATATATAGAGATATATATATGTATATATATGTATATATATATAGGAGCCGCAGAAACCCAAATACTGGATTTTACCAACCTTCCTGGGTCCGGGTAAATTTTCAATACCGAATTACTTGATCGTTTTTTTGGGCTATGCGAATGATTATTTAACCATCGTCTCAGTTTGTTATAGCTCTGGCTCATCTGAATCATTGAGCACTTTCCACACATCTCGGAGGTTGTTTTTCGTTATTTCGTGGGCCGAAATGCGAATTTCGATAATTTATGTTTGTATATATATATATAGATATATATGTATATATATATATATATATATATATATATATATATATATATATATATATATATATATATATATATATATATATATATATATATATATATATATATATATATATATATGTATATATATATATGTGTATATGTATATATATATGTGTATATGTATATATATATATATATATATATGTAATATATAAGAACAAAAGATGGTTAAAAGAGTTCCATGTATTTTATTATGCACATTTCAAAAACAAATATCATCATGCAATAATATTTGTGTTTTCATCAGATAAAACAGGAAGACATGGTATGAAGGTTAAAAAACACTTGTGGATAGTGCAGTTTTAAATCAACATATGAAAAGTAGTTTTAGATTGATGTGTGATATTGGGAAAAAATATTTTATTTGAGGGGGTGGTGGTGGAAAGGATGAAAAAGAGGAGGAGATGAGAGTAAAAAGTGGAGAGGGAGGAGTATAATGAGGAAGGATGAGATAGGAGGAGAGATGGGTGATAGAGAGAGAGAGATAGCTTTTATAACTGAGAAAGATATATTGTTTTACATAGAGAGGTTGAAAACTGTTGGAAGATAATGTATAAATTAAAAGAATTTGAAAATTAACGAAGAGAAAAATAATGTAAAGTTAAGGTTTGTATATTGAGGGGTTTAATAATATGTGCGATGAAAAGAAAATGTTAATATGTATTAAGAATGATATTAGGGGTTTAATAATATGTGCGATGGAAAGAAAATGTTGATATGTATTATTAAAAAGAATAACAGGTAATTTAAGTAAGGATATATTGTGAGATGAGCATGAATGAGTTAGATGAAAGGGAGAAAAAAATAATGAATTGAGGATGAATAATCTAACGTCAAAAAAATGTTTGTTTACGAAGGATTTATACAAGGTGATATAGAGTAAGAATGTATTGTATTATGTAATAATTGATTCTATGTTAGGCAACAGTGAGAAAAGGTACAGATTAGGGGTTAGACATTAAAAGAAAAAGAGAAGAAAGGGAAGTGATAAATAGGAGCGATATAGAATGAGTAACGAGTATTATAGAATGTATAATAACCTTTGAAATAAGGTAGAAAGATGGGTATATTTTTAAAGAAGTGTATATATATATATATATATATATATATATGTGCCTTTGAGAAAAAGATTCTAGATCGATAAAGAATATTAGCTGTATACTTTGTGGAATGTTTTGTGGAATTTATGCAAGCAGATAGAAAACAAGTCAGTGCGTCTATTTATTATAGAATCTAAATTAGATATAATGGTAAATTTTTCATTTAGACAGAGATTGCAAATTTTGGATGGAGACGCAGAAGAAACCTTCTTCCAAAAGATGCTATATTTAATATTTTTGTCTTTCAAGGACATATGAGCTCTGAGAGAGCCGTGTTGGTTCTTTCAAGTTTGTATTTAAAAGACGAATGATGGTTATAAAGACGAGCTTTAAAAGAGGAGGAAGTGGAGCCAAAATAGGTGAAGGAATTGTGTCAGTTATAACTTTACATTCGTAAATTAAGTTTTTATCAAGACAATGGTTGTTGAGAGGACATTTATTTTTAACAGGGCAATTGAAATTGCGATTAGAGAGATTATTAACGACTGACCTAGTGTTATCTATAGAAGGAATTGGATTGGAGAAGTTATTTGCGATAGGAATAATAGTTTCTTGATTTAGAATGGGATTAAGAACATTTAGCGAAGTTGTGTTTGACGTTGTACTTGGGTTTGCAGAAATTAGCCTAGGGTTTACAATGACGTCGGGAGTACTATTACTATTATTATGATATTCAGTGTTGGAAGGAAGAGATTTAGTATTTAGTATTTTATTGTTGTGTTTAGAGATAATGTTGGAAATGTTGGAGGATGTAGAATAGGAACATTTTATAGTGTGTTTGTTAAATATTTTACTATAGATATGTGAGGGAGGGAAGCATTTATTTAAGGCACTAAAGAATAATTTAGGAATATTGTTATTAATAGAGATGGAGAAAGGAGCATTATACCAGATTATGTTTTTGTATCTAGGTCTTTTATATTATTAAACCCCTCAATATACAAACCTTAACTTTACATTATTTTTCTCTTCGTTAATTTTCAAATTCTTTTAATTTATACATTATCTTCCAACGGTTTTCAACCTCTCTATGTAAAACAATATATCTTTCTCAGTTATAAAAGCTATCTATCTCTCTCTATCACCCATCTCTCCTCCTATCTCATCCTTCCTCATTATACTCCTCCCTCTCCACTTTTTACTCTCATCTCCTCCTCTTTTTCATCCTTTCCACCCCCCCTCAAAATAAAATATGTTTTCCCAATATCACACATCAATCTAAAACTACTTTTCATATGTTGATTTAAAACTGCACTATCCACAAGTGTTTTTTAACCTTCATATCATGTCTTCCTGTTTTATCTGATGAAAACACAGATATTATTGCATGATGATATTTGTTTTTGAAATGCGCATAATAAAATACATGGAACTCTTTTAACCATCTTTTGTTCTTATATATTATATATACTCCAGTCCTACAAACTGTAGAGTGCTTCTTATCCGATATCTGCATTGCTTTATTGTACTACAATAAAACTCACCTCCTACATTATATATATATATATATATATATATATATATATATATATATATATATATATATATATATATATATATATATATATATATATATATATATATATATATATATATGTGTGTGTGTGTGTATATATATATATATATATATGTATACATATATATATATATATGTATATCTATATATGTATATATATATATATGTATATCTATATATGTATATATATATGTCGTTTCTGAATTTGTTTAGCAAGATTCTTTATCTGAAAACGTGTGTTGAAACCGATATTGTTATACTTTGGGAGGGTCATGTTGCCAATGTATATATATATATATATATATATATACATAGAGGGAGAGAGAGAGAGAGAGAGCGAAAGCGAAGGTGAGTGTAAGTGTGTGAGTGAGAGAGAAGATGGTTGGAGGGGAGATAGATAGATCGATATAGAGATGAATTGAAAAATGCAAAGTACTTAGTATGAATTGACAATTATAAATATACCTGGGATTTCTGAAGCGTTCATAATCATTCTAGATTTAATTAGCGTATTAAATTGTTGGCTGAAGGGTTCCACTTACCTGGCAACTTCTCTCAGTTAACAATTGTGATCACCTCAACTTAATATTGGCCGTGAGCGAATAAAATTATGAATAGTATCTGCTTGGTTTTGGATATTAATTTGTCACTTAAATAATAGTAGATGATCGGAATTTTGTTAAGAAAATTTGAAAAGGAAATGCTAGTGAAGTTGAAGGGCAATAATTCAATATAAAACATTCTTTGTTCCAGCAATAAAATTCCAAGCTATATTATTTTAGAATTATTTCTATCTTTAAAGGAGATGAAAGGGCTGTGGATTGGCTGTATCGGTAGAGCGACGGACAACATGCTTTGCAGCATATAGTTACGTCCCTTTACATTCTGAGTTCATATCCCGTCGAGGTTAGCTTCGTCTTTCATCCTTAAGAAGTTGATAAAATAAAGTACCAGTAACGCACTGAGGTCGATTTAATCGACTTTCTCCTACCTTCCAATTGCTGGCCTTGTGCCTATAGTAGAAATCATTATTATTAAAATAAATAAATAGAGAAATAATAAATAAATAAATCAAATAAATAGAGAAACCATTATTATTATTATTTTTATTTTCTTTCATTATTGTTTCTGCGTGTCTTCCTGGCACCTGGGGCAAATAAATTCACAGTGTGCATTAGTAAGACTGTTAATACAGCACATTGATTATAATTTAAAAAAAAAACAGTATACATATATACACATGTGCATATATGCATATGTAAATACAAGGAGGGATATCAATCTTACAGAGATTGTGCTCTTCTCAATACGTGTGCAGTACCAGTCAAAACAATTTTTTGCACCTCGTGCAGAGAGGGTAAACCAGGAATCATTCGCAACTGTTCCTTTCTTGATAATTCCCAGTCCTCCCACAATCACTGGTATTGTAACGGCTTTGAAGTGCCACATTTTCTCAATTTCAATAAGCAGATCTTTATATTTTCGTAGCTTGTAAAATTCTTTTAACGCGATATTGTGATCACATGGGATGCTCATATCTATCAATAAACAGACCTTGTTATGTTGATCTTTTATAATGATATTAGGTCTATTTGCTTTTATGGTCCTGTCAGTATGTACAGGAAAGTCCCAGAGAATTGTTACTTTTTCTTCTTCAGTTACAGCCTCAGGGTGATGATTGTACCACTTGTCTTCAACTTTGATTTTGTAATGCCGACATATTACCCAGTGTAGATATTGGCCAACTCTGTCATGTCTATATTTGTATTCTACTGGTGCTAAAACTTTATATCCAGAGACTAAGTGATCCACTGTTTCAACCTCAGCAATGCAGAATCGGCACTTTGGGTTTATTCCGTTTCTCATCACATTGGTCTGGTAATTACGAGTCAATAAGCTTTGATCTTGGGCAGCTAAGATGAAGCCTTCACTCTCCGCCTTTAGCTCTGAACTACGTAGCCACTGATGGGTGTGCCTTTGGTCAACATCAGCTTGTTTGCTACGGGCCACATATTTACCATGCACATGTTTCTGCTTCCAATTTGATGCTAATTGTCCTTGCCCTTTTGCTTTTGCCAGTGATTTTATGTGCCTAGCAGCATCAGTTGCAACAGTTTCTTTAGTCTGTCCAGCCTGAGTATCAAGCATGAGATCAGTAGCATATTTTTTGCTCTCCTTCACGTTAGAATGAAGCCTCTTACTTCTCTCAATTTTCAGCATACAGTCGTTAGTTGTTTCAAGGTATTTGGCCAGTCCAATGATGGTGGTCTTGTAAGCAAGTTCAAATTGGATCAGGCCCCGGCCTCCTTGAGTTCTAGGAAGGTAAAGACGATCCACATCTGCTTTTGGGTGGTGCATCCTATTACAGGTCAGTAGCTTATGGACTTTGGTGTCGATTCTTTTGATTTCACTCATATTCCAGTTCAACACACCGAAGCTATAAGTGACAACTGGGACTGCCAAGGAATTTATGGCTAACACCTTGTTACGAGCGTTTAGTTCTGATCTCAGAACTGCACTTACTCTCCTGTAACATTATTTCCTTATCCTCTCTTTCATACTTGCATGTATGCCAGAGCCCTCATTAATCCCTAAGTTTTTATAGGTTAGTTCCTGCTTATGTGCCTTTATGATTGTTTCAGCATCCAATTCAACTGAGTCTGAGTTGACAAGCTTCCCCTTTTTGAAAGTGGCTTTTGCACACTTGTCAAGTCCAAACTCTATTCTGATGTCATCGCTAAACGTTTTTACTGTCCGCAAAAGGCCTTCCAGTTCGTCATTATCTTTGCAATATAGCTTCAAATCATCCATATAATATAGGTGGCTTATTTTTTTGTTGTCAATTCTATAACCGTACCCTGTTCTATTAAGTTCGGATGTAAGGGGTATTATAGCTATGCAGAAAAGCAAGGATGAAAATGAGTCACCCTGGAATATACACAGTTGATGTTTATATTCCTAGAATATATGTTTATATTCCTGGGGTACACAGTACCCCAGTGGAATGAGACAATTGGAGATTTGTGTTCCATAATGACATATTGTGTTTCAGGAAGTTTGAGATCACAGAAGATGTCCAGTGATTTCAGAATCCATGAGTTCAAAGGCTTTTTTATAATCGATCCATGCAGAACTGATATTTCTGTGTTTATTATGACAGTTCTCAAGGATCATACAATTAATCAAAAGTTGATCTTTGCAACCATATTAACCTCGTCAGCACCCTTTTTGTTCAATGGGGAAAAGATTGTTCTCCTCTAAAAACACGTATGCTTTTTCCATGAGAATAGAGGTTAATAGTTTATAAGTGGTGGACAAAATGGTTATGGGCCGATAGTTTTTTTTATCTTTGGTTTCGTTGTTCTTTGGTAGAAGGTAGGTAATGCCACTTGCTATCCAATCAAGTGTATTTTTTTGATCTTTCACAATTCCATTAAACAGCTTGACCAATATATTGTCAGTGCACGGGAGTGAGGAAACCCAGAAATTTGGCACGCTGTCTCTACCAGGAGATTTCCATTTATGAGATTTATTGAGTGCTGTCCTTAAGTCCGCTATAGAGATGTCTTCCCACGCCTGTTCTTCTAAATTTGTGTAGGATTTTTCCAGGCGACTAATCCTATCTACATTAGCCTTATATGTCTTCTCATCACTCCAAATCTTACTCCAGAAGTTTTCAACTTCTATGGATAATAATAATTTTTTTCTTCCCTACTTCTCTGTAGAAGTTGTTTGGCTTCTCGAATCTATGAATTCGTTGGGCTTTTACTTGGACTTTTTATTTCAGAGATTCTTTTGTTGAAAGAAGACAGTCCATATTTTCTCTTTAGCTTTCTAACCTTCTTGGATCTTATATCATTTCCAGCAGTTAACTCACTCAATAAAGATATTTATCCTCTCATTACGTCAATCTCCTTTTCGATTCTACTTCTCCAAATTGGTTTACCTCGAAGATTCGACCTTTTTTTTTGTTTTTTTTGGTGGTAAACAACTTGTTTCAATTACTCTAGCAGATGCATAAATGATTTCATTTAACTCAGTAAGATCGGGTTCTAGTTCATCTATGATTTCTTTTGTCACATATTTACCAATCATTATTTGTTTTCTATTTTGGATTGTATTTGGGAGTTTTTGAAGCGGATCTCTATCATTTATACTAGAATGTCTTACTACTGCAAGCTCATTCAGTATTTTTTGCTTTAATTCCTTCATAATCTCCCTGCGTTCTTCAGCAGATGTTTGGTTTTCAATTACTGTTTTTAAGTCCCTCTCCTGGCTATTTTCAGCGGGTTCAATAGGGGTTCTCATTTCTACAAACATATTTTTGATTTGGTCAGATGGAGGTCTTTCGATTTGGTATTGTGTATTAATTTTTATTTGTTCATCTCGCAGTACATGCTTGCGATACGCATGGTATTGGACGTACATGGAAGGTTGCCCGGCTCTTTGGGTAGTGCATTTGTTGGCTGGTACTGAGATCATTATTACTATTATAGCAGTATAGTTATGGTCATTTCTGTTGTTTATTGAGGTGATATTGTTATGGTTGCAGCTGTAAGAGGTGTACGAGAATTTTCTCAACTGTTCTTGTGGTGTGAGTGGTGTTAGTGGTGGTGGCAGAGAGATTAATGCTGGGGGTGGGGATGCAGGGAGTGGGTAGGGTGACATTTTAGCTTATAGGAGTTGCTTCGCCGATGTTATTTTCTGTCTTTTTTGAGTTTATTATTAATTGGATTGGCAGTATCGGTGGAGGGTCGGACACCATGCTTTGCAGCAAAGAGTTACGGCCCTTTATGGTCTGAGTTCAAATCCCGCGGAGGTTAACTTTGCCTTTCATCCTTACAGGGTCGATAAAATAAAGTACTAGTAGTACACTGGGATAATTGCTGGCCTTGTGCCAAAAGTAGAAACAATTATTATTATTATTATTATTGTTCTTTGAGTCTCAGTCATTGATGTTAGTTAACTGGAAAGTTTGTTGAAATGAATATCAAGCCACTACCTGCAGCCTCAGATATTCAGGACGTTACGGAGGGTTCTTGCTGTTCCCAGCAAGCATGCCTTTTGAAGCGTTCCAAAAAGCGTGAAGGGGCCAATTTTCTTTAACCATCCCTGGAAACCTTTTGAGATAGTACCTAGTGCGCCTATGACAATCGGGACCACTTTCACTTCATGGCAGTTCCAAATCCTTTTTACCTCCCACTTTAAGTCCTGGTATCGGTTAATTTTCTCCCTCACCTTCTCTTGCACTCTCGTGTCGAATGGGCAGGCCACATCCACAATCAGGCACGATCTTTTTTCCTTGTCCAAAACCACCAGGTCAGGTCTATTGTGTTCCAGTTTCTTGTCCGTCTGTATCCTAAAATCCCACAGCACCTTCACCTGATCGTTTTCTATCACCGACTCTGGCTTATGCTCATACTACTTCTCAGAATGTGGTAAATTGTTTACTTTGCATAGGTGCCAGTGGATCACCCTGCCCATCACATCACGTCTCCAGCCCTTATAGTGAGTCTGGGCTAGGTGTTTACACTCGGATACAATGTGAGCCACAGTCTCCTCTCTCTCTCCACAGAGCCTGCACAGTGGGCTAGCCTGCTCCTTCTAAATATGGTGTTTCAACCACTTCGTTTTGAGGGCCTGCTCTTGCGCAGCCATTAGCATTCCTTCTGTAGCCTTTTTAATGTCTCTTCTTTTCAACCAGTTCCATGTCTGTGGATCTCTGAATTCAGTTTTCTCAAAGAAGGTACTATGAAGGGATATTTCCTGAAGGCTGCTCTTTCTCCTTGTTGTTATTTACTCCTTGGACATCCCCTTGTCTATTGTCCTCTCCTTCATTACAATTCTGAGCATTGGCTCCTTACTATTGGCCACAATATTAAATTGATAATGCTTTTACAGCTATAATTTCGGTTCTGTGTTTTCCAAGATATATCAGAATATGAATTTCATAGTAACCGAACACGTCATAATCATAATAATAATTCAAAGTAACCATTATGAAAGTAATGTCTAATCACCTTATTAAGAAGTTAATTTACTACAGAGAATGCTTTAAGTTACTAGGTAAGGTCAATTTCGAGTGGATAAGCTTAGAGTTTTACCAAGAAGTCTCAGTAACGTAAAATGTTATGTACAGTACAACACGTTTGGCTCTAAGAAGACACATTCTAAACTAAATAATTATTGATATCAAACCCATGTGTCTACCGGTTGGTTGGTCCGATGTAACGTATGAAAACAAAGAGAGAGGGAGAAAGAGACAACTGGTACTCCGTCGGTGACAACGACGAGTGTTCCTGTTGATGTGGTCAACGGAACAGCCTGCTCGTAAAATTAACATGCAAGTGGATGTGTATTACATAGAAACGCGTACCCTTAACGTAGTTTTCAGGGAGATTCAGCGTGACACAGAATGTAACAAGGATAGGCCTTGAAATTACAGGTACAACTCATTTTTGCCACCTGAGTGGACTGGAGCAACGTGAAATAAAGTGTCTTGCTCAAGGACACAAGGCTTTGCCATTCATCCTTACGGGGTCGATAATATAAGGTACCAGTCACACACTGGGGTCGATTTAACCGACTTGTACCTCCTCCCCAAAATTGTTGGCCTTGTGCCTAAATCAGAAATCATTATTATTATTATTCTTAAGGCAGTGGATTAACAGTATCGGTAGAGCATCGGACAACATGCTTTGTGGCATATAGTTACGTCCCTTTACATTCTGAGTTTAAATCCTGCCGAGGTTATCTTTGCCTTACATCCTTATAGGGTCGTTAAATTAAAATACCAGTAATGCACTAGGATCGATTTAATCGACCTGCCCTCCCCTAAAATTGTTGACCTTCTGCCTAAATCCGAATCCGTTTTAATGATGACATTTCCATCAGCCTGATTAATTACTGAATTCACACAACCTACCTTACTCTTCTGACATAATTTGCAGACAGTTGAGCTGCGACACGAAACATTACTGCTTCTAGATATTCTTGAATGGCCAGAGTTGGATTTAGACCTTGGGAGGCCGATGCACTTCAGGTTTGGGGGCCCCCCCTCATACACAAAAAATTAGGATACACAGCAACCACCCACCCCACCCCAAAATTTTACATATCAAAGTTAGCAGTATTTGGTTGACAGCCAGGTCCCTGCTGCTGGGCCAGGGAGCACCTGCTGGGTGAGAGTCTGTCACATGACATTCCAGTCTCCACTTCACCGTTATTCGAACTGTTTAGGTTCGACATTTAAACACTCTTATCGAGGATTGGTGAATGTATGGTTACATAACCACCGGTGATTTAACCACCCCCGGTGATTTTAGTGTGGCACTATCACGCTGTAGACGAACATAAATAAACAAACAAACAAATAGGTAAAAAAAAAAAAAAAGAATAAGCATAAGTTTCATTGTAATGTTTGAATGTCTGACTTAGTTTTTTTTTTTTTTCCTTCTCTGTCTGACTGTTTGTTTTTCTTTTCATTTTTCTTTTCTTTACGTTTTTCGTTGTTGCTGTGCTGTTTTGATTTTGATTTTTGGTTTTTTGATTTTTTGACCGCGTCATCAAATCAGTCTATATATCTTTTGATGCCTTCCTCTTTTAGTGGGAATACTACGATGCATGTCTTAGCAGGAGGTAGTGGTAATGAGGCAGTGGTGGTGGTGGTGGTGATGTTGTGCTAGTAGTACTTAGCAGGAGGTAGTGGGAGAGAATAGCGGCGGTAGCGATAATGAGGCAGTGGTGGTGGTGGTGGTGGTGGTGTTGTGCTAGTAGTACTTAGCAGGAGGTAGTGGGAGAGAATAGCGGCGGTAGCGATAATGAGGCAGTGGTTCTTCTTCTTCTTCTTCTTCTTCTTCTTCTTCTTCTTCTTGTTGGGTGGTGGATTGACAGTATCGGTAGAGCGTCGGACAATTCTTTACGGCATATAGTTACGTCTCTTTACATTCTGAATTCAAATCCCGCCGAGGTTAACTTCATCTTTCAACCTTACAAAGTTGATAAAATAAAGTACCAGTAACACATCGGGGTTAATTTAATCGACTTTCCTTCTCCCTCAAAATTGTTAGCTTGATGCCTAAATCAAAACCATCCCACGAAACTCCAGCATATAATCTCTTGATCACGTGATTTCTTTCAATTTTTAAATCAATTACATTTTGCAGTGATTAAACTACACAGTTTAGATGTTCTTTCTATATGATGAAAATTACATAAACACAGCTTCATTTACTTGAATTGACCTACAAGAAAGCGTTAACTTTAGCCAAAGTTACTTTGGAATATAAAGAATGGTGTGCTCATGCGCAGAGATTCCATAAAATAGCTTATAAAATAGAGTGAAGACCCTTATAGACAGAAAAAGAAGTTGCTATAGGCAGGGTCGGATTTAATGGGGGGCAAAGGGGGAAATTTCCCCGGGTCCCCTGCAGTGTGGGCCCCAACCAACGACGTCCGTAGCAATTTATTTGTGCCCTTAACTGACTTTTTAGTTTTAGGATGGTTAGAATTTTTAAATTTAATACCTGTATGTATCACTTTTCAATTCCAATTACTTGCGCCAAGCTAACTTTGATATGTAAAATTTTGGGATGGGGCGTGGGTGGTTGCTGTGTATCCTAATTTTTTGTGTATGAGGGGTGGCCCCCAAACCTGAAGTGCATCGGCCTCCCAAGGTCTAAATCCAACCCTGGCCATTCAAGAATATCTAGAAGCAGTAATGTTTCGTGTCGCAGCTCAACTGTCTGCAAATTATGTCAGAAGAGTAAGGTAGGTTGTGTGAATTCAGTAATTAATCAGGCTGATGGAAATGTCATCATTAAAACGGATTCGGATTTAGGCAGAAGGTCAACAATTTTAGGGGAGGGCAGGTCGATTAAATCGATCCTAGTGCATTACTGGTATTTTAATTTAACGACCCTGTAAGGATGTAAGGCAAAGATAACCTCGGCAGGATTTAAACTCAGAATGTAAAGGGACGTAACTATATGCCACAAAGCATGTTGTCCGATGCTCTACCGATACTGTTAATCCACTGCCTTAAGAATAATAATAATAATGATTTCTGATTTAGGCACAAGGCCAACAATTTTGGGGAGGAGGTACAAGTCGGTTAAATCGAGCCCAGTGTGTGACTGGTACCTTATATTATCGACCCCGTAAGGATGAATGGCAAAGCCTTGTGTCCTTGAGCAAGACACTTTATTTCACGTTGCTCCAGTCCACTCAGGTGGCAAAAATGAGTTGTACCTGTAATTTCAAGGCCTATCCTTGTTACATTCTGTGTCACGCTGAATCTCCCTGAAAACTACGTTAAGGGTACGCGTTTCTATGTAATACACATCCACTTGCATGTTAATTTTACGAGCATGCTGTTCCGTTGACCACATCAACTGGAACACTCGTCGTTGTCACCGACGGAGTACCAGTTGTCTCTTTCTCCCTCTCTCTATGTTTTCATACGTTACATCGGACCAACCAACCGGTAGACACATGGGTTTGATATCAATAATTATTTAGTTTAGAATTTGTCTTCTTAGAGCCAAACGTGTTGTACTGTACATAACATTTTATGTTACTGAGACTTCTTGGTAAAACTCTAAGCTTATCCACTCGAAATTGACCTTACCTAGTAACTTAAAGCATTCTCTGTAGTAAATTAACTTCTTAATAAGGTGATTAGACATTACTTTCATAATAAACATTACTTAATGGTTACTTTGAATTATTATTATGATTATGACGTGTTCGGTTACTATGAAATTCATATTCTGATATATCTTGGAAAACACAGAACCGAAATTATAGCTGTAAAAGCATTATCAATTTAATATTGTGGCCAATATTTATCTGCTGATAACAGCTGTAACATACCAGGCGAAACTGTAAATTTGAGGATTTATGAAATATACTACGTCATATTCATGATCATTTCTAAGCGATTCTCTAATTGAATCTTAGCTGACATTTTAACTAGAGGGGTTTTTTCATTATAGCTTCATAATGAAGCTTTTCAAGTTTGTACTTAAAATACTCTTAACCATAGAAAATTCTTGTGCGTATATAGAAATACACTGCTGTATATAAACTCATACACACATTAACACTCACAAATAGACACACACTCACATACATATACGCACGCATATAAATACATATATATATATATGTAAATATAAATATACACTCACGGACACACACACATACACACACATACACACACATACACACACACACACACACACATATATATGTATGTGTATATGTATGTATGTATACATATATATATATAAATCTCTCTCTCTCTCTCTATATATATATATATGCTGTATATATATATATGTGTGTGTGTGTGTCTGTGAGTGTGTGTGTGTATGTATGTATGTATGTATGTATGTGTGTGTGTGTGTGTGTGTTATTTCTCTTGACTGATAGTCAATTTATATAGTTGTTTGGACCTGACTTGTCTTGCCTTATCTCTGTCCGACAGAATACAATATTATCATAACGTTGCTATCAACGAAACAATCGTCAATTCAATAACAGGATTAGTATCTTCAACATCCCTTTATAAGATATATCAGCAAGGTAAACTTCGATTGGATAAGAGCTTTACCAAGAAGTCTCAGTTATGTATGTGTTACGTTAACAATAGAAAACGTTTAGTTCTGAGAAGACGAAATCTGAACCATATAATTATTGACAACTAAACCATGTCTGCTAGTTCGTCGGTCCCATGTAACGTATGAAGAGAGAGAGAGTAAGAGAGAGAGAGAGAGAGAGAGAGAGAGAGAGAGAGAGAGAGAGAGAGAGAGAGAGTGTGTGTGTGTGTGAGAGGGAGAGGGAGTAAGATAGATAGATAGATAGAGATAGAAAGAGATAAGAGATAAGGAGTAACATATATACTGAGCAGAGTGCCAGCCAAATAGAGAAATAGACATTTAAAATAACTCTTATACTGACACACATAAGCACACAGACACACATAGGTGCACACATGCACACACACACACGCGCACACACACACACACACACACAGGTGCGCGTATACACACACATATACAGTTACATTCTCACTCACATACACACACACAAATGCACAGACACATACATACACGGACTCCCCCCCCACACACACGCAAACGCACACACACAGGCATACACACACAAGTAATTATCGTCTGCTGAAACACCAACGAATGCTTATGGCGTTTGTACGAAGTGGCTTTTTCTTTTCATTGTTTCGTTTTTTTTTGTTGAAAAAATGTATTCCTTTTCTCAATTTCTTCTCAGATCTGTGCTTTCATTGATATATACAGAATGTTTGTGGACGCAACGTAACCCAAGAAGTTAGTTCGCTAATCCTAAGGTACTGGGTTAGATATCTTGTGTTATTTATCACTGCTTCGGGTCAACCCTTGATTTGCTTAGACGGAAACTGCCTGAAAAGCCCTTAATTTAATTTATAGTGTTAGCAAATAAATGGACAATTTTCTTGAAATGCAGACGTAGTGAATTCATATATTCATTTTTATTTATTAAAAAAATATTTTCTTACTTTAATTTATACATAGGTAACTCCTGATGGAGTCACAGGGGCGCCTTAGTGGCATATGGCGTTTCTTGGGCATTTTAAAAACATGTCGGAGCCCATCTTTCTCCAGGTCTGAACACAGCAGATAATCTTCCAGAGAAGAATAGAAAGAGAGAGGAAGAATCGATCTCAGTACTAGACTGATCCTTTTTTTTATCAATCCCGAAAAGATGAAAGGCAAAGTTGACCTCGGCGGGATTTGATCTCAGAGATCAGAGAGCCGAACCAAATACCGCAAAGCATTCTATGCGAGTTGTAACGACTCTGCCAATTCGCCGCCTTATAATTTATACATTATTACATTTTTATTTATTTGTCTACTGTTAATATTTTATATTTTTATATAATTCTTCGTAGACGCCTTTGTCACTTTTCTTCTATATCTAGCGGTACACTGCCCGATATTTTCAAGTAGTTTTTTTTCTAGTGATCAACTATTCACGTTGAGACGCACACATTTAAAAATTAAAATGGCTACAATGCTTCCGAAGTCAACCGCTGTTTATATTTCCAAATATTCATTGATAAAATGATTTTATGATGTATTGTCTGGAGTATAGAATTTTACATCTTGACATTTGCCACGGCACAGTATCATCCAATACATTATATTTCTATTTTAATATAAAGCAATAAAGTTTCAACAACCATATTATATTCAAATATTCACAATAACAGTTTATTTGATCACTTTATGTGGTTCTCAGTAAAGTTTTTAAACGTTTATTGTTCTTTCGAGTATCAAACATTCAATGTTAGTTATTCCTGTAGCTGATACTACAGCTAATGTTACCCGTGGATTTGACTAAATAATGGAATGGATCGCCGTCGGTTTCGACGACGAGTGTTACAGTTATTCGATTAACGGAAACAGCCTGTCCATTAACGTGTAAGTGACAGAGCATTCCGTGGACATGTGTACCCTTAACGTAATTCTCAAGAAAATTTATCGTGACACAATGTGTGATAAGGCAGTTTCAGGTGTAGGTGCGGTCCGCCTAACGAACTTCCCTACAGTTTCCGGCTACCCAACTTTACACACAAGCCATGGGTCGACATGAGGCTATGGTGAATGTTACATGTGTAAGATGTCAAACAAAGGGATCGCACCAGGGTCCTAATGATTGCCAAGAGAACTTCTCAACCATTCAGCCATTTTGTGTCTACTGATAAGATTGGTGGTGTCTACTATTTACGACCTATTTATAGGTTTAGATATAAATTGACCCACTCATCTAATTCATGACATAGTCCCTATATTAAAAACGACTATTGTTAAACACATTTTAGAAAAGTATCCATCCAGGTGGTAGATGGTAATATGGTTTATCCATAAAAAAACAATCTCGTCTGTCAATAAAGATGATTTTAACAATTATGTATTGTTTAATTTTTTTGCTGTTGCTTTGACTGTATATTATATCATTATATATATATATATATATATATATATATATATATATATATATATATATATATATATATATATATATGTATATCATTATATATATGTATATATATATATAAATCTATATATGTATATCATTATATATTATGTATATATATATATATATATATAAATCTCTATATGTATATCATTATATATATGTATATATATATATGGTGGTTGGCAGTATCGGTGGAGGGTCGGACGCCATGTTTTGCAGCAAAGAGTTACGGCCCTTTATGGTCTGAGTTCAAATCCCGTCGAGGTTAACTTTGCCTTTCATCCTTACGGGGTCGATAAAATAAAGCACCAGTAATGTACTGGGTAATTGCTGGCCTTGTGCCAAAATTAAAAACAATTATATATATATATATATAAATCTATATATGTATATCATTATATATATGTATATATATATATATATATATATATATATATATATATATATATATATATATAAATCAGGAAAGAAGAGTGACACGGTTTGCTATACAAAAATGGTTTTTAATCTCATTGCTGACAATTGTTTCTATGAACTGGTAGGTCTACAGATCGCTATCCGCTTATTTTCGCGTTACTCGATCGCCAATACAAAATTATAACCAGTCAGTTCATCGGAGCTTGCGAGAATGAAGAGAATATAGAGGCATGAAAAGAATATACAGACTACTATATGTAGTAGTAATGGCATTCAGTTAGAACAATAACAACAATATCAACAATGCTAGCAATAAAATATTTGAAATAATCACAACATCAATCTAGGTGGGAAGTATAGTATATCTATGATTTTAGCGTGTAAAACTAGCTGACATGAGGTAGATGTATAAAATTGACATGTAAAGACTGTCGTAGGGTGTATTATATCAAGTGTAAAGATAAGCTGGTGTTTTTAAACAATGTAGGTCAGGTGGCCGTAATAGTCGGGTTTTATCTGACCGATGAAGTATTTATCACTGTAGTAGAATTTATGTGGTCTATATTAGATGAGAGTTCTTTTCCATCCTCAATAACATAAAGAATCGCTGCTTTCACCCTTAACGGGATCTTCTGAAACTAACAAAGTCAATCTGTAATCGCAGAAGTGAATATTTCAAAAAACGTTGCAACCGGAGGAAGACAGGAAGACGATACTTTGGTTCGTGGAAACGTTCCCTGGCAAAGAACCGGAAAAAACGAATATAATACGTCATTATTTGGAGCGGTGAAAAACAATTACACGCAAAGACAGAACCACGTTTATGGTATAAAAGAAGTCGTAGACTAATGTTCTCTTGGGTGGTTCATAGAGACGTTCTCTGGCAATGAACGGAAAAAAACGAAGATAATACGTCCTATGTGGAGCGCGGAGAACAATTGCACGCAAAGACAAAACCACGTAACTGCTATAACAGAAGTCGTAGACTAAAGTTCTAACTAGGAAACGGAATGATTCTCCGCTTCAGAGTTAAGAATAAAGTAAATAAAATACAGAGGTAATCAAAATTAAATAAATACATACACGCATCCAAATACGTACATACACAAGCATACGCGAAAACACTCGCCATAGGTATACAAATACACGCACATATAAATATATGTGTGTGTGTGCGTGTATACAAATAATTAAATAAACGTATATAAATAAATAAATACGTATATAATAACCGCACACACATACCTACATGTAAATACACAAATGTTCCGAGACGTACGTCAACCAAAACATGAAGTACACATATACACACACCCTACATACGTACGAACCTGCATACTCGCACAGACGCAAAACTCACGTATACACATAACCAAAAGCATATGTACCAGAATATATGAAATATACGCCATAACATATACAATCAAATATACGTACGAGAAAGTATACGTACTTTCACAAAACATACAGGTAATATATACTTACCTATGCAAATAAGTAATGGTATAAACATTACATATACTTAGCTACCACATCAAGACGTAAAATATCCGCGTATAGATCGTACTATCCGTTAGGGTATAATGTGGGGCTGTAATACAGGAAAGTTTTGTGCAATTTATGTTTACAAGCCGAAATTTCCTCAGATTTTTTGTTTAAGATGTGGTCTGTGGCGTAGAGTATTTCCAGGGCCTCAGCGGCGCAGAAGTCACATGGTCTTTTATTTCCGTTATACGATCTAGCCCTAGCTAGGATCTTCCAGTGTAACTTATATTGGGTGTGGTTGTCTTTTAGACTCCAGATATAAGCTGAAAGTGACGTCATATTCCTTCTTAGAGGGTAACGAAAAGAATGGGTATGCATGTAAAGACGCTGCTTGAATCTATTGGCGGTTAACCCTATGTAGGCCCTACGAGACGTGGGTGTTTCAACCTTGCATTTGTAGACAATGTTACTAGAGAGGCATTTCCCGGATAGGGGGCAATCAACCCGATTCCTACAATTACAGTTAGTACTAACTACAGGGTTGCACGTGTTCCTACAGCTAGGTAGTTTAGCTAAATTTGAAGCTGTGATGTTATGTGCAAGGTTAGGAGTCGTAGAGTAAGAAACTTTAATAGTATTTCTATTAAAATTTTAGTCTACGACTTCAGTTATACCATTTACGTGGTTTTGTCTTTGCGTGCAATTGTTCTCCACGCTCCACATAGGACGTATTATCTTCGTTTTTTCCGTTCATT
>OZ024743.1:334156411-334161411 GCA_964016885.1 Eledone cirrhosa
GAGAGATTATAAGAACATATTAAAGTTTAAGCAAAGAATCGCTGCTTTCACCCTTAACGGGATCTTCTGAAACTAAAAGAAAAAAATCAGTCTGTGGACGCAGAAGTGAATATTTCCCAAAACGTCACCACCGAAGGAAAACAGAAAGACGATAATTTGGTTCGTGAAGACGTTCCCTCTTCGATTTTAGTCTTCACATTTATTATTACTATGTATATATATATATATATATATATATATATATATATATATATATATATATATATATATATATATATATATATACAAAATATTAATATAAATAAACAAGAGTACTTTAGTGTCGGGAAAACAAATCTATATATTGAATTGCATGGAACAAATAAAACAAAAGAAAAAAAAAAACGAGAAAAATATTTCAGAGAATCCTCTCTGAAATTTCTCTTTTGATGTTTTCAGTCTTCTACTTCCTTGTGACAGGAGAAACCCCAGAGTAACATGGCACAAATAGGGTCTTAATAAAGAATAACATGTCTGAATGAATACACACGTGCTTTTCCCCCCAAATATCTTTTCTGCCCCTTCCTCTTCCCACTCTTTATCTTTCTATTTCATCTTTTATTTCTCATACTATCTTCTGATGAAGGACTAGTGTCCGAAACATACTATATCAAGCGCAAAACTAATATGTTTATTCGTTGTGCGGTGTTATTTGGTTTGTTGTTTCCGTTTACCTTCTGTACACACACACACACACACATATATATATATAGGGGTGGATGTATGTTTGTGCATGTGTATGTGGTGTGTGTGTGTGTGTGTGTGTGTGTGTGTGTTTTTGTGTGTGTGTGTGTGTGTGTGTGTGTGTGTGTGTGTGTGTGTGTGTGTGTGTGTGTGTGTGTGTGTGTGTCTGTGAGTGTGATTTTCACGCCTCGTATGTGCTACTTACTATAAGATATCATTTTACTCTGAGTAAAGGTGGTAAGAAACTCTCTGGAGAGCTGGACAGCAGAAGGTCTTCAGAGAAGAAACTCACCTCAAGCGAGTGTTTCGGTCCTTAACTTAAATCACACACACACGGAGACATGCAGAAACATACATCCACCCCTCTATATATAGATGGTGAATGTATGTTTGTGCGTGCGTACATGCACGCGCGCGTGTGTGATTTACACGTTTCGTATACGCTGATTACTATCAGATATTATTTTCCTCTGAGTAAAAGTTATTTATTTAAAATATTTCAAACGTTCAAAAATACATTTAATAATAATTTCAACAGAGATACCTGGAGTTCAAGGTCAAGATCTATAGTATAGGTGGAATATTTAGACTCGGAAAACTACATTTTGAATTCCCGCGAGAGTAGGAAAACTTAACATAATTGGAATTTCTTCAGCGGAAAATGTTACAAAGTAGGTTAAAAATTATAATTTTTGTAAAATGAATACAGCAATCATCTATATACATATATACACCGTCAAGTATGTATGTATGTATGTATGTATGTATGTATGTATGTATGTATGTATGTATGTATGTATGTATGACTCTTAAGAGTCAATGGCTATCCAAAATCACCGGGAGAGATGACCCCTTAGCCTTTGTCAAGGCAGAATTCTAGAAGGAAAACTCTGATATAACACCTGCAACTCTGATGGTATCCAATGATGTTGACTTGTTCTTCTTTTTGGTAAATATCATCTTGGTTAAGAGAGTGGGACTGGCTTTGTGCAGTGCCTTTGCTCACTATAAAAGCTTCACGGCACAGGCATTGCTTTATATCTGGAGATCTCTCTGCACTTGTCGTTACATGGTGCCATGGGCCCAGCACTATGTGTCAATAATTTTCACAAGTGCAGTGTTTGTACCAGAGTTTTCAAGTCGCTGGCTGGACTAAAAAGTCACACTCGTTCAGCGCATCGGTAGGGGTTCTCCTACATGGATATAAAGTAGTGGCCGTACTCGAAAACGAGTTGGCAGCCACCACCATGTATGTATGTATGCACAGACTGTTTTTTGCATTCCTGTGTTTGTTTTGTTTCATTTAAACACTAGGTATATATATATATATATATATATATATATATATATATATATATATATATATATATATATATATATATAATGTAATCTGAGTTTTTCGAATATTAATAATAACATTCGATTCGTTTGCAATTTTGCAAACAAGGTTCAATTTTATAGCCATGTCAATAGAATGAACCCTTCATTCTTGCTGTTGTGTTAGCATTCGAACAGAACTTCAGACACAAATGTTTCTAGGTATCACCCTTCATCAGTACAGCTCACTGTTCACCAGCCAAACTGTCAGAGCTAGTGAAAATATATGCTATTTTCAAAAATACACAGTGATTGATCGGCCTCATTTGCATATTAGCAGATTCACTTATCAGCCAGATTTGCATATCAGCAGACTGGCCAGTCAGTTACCTGTATACGAGCGATAAATGACCGGCTTCGCCAAATTCAAATAAAAAAGAAAATTTCGTTCTACATGACTGAGTTTTTCGAATATTAATAATAACATTCGATTCGTTTGCAATTTTGCAAACAAGCCTCAATTTTATAGCCATGTCAGTAGAATGAACACTTCATTCTTGTTTTTTTTTCTTTTTTATTTGAATTTGGCAAAGCCGGCCATTTATCGCTCGTATACAGGAAACTGCCTGGCCAGTCTGCTGATATGCAAATCTGGCTGATCAGTGTATCTGCTGATATGCAGATCTGACTGATCAGTCCGTCTGCTAATATGCAAATCAGGCCGATCAGTCAATGTGTATTTTTGAAAATAGCATATATTTTCAGTAGCTCTGACAGTTTGGCTGGTGAACAGTGAACTGTACTGACGAAGGGTGATACCTAGAAACATTTGTGTCTGCAGTTCTGTTCGCATGCCAACACAAGAGCAAGAATCAAGTGTTCCTTCTACTGACATGGCTATAAAATTGAGGCCTGTTTGCAAAATTGCAAACGAATCGAATGATATTAATAAAAATAAAGTACCAGTAATGCACTCGGTGATTGATGGCCTTGTGCCAAAAGTAGAAACAATTATTAATATTCGAAAAACTCAGATTACATTTATTGTATTCAGCCATGTAGAGCGAACTTTTCTTATATATATATATATATATATATATATATATATATATATATATATATATATATATATATATATATATATGTATATATATATATATATTTATGTGTGTGTGTACGCTCCCTTTATCACTGACGTTTACAAGAATGAGTACTCAATACCAGATTAGAGATTAATATATTCTTTAGTAAGGCCAAGCTTGAAGCGTACTCTCTTCTCTCTCTTTCTCTCTCTCTCTAGCAAACAGGAGAGAAGAGAGAAAGACCCCCTTCGGCCACGAATAACCATGGGATTTTTTACCTAGAAAGTTTACCTCCGAGACACAAATCCGGGCAAGGTTGTTTTGTGGAAGACCACCAGTCACCCATACATACCAGTCTCCCTCGTCCAAGGGAAAGACTAAGACCAATACAGCGTGGCAACTCATTTCTACAGCTGAGTAAACTTGAGCAACCTGAAATAAAGTGTCTTGCTCAAGGACACAACGCATCACCCGGTCCGGGAATCGAACTAACAACCTCACGATTGTAAGCGCGAAGCTCTAATCACTAAGCCATGCGCCTTTACACACACACACAGACAAACAGACACACACACATATATATATATATCGCATTTGAAATATAGTCGTCCAACGAACATCTATAATAATTATCGATCACTATAAATAATAGAGAAAATTAGGTAAGGTAACACTGGAGACAAAAACAAGTTCAACAGAGATACCCACCACGATGCCGAGCGAGTGCGTTAACTATTATGGTAAGATGTCCCTGGTCACTAGTTGCCTTCTTACTTAGAAGATTTATCCCTGTAGTTAAAAGTGTGAACATCACATCACTCACCAGATCTGAACACAGCCGATTTCTTCCAGTGTGTGTGGGAGATAGCTAGCTATCGACTGAATATATATTTCTTTTTTATTTGAATTTGGCATGCCGGCCATTTATATATATATATATATATATATATATATATATATATATATATATATATATATAAAGAAATAAGATGAAATCGAAAATGCAACTGGAGTCTTATATTTTTAAAAATATATATATTTATTTGGTTCCTTTACCGGTTTCGCAGTTCTTCAAAAGTAGAGTTGAGATGGAGGGTCTGTGGTTTTTCTCACATCTGGTTGGTCTCTGAATGTTACTTGTTTTATATGGAAAAAGTGGCTCGAAATGCCAGGTTTTTCGAGAAGTAATTTGATTGGTTGGTCAATAATTATAATAAATTTCGCGCCCCAGTTCGCGTTACAAAGTTCTTCAAACAGGGGGGGGGGGGGGTTTCAAACACTCATATATGAAAAAACAACCTGTGACAACCCCCCCCCTTGTTTGAAGAACTTTGTAACGCGAACTGGCGCGAAAATTATTATAATTATTGACCAACCAATCAAATTACTTCTCGAAAAACCTGGCATTTCGAGCCACTTTTTCCATATAAAACAAGTAACATTCAGAGACCAACCAGGTGTGAGAAAAACCACAGACCCTCCATCTCAACTCTACTTTTGAAAAGCAGAAGAACTACGAAACCGGTAAAGGAACCAAATAAATATATATATTTTTTTAAAAATAAGACTCCAGTTGCATTTTCGATTTCATCTCTTTTTCTTTATACTTTCACTCATATAGGACACCTCGGTTATTTTTCATTTTGTAAAAAAAACCTCACTTTCTAAAATATATATATATATATTTATTTATATATAAAGGAAATGAATACAAAGAGTTTAAAACCGTTAGAACATGTTTATATAATTGTGCACCTACGTACGTAGGTGCACAATTATATAAACATGTTCTAACGCTTTTAAACTTTTTGTATTCATTTCCTTTATAATCGCTCTGCTTATTCTTTCTCGCCCACTAAATATTGACGCCTCTAATAT
>OZ024743.1:334163911-334193911 GCA_964016885.1 Eledone cirrhosa
CCCACAAAGTTATTGAACTTATCGAATAATATATATATATATATATTAATAAGAGGAATTCCAACTTTGTCTGATTTACTCGTTTTATTTACAATCCTTTAAAATTTATAATGGTATTATAATGAAATAGTATGATAGAATATTAAATTCTAAGTCTTAATTGAACAAGTACTTTCATGCTTTCGCAATCTTCAGGTTCATAATATGTGGTGACAGTCAAGTTTGCAATTTTCAACAGTTGAAAATTGCAAACTTGACTGTCACCACATATTATGCACCTGAAGATTGCGAAAGCATGAAAGTACTTGTTCAATTAACACTTAGAATTTAATATTCTATCATACTATTTCATTATAATACCATTATAAATTTTAAAGGATTGTAAATAAAACGAGTAAATCAGACAAAGTTGGAATTCCTCTTATTAATATAATCTTCTATACACAATCATACACACCCGTGTATATTTATCTATCTATCTATATATATATATATATATATATATATATATATATATATATATATATACATGCACACATATATATATATGTACGTATGGATTCACCGAACATTTATTATAATGATCGGTGTGTTTGTAAACAAACATCCCGAATTAAGCCGTACAGTGTCTAGTAACTATCGTTGCTCATTTGTTCAACACTGACAAAGGAACGCTGTACTAGTTTCAAGCTTATTAGCTATCGTCAGCAAAGGATACCTTCCTGCCAGATGGTTGAACGTCTGAAAGTATATACTTTCCTTATGCATATTAACGGCTGAGCAGCCTAATTTGCATATCGAGTGAGTTAATCGGCCGGGGTACCGAAAACGATAAACGGAAAAAATGAAACGAAATTTCATTTCTCAATCTTAGTACGGCTGTTGCTTAAATATGAGTATGTATACGTACATACATATATGTATACAGACGTACAGTAGTATGTATATATATATATATATATATATATATATATATATATATATATATATATATATATATATATATATATATATATATATATATATATATATATACATACATGCACACATATATATATGTACGTATGGATTCACCGAACATTTATTATAATGCTCGGTGTGTTTGGAAACAAACATCCCGAATTAAGCCGTACAGTGTCTAGCAACCATCATTGCTCATTTGTTCAACACTAACAAAGGAACGCTACATATATGTATACAGACGTACAGTAGTATGTATATATATATATATACATACTACTGTACGTCTGTATACATATATGTATGTACGTATACATACTTATATTTAAGTAACAGCCGTACTAAGAGTGAGAAATGAAATTTCGTTTCATTTATTCCGTTTATCGTTTTCGGAACCCCGACCGATTAACTCACTCGATATTGCAATTACTGCTCAGCTGTTAATATGCATAAGGAAAGTATATACTTTCAGACGTTCAACCATCTGACAGGAAGGTAACGTTGCTGACGATAGCTAATAAGCTTGAAACTAGTACAGCGTTCCTTTGTCAGTGTTGAACAAATGAGCAACGATGGTTGCTAGACACTGTACAGCTCAATTTGGGATGTTTGTTTACAAACACACTGAGCATTATAATAAATGTTCCGTGAATCCATACGTACAATTATATATGTTTATATGTATAGACATTGAAAAAATCACTGCGTACTTCGTCGGTGGCAAATTCAAAAGAATGAATCACGTGACATCGAGGTTAATCAGTGAGGAGCGGGGTGTTAAGAAGACAGTAGCCGAACTATTACTATGAACTATCGTAGCAGTTTTGGCAAATTTTTTGATTTTCAATGTCTTGGAACTTAGTCCACGCTTGCTTTTTTTCCATCCACTGAATTATTTTTGTATAAGCTCCCTGTGTCCACGCATTGCCTGGGAACTTAGCTGAGAATAGACTTCCCTGATGACGAAAGGCCTTCTCCATGTGTTCCATTCGAAAACCATGTTTATTCCCTTTCAGAAACTAATTAGTTGGAGTGAAATTTTAGTAAGTTAATTTTTATAATTTTCTTATTTTACGTCTTTCATATAATTGTTCTGCATCCCCTTGCATTGAACCACAAAGTTACTAAGACAAAACCTATATATTTGCTAGCATAGGTATGCATATGTATATATATGTTGGTAGATATACTAATTCTTTATATATATATATATATATATATATATATATATATATATAATTCAAGAAAGAAGATTGATATGGTTCGCTATACAATAAGGGCTTTATTCACATTGCTGACAATCTTTGATCTGGCAGGTCTAAAGTTCGCTATACACCTGATTTTGGGCCAATTGACTCCAATACTTTGTTTATAACCATTCTGTTACATCGGAGCGGGTGAAATGAAGAATACCTCTAGGAAAGATATCCCACTCATACGCAACATAGCACCAAACACAAAACACAAACTCATTACAGTATCACAACCGAAAACGCACATGAACACACCACAGCAAAACTTCAATAGGCATGAATCACAACCCACATATAATAGCTTACAAAACCGCAATGTAAAAGCTGCACAGAGTAATACCCCGAACTGCAACTGTCACCTACCGGATAAGTGCCTACTAGCGAATAGGTGCCTTGATTCGGGCCTAGTGTACATGTATACTATAAACTCGGGCAACTCCACTTGGCACTACATTGGATCCACCACGGGTGCTTTTTAAAAAAAGATGGTATGTACACAGACATTCAATGAAGAACCGTGCACTGATAAATTCTACAACCCTCGCCAATAACATCTGGCAACTTAAGGACAAAAACCTTGATTATAATATTAGCTGGTCGAAATTGGAGACCGCAAAGACATATATCAGCGGTATATCCTACTGCTGGCTCTGTAACCTTGAATTGCTGCATATCTTAAGGAACGATAAAATGCTACTCAACAGCAAAATAGAAAGGTCAATTTTCTGCAGACATAGGATTGCTACAAAATTCGCGAGATTTAAACCACCGTGATTCGAACCAACACCACTTAGCTTTTAACATATGAAATCCACCTTCTTACACAGTCCAATACGGAACTATAATCTAGAAATACCTTATAGCCTCCCTAATTCTATCCCACTAGAAGATGTCTACAACTAGCTTATCAGCCCATAAATCAATCATACCATCGCTGTTACCTACTACTTCGGACCAAGGATTTATATCTCTCATTAGCACTCATGATCTCTAACAGACGAACCTAATTCTAAGTACATTATCTTATTACTCCTACACCCCTTGAAATCTCACTTTGCTCTTATTATTCTTATTATTCTTATTATTATTATTATGAACATCTCAATATAGCCCTAATATTATTCATCATGTTCTATATACCTACCATGCACATTTTACTACTTTACTACCTTCTATTATTGTTGTTATCACTATCTTATTTATACACGACTTGTTATTGATGCTGTGAAAACTAAACCCCCACAATTAGAACTAACAATCCCTACCTTTTGTATAGGCCACTTAAATAACGAATCTACAACTCTATTTAACACCACATAAAAATTATCATCATCACTAAATTAATCAAGCGAAAATGTTTATCTGTCAAATAATAAAAAAATAAAAAGTAAATCTCCGGTTTATTGCTAGAATACCCACAGTACAGTGGATACCTCATAAATTCTGTCTCCAAGTACATCTCAGTGGTTACTGTTATCTAGTCGTTACCCTATCACTATATCTAATGTACCCTGTAGCAGTTTTCACATGTCAATTTCATACATCTGTATCATATCAGTCTGTTTAACATGCTAGATTCTCCATTATACTCTATCTCTTACTTACATTGATGTTATTATTTTAATTGTCTGCTATCTAGTTATTTTATTTTATCATTGATATTATTGTTCTGATTTAATACCACACCTATATAAAAACCATGCCTTATATATTTTCTTCATTTCACCAGCTCCGATGAAAAATACTGGTTATAAACAAAGTATTGGAGTTCGATTGGCGCAAAATCAGGCGTATAGCGAACTTTAGACTTGCCAGATCAAAAAAATAATTGTCAGCAATGTGAATAAATCCCTTATTGTATAGCGAACCATGTCAATCTTCTTTCTTTAATTATTGGCCGGGCGCACCGAAAACGATATCGTTCTCGGTGCGCCCGGCCGATTAACTCACTCGATATGCAAATTAGGTTGCTCAGCCGTTAATATGCATAACGAAAGTATATACTTTCAGACGTTCGATCATCTGGCAGGAAGGTATACGGTGCTGATGATAGCTAATAAGCTTGAAAACTAGTACAACGTTCCTTTGTCAGTGTTGAACAAAAGGACAACGGTGGTTGCTAGACACTGTACGGCTTAATTTGGGATGTTTGTTTACAAACAAACCGAGCATTATAATAAATTTTCGGTGAATCCATACGTACATATATATATATACATGTGTGCATGTATGTATATATATACATACTACTGTACGTCTGTGTACATATATGTATGTACGTATACATACTTATATATATATATATATATATATATATATATATATATTTGAGCTTTCATTTCACTGTTTCTCGCATTCTATGTATTTAGAGTTTGCTTCTTTTTTTTTCCTAAAAATCTAAAGTCGGTCTCGAGTGCTTATCCCTGTTTCCATGGCGTGAAGTACAAAACTAAGTTTTATATATATATATATATATATATATATATATGTAAAATCCTTACCGCGGCGCCAAGCCGAAACTGCTTGGCGCCGCGATCGAGATTTTATATATCTCTATACCCACTCTGCATCTCCCCATGTATTGAGTACTCCCATGATTAGTGGTCTTTCTCTCTGTCTCTCTCTTGGTTATCTATATTGCGGATAGTTTATCCACAAAAAATGTTCTAATAAAAGAATTATTTAACTAAAAGTATTGGTTTTGTACTTCACGCCATGAAAACTGGCAACCCCGACTAAACTGGCAACCCCACCAAGGTTTCTTGGTGAGGAGGGTGACTTTGGACATCCTGCAGGACTAAAAACAAAACCTATCAAAGGGCAAAGGAGCTCTTAAGAGTCAATGGCCATCCAAAATCACCAGGAGAGATGACCCCTTAGCCTTTGTCAAGGCAGAATTCTAGGAGAAGGAAAACTCTGATATAACACCTGCAACCCTGATGGTATCCAGTGATCTTGACTTGTTCTTCTTTTTGGTAAATATCATCTTGGTTAAGAGAGTGGGACTGGCTTTGTCCAGTGCCTTTGCTCACTATAAAAGCTTCACGGCATGGATATAAAGTAGTGGCCGTACTCGAAAACGAGTTGGCAGCCACCATGTATGTATGTATGTATGATGTATGTATGAATGCATATATATAAATAAATATGCATGCATGTATGTATGTATGTATGTATGTATGTATGTATGTATGTATGTATGTATGTATGTATGTATGTATGTATGTCAAAGGGCAAAGGAGCTCTTAAGAGTCAATGACCTTCCAAAATCACCAGGAGAGATGACCCCTTAGCTTTTGTCAAGGCAGAATTCTGGGAGAAGGAAAACTCTGATATAACACCTGTAACCCTGATGGTATCCAATGATGTTGACGTGTTCTTATATTTGGTAAATATCATCTTGGTTAAGAGAGTGGGACTGGCTTTGTGCAGTGCCGTTGCTCACTATAAAAGCTTCACGGCACAGTCATTGCTTTATATCTGGATATCTCTCTGCACTTGTCGTCACATGGTACCATGGGCCCAGCACTATGTGTCAATAATTGTCACAAGTGTAGTGTTTGTACCAGAATTTTCAAGTCGCTGGTTGGACTAAAAAGTCACACTCGTTCAGCGCATCGGTAGGGGTTCTCCTACATGGATATAAAGTAGTGGCTGTACTCGAAAACGAGTTGGCTGCCACCATGTATGTGTATATATATGCATGCATGTGTATGTATGAATGTATGTATGTATGCATTTATGTATGTATATGTGTATGTATGCATACATGTATGTATGTGTACAAGTAAATATGTATGCATATATGTATGTATGTATGCATGCATTTATATATATGTCTGTAAGTACTTATGTGTGTATGTAAATATGCTTGTATTTATGTATGGATATATATATATATATGCATGTATGTATATATATATATATGTATGGATTTATGTGCGTATAAATGTATATATGTATGCTTGTATATAATTATCAGCGTTTGTGTGTGTGAGTTTGTATGTACGTGTTTGTGTGTATGTATGCACGTATGTAATTATATGTATGTATGTGTGTAGATGTGTGAGGGGGAGGAGAGGTGAGATGCTTTAACTTAATCATTCACTATCCCCCCCTTTCTCGATCTTAAATGTTATTTTTTTCCATGTTTTTATTTCTATTAAGCTTCCTTGAAAGAGAACAAAGAGCAGTTTTAAAATATTCCAGTATTTTGTACAATAAAAATGCTTTTCCCTGGATACTTAAAATAGTTTTTAACAGACAGGCAACCAGTTTCTATACATATGCATAGATATATATACATATATATGTGTGTATATATATATATACATATGTGTGTGTGTGTATATATATAATAATATATATATATATATATATATATATATATATATATATATATATATATATATATATATATATATATAGGAAAAGGTTCAGAACCCCGACGGCAGAGCTCAAGCTGTTTCGACGGCTATTTCTGGACTTCCTATTACCCACTCTACTATCCAAAGTATCGAGTACTTTGGTACGTTATGGTCCACCTGGTTCCTTACCACACTTCCTTCCTCATATATATATATATATATATATATATATATATATATATATATATATATATATATATATGAACAAATAAGACCCCGACGGCTGAGCTCAAGCCGTCGAAACGGCTTGAGCTCAGCCGTCGGGGTCTTATTTGTTCCTATTACCCACTCTACTACCCTAAGTATTGAGTACTTTGGTGCGTTATGGTCCACCTGGTTCCTTACCACATTTCCTTCGTTATATATATATATATATATATATATATATATATATATATATCAAATTAGAATTACACACTTTTACAAATTATCTCCTGTGATTGTTTCATATGCTTATTTTAGATATATTTATATGTCAATCAATTTCTAATTTGATATAAAATGCTCGAATTTATTCATTAGAATCTTGGAGCATATTTTACGGGTAATATGGCGCATGTCTATCTGACATGACACCCTTAATTTAACTTAATTTTGGATATATATATATATATATATATATATATATATGCACTAATAATATGTAAAGGCGCATGACTATGATGGAAAATAACAGTCCAATATGTTGCATTGTACAGGGAGTTCGAACACTAAACTAAAGAGTTGCGAAGCGATAATCCTCTCCACACAGTCAAACCTTCATCCATAGATACTTAGAAATCTATCATTAGGAAATATGTTGAAAATTCCTGACAAGCACAATATATCTCTATACATTAAATACTTGCTCAGGCAAGCATAATGAAGTTACACCTTGTTATATATTGTGATATATCAAATCAAAATTCGTTCTTTCTTTTGTCGTACAAAAGTTTCTCATTCCTAAAAGGTTTAACTGGTAAATGGAAACAAATTCATCAAAGTTTTCTGTTTTCTTTGTGTGTGTTTCTTTTTAGTTCTTTTTAGTTCAGTCAGTTTTATTCTGTGATCACAGATGAATTGTTTTCTCTATTTCTAAAATATAAAAGAAACATTATTTAAACAGAAGCAATAACTGGATAACCCAGTGACTTTCACATGAAATCACTAATGAACAAATATTGTAACAAATGTGTTTATATGCGTTAGAATGACCATGAATATCAAACTATACTATTCAGTTACAAATTAGATTTCTAGTATCGTTTAATCAGAAATCCGAAAAATAATAGATTTATCTAAAAGAAGAAAAAAACTGGAATTATTTGCAAATGAAAAAACAAAAAACAAAACCAAAAACCAAAACAATACCCCACCCCCGTAAAAAACAACAACAAAAAACGTTAGATACCGAAATGTTATGGTCACTCAGTCACTCATGTAAACAGAGATTTCATATGTGAATATTTGTTTGGAGTCACAGGCAGCCCTGCAGTAATAATAGTTTTTTATTTAGGCACAAGACCAACAATTTTGAAAGGAGGAGACAATGATTAAATAGGCCCAGCGCATTACTGGTACTATATTTTATCCAACCCACAAGGATGAAAGTCAAAGCAAACCTCGGCGGAAAGTGAACTAAGAACGTAATGGGACGTAACTCTATGCCACGAAGCATATTGTCCGATGCTCTACCGATACTGCCAATCCACCGCCATCGGCTTGTAGTGTTAATAAAATCACCGCTAGGTTCATGATCGTAAAGTCATGAGTTTGATTCCCAGTGGCTCGTTGTGACCCTGAGTAAAACACTTTATTTCACGTTGCTCCAATACCCCGAACTGGAAAAAAAATGAGTTTTTAAAAGATCAACGGAGACAACCTAGAAAAGTTACTGATTTTCCAGCTCTCCCGCTTATTCCAGCCCCCTATTATTTGGGACCCGTGAGTACATGTATTAATTGTTTCTACTTTTGACACAAGGTCAGCAATTACCCAGTACATTCCTGGTACTTTATTTTATCGACCCCGTAAGGATGAAAGGCAAAGTTAACCTCGGTGGGATCTGAACTCAGTCCGCAAAGGGACGTTACTCTATGCTGCAATGCTTGGTGTCCGACTCTCTACCGATACTGCCAAACAAAACATGATATTACGACTTTATAATTTTCAATGTGATAAGCATTTGTCTGTGACAATACGGACAGTGCTATTATCATCCTAATATGAAGTCATGTTGTCCTAAACCTAAAGAATACCCCCATAAAAATCCCTACAACAACAAGAAAACAACAAGAAACAAATTACATATACTTTCTGCAGAAATCCTGTATCAAGCAGTATTCTAACATATATTTCCATATTTGTAATAACATCAGAATAACCATTAATATAACTGCATGAAGAGTTTATGAAATATAGTTTTTTTACTTTGCTTTTATCTCAAAAGATTGCAATAAGAAGAAGAAATAGAAATAATGTGAAATATTTAGTCTCAACTATTATGTTCCTACAAAATTGCCAATGGGTAAAAATAGGAATTCAGATAGAATTAATAACCTTTAGCTGTGGGAAGCCAATGCACTTGTCATTTAAGGTGAGAAATGTATCTGCTTTAGAAAAAGTATACTACAAAGCTAGAAAGAACAGCATGGAAAAATAATGGAAATAATACAGTTCTTCATTCTCTGATGACAAGATATAAATTGAAAGGAGATAATTCTATATTGAAATCACCATTACTTTAAACGATGTTAATCACGTAGGAGTTCTGTTTCCCTTTCTCTTTCCGACACAGCTGATAAAAGAATATATGTTTCGATAAAAGCTCTACATCTATTTTGTTCTGCAGTCATATCACTTTCTCTGTACAACATCATTTTTTGTATCTTGTACTCGTAGCTTTTCTTCGAAAAGTAGGAGGCGAATAGAGCAAGATTTCATTTTCCTGGAATAGAACTTTAACTTATTCACCCAACAAAGAACTTATCATTATGTCCACTAAAGAATTTTTAGTTTAGATTCCCCGCAGGACAACAAGCAAGTTCGTTGATTGATTGTTTTTACCATTATATCCAAAGTTGTTACCAGCATAAGATATATAAAATGCAAAGGAAATGGTAGTTTTTGTCTAAAACTTTTATCTTCTGCTCTGCTCAACCTTTGTAAAAGATGGCGAGCAGTACATGTCTAGTTTGCATGCCCGTGAGTGTTAAGAATGAGATTTGTTTCTCTCTAATCCCACCTTACACTTCAACCCACTTCTTATTATGGTTGCCTGTGTTAGTTGATATTTGATTGTTATGAAACAGGTTTTTATTGTATTGATCTCTATGCGAAAAAGCACATAATGATGGGGACAAATTAAATAACAAAATCCCAATCTAAATTCATTAACTATTGTATGTAACAATAACGGTAGATAACTTTCTGATTACCTTTAAGATAACATAATAGAGGTTCATTCTTTCCAGAATTCTGAAGAATTTACTGGCGTTTGTAGCTATATTTTCTTTATCTTTTATATTCTTAAAAAATCAAACAGTGCCGCAGAGAAATATCTCTGTCTACCATTAGTTTATGGCGTGTTTCTTTGAGTATTAAATTCTTTCTTACTAAATCTCTTGCATCCATCTTTATTTTATTGTTCGCTTTCATACAAATGGTTTCTATCTGGCCCAGAATGGGCTTAGATCGTTTTCAACGATGCGTGTTCCAGTTGTTCGATCACCAGAACAGCAAGCTAATGAAATTAACATGTAAGTGGCTGAGTATTCGACAGACACGTGTAACCTTAATATAATTCTCAGGGAGATTCGGCGTGATATAGTATGTGATAAGGATCAACATCTGAATTACAGCTATAGTCAATCCGATACTTAATGACTGCGAAGTGAACACTTTCACTTTTGAGCCACATTGTACCCACACTACCTTCTCAGTTTACGTAAAAAACAACAACAAAAAATAAACCAAAATTAGAATTTTGTTTTTCGCTCAACATCGCGGATATGTAAATATATTCAGTATGCAAATTAGGCTAATCAGCCGATATATACTTTAGAGAACACTATATAATGTCAAGAGTTCTAGTGAGTGACAGAAGATGAACACAATCTGGACAAAGAGCAATAATCCAGAAACACTGGTTTCTTATATAGGCACATATACGTATATGAATGTGGGGGAGGGAAAAGTCAATTAAATCGACCCCAGTGCGTGACTGGTACTTTATTTTATCGACCCCGTAAGGATGAAAGGCAAAGTTAATCTCGGCGGGATTTGAACTCAGATCATAAAGGACCGTAACTCTAAGCTGCAAAGAATGGCGCCCGACCCTCTACCAATACTGCCAATCCACTACGCTGATAATCCAAAAATAATAATTGCTTCTACTTTTGGCACAAGGCGATAAATGATCTCAGTGCATTACTGGTACTTTATTTTATCGACCCCGTAAGGATGAAAGGCAAAGTTAACCTCGGCGCGATGGTCGTCTAAAAAATATAACGTAATGAGGTTGTTGACTTGCAAACAAATTGAATAGAATTGGCAGTATAAGTAGAGGGTTGGACGCCATGCTTTCCAGCATAGTTACGTCCCTTCACGGTTTGAGTTCAAATCCCGTCGAGGTTAACTTTGCCTTTCATCCTTACGGGGTCGCTAAAATAAAGTACCAGTAATACACTGGGTATTTGCTGGCCTTGTGCCAACAGTAGAAACAATTATTATTCGATATAAAAACTCAGGAAAAACCCAAACGTTTTTCACGATATCTTAATAACTACAATCCTTTCCTTTCAAAAATTAATTTCTTATGACTATAATTTCTCTTATAAATATAATCCGTTTTCTGGATTCCTCCACTTAACACACACACACACACACACACACACACACACACACACACACACACACACACACACACACACACACACACACACACAGAAACACACACACACACACAAACACAACAACAAAACAACGTATTTTAAATTATATTCTGCTGTTGATTGACTGAAGTTAATGAGTTAAACAGACAGTACGCAGGCTGCTAATCAAAAATTACAAACATCCTTCTAATCAGAGCCCCGTCTACAGAACCCTACAATATTCAGAATGACCGTTTGGGAAAAAATTCAGTATTTTATCAGAATTCTTACCATTAGGGCGGTGGATTGGCAGTGTTTGTAGAGTGTTGGACACCATGCTTTTCGGCATATAGTTACGTCCCTTTACGTTCAAATCCCGCCGCCCATTTGTCAGCTTTGTTAGCTTTGTCTTTAATCCTTACGGGGGTCAATAAAATAAAGTACCAGTAACGCACAGGGGTCCATTTAAACGACTTCCCCACCCCACCAAATATTGCTACCCTTGTGCCTAAATAAGAAAGCATTATACACACACACACACACACACACACACACACACACACACACACACACACACACACACACACACATACACACACACACATACACACACACACATACACACACACATATATATATATATATATAAAGATTCAGGACCCCGATGACTCAACTCCGGCCGTTTCGACAGCTAGATCCGAACTAAGCCAGCAATATTCCGGACTGCTTATTTCACCCTGAATGACCATAAATCCGACTTCGACCGCAAACCATCTATCAGGCTTATAAACCCGACGAAGTCGGATATAGGGATGATGAGTAAAAGGATTCTGGATCGCGTTATACCAAAAGTCAAGCAAAACGTGAGGCTTAGCCTTTGGGTTAGCACTCAGGAAGTCATCTGGTTTAAGAATATCGAGGATAAAAGGAATACCACTTCGATACCAGTTCGATATTCAGAACTACTACGCTTCTATTACCCAACCACTCCTTACAGCAGCTTGGGATGACGCCAAAACTATTACACCCATTACAGACCAGGAAATTGAAATCATATTCCATGCCAGGAAGGCCGTTTTGCTCTTTGAAAACTCTAAAATGCGGTATGGTCACCTGGTATCTTACCACACCTGGTATCTTACCACACCTGGTATCTTACCATAAGAATCAAACATTCATGATTTTCAGCAAACAGGTGGAGTACTTGGCTTTGATAAGTACGAAACATAGCTTTGTCAGCTTTATCTCCCCTGTTTGCTGAAAATCTAAAGTAAGTGAGATTGTCACTACTCTAAAACAATAGCGTAAGGTCTTCGAAATGCTTTTAATTAAGCATACAGTGTATTGCAAAATACACTATATATACATTCATATATATATCGCTATTTCAGAGCGCCAATTCTAATATATATATATATATATATATATATATAGTCCTGTAGAAGCTTTTATATATATATATATATATGCATATATACATGTATACATGTATACATATCTACATGTATATATATATATATATATATATATATATATATATATATATATATATATATATATATATATATATATATATATATATAAAACTGAGGATGTCCGTGTGTGTGTGAGTTCGGATCCCAAAAACTCGAGAACCACCCAACCGACTGTTTTCAAACTTTACACATGTAATACTTATGTTTCAGGAAGTGTTCTGAGCAAAAAGAAATTTCAAATTTCAAAAGACCGCGTGAGGCGATTTAGTGATCTCGCTCTATAATTCTTATTCTTTCACGTTTTAGATAGATACATACATATAACGTCGCACCCTTATATTATCTGTCTGTATGTCTGCCTGTCTGCATTACGTCAGCAATACTACGCTTAGCTAAGGCTGTTATATATTTCACACAACACTAAAAATGAAAGCCGGTAACTATGTATTAGTCAGTCTTTTCTTCATACCGTGAGCAAAGAAAATCCAACTTTTAGTGGAGCGAGTGAAATAAAGTCAACCCTGCTGCGATTCAAAAATCAGGTTTGCAGGTTATATATTTCATACAACACTTTGAGTCCCAGGCCCTTTCCCTAGTCAGCCATTTCATCCGCAGAGGTTACCCCACCTCTCTCGTCCACACCGCTCTCACCCGCGCCCGTGCTGTCCACCGCCCTCACCCCACGCCACCGCACACCCACCCACCATCTCCCCTTCCCCTCCACCATACCCCTCCACCGCACCATCCTCCGCCGCCTCCAGTCCGACTCCTCCACCTCACACATCTTCCCAGCCCCACCACTCCCCTCCTTTAAACGCGCACGCAATCTCCGCACCCTCCTCGTCCACAGATCCCCCCCACGCCCCCGGCTCCCTTCCCTGTCCTAGGCCCCGTTGCAACACCTGTCCCCACATCACCAACACCACCACCTTCTAGGGTCCCAACGGCCACTCCGGCCACTCTCTCTCTGTCCGGCATGCCTCTCGCTGCACCTCCTCCAACCCAGTCTATGGACTTCGTTGCACGGAGTGCAGCACAACCTACGTTGGACAGACTGGACGTCGCCTGGCGGACCGGTTTACCGAACACCTCCGAGATATTCGTCTCGGTGGTAGTTCCCCGTCGCCCGCCACTTTGGCGCCCCTGGACATTCCGCGTACCACCTCACAGTCTGTGGCCTACTCCAATGCCACGGAATACCCGCCACCCTCCTCACGGTCGAACAACGAACCATCTTCACCCTACAGACCCACACTCCCCCCGGCCTTAACTCCCCACCCTTATTCCTTTAGTCTTCGACCGCCCACCCCTTCCCCCCACACATATCCCCCACTAACACCTCTAACACACTCCTCCTTTTCAGTGCCCACCCCACAACTAACAATAATAACGCCCCAAACCCACACCCGACCACCCTTCCCTAAATAACAATACTAACAGCCCTCCTTTCTTCTCTACCCTCCCCTTATCTCACGCACACACCCACCGGTACATATATACACGCGCTCACACTAAACACACACCCTACTACCACCAATAACCCTCACCCCCACACATCCACCCCCAAAACTAACATCACTAACACCCCGCAACTAACATCACTAACAGCCCCCGACCCCACGCACATGAACACACACACCCACTTACACCACCCACTCTACACGCAACTAATATCACTAACACCCCCCTACCCCACGCACACAAATGCACACACCCACCTACACCACCCACTCTACACACCCTACCACCACTGACCCCCACTAACACCCGCATTCAACCCTTTCCCCACCACCAGTATACTAACACCCCCTTCACCACACACACACTCATCCAAACACGAACACACACACCAGTACACTACACTCCCTCCACGGCCCCCATACCTTTCTCTCCCCTCCCCCTCTCCGCTCCACCCACACCCTTTCTCACACACACACACATCCCACTAACACCTCTACTAATACACACCCCCTCCTCACTCCAACTTTCACACCTACCCATCCTCTCCCCCGTCCACCGCACCTCCGCACACACTGACACACCGACTTTCTTCACTTACCATTCTCCCCGACTGCTGCTATGCCCTGAATCTCTGACCACCTCTCCGCACACACAGACACACAACCCTCCTCCTGCCTTGACACTCTGACCACTTCCTGTTGCGCGCGCACCCCACATCTCCCCTCTTCCGACCAACCCAACCACGGATTAGACACATTGGACATTGCTCCCAGAATCAACCACATCCCAAGGATATTACCCAGCATTCCACCACATCCTCTACGGATTTACCTTAGGAACTTACCCACGGATATACACTCAAAAACTCAAAAAAAATGTTTTCCCACACGCCACCTACATCCACAACACGTATAAACACCACACACACGTGCATACCACCACATCTTTACACACTCAGCCTCCGGAATCCTCCCCCCACCCCTCTGACCCCTCCCCATCCACACACGCACACACACACACCGACCTACACCCCACCCCACACACACCTTTTCCTGAACATGCTACCCCGTTCTTCCCCCAACACCTACTTTCACACACACACACACACACGTACACCTACACACACACACCACCTTTAGCCCTCCCCGCTCGGACACCCCGTATCCCTCTCCCCACTCCACCCGCCACCACCCCTACACGCCCCACACCTTCCACCATTTATTTTTATTTTTATTATGCTTTTATATTTAATTTCATTTGTACCGTTTCCTCTCACCCCCTTTTTTCTATATGTCTCTCCACCACTCCCCTACACACCCTTGGAACTCTCTTCCCACACACTTTTCACCCGAAGAAGGGCTTATGCCCGAAACGTCGTTCCCCACCACCACCTCACTCTCAAGAGCGTGAAAATAATAAACCTTTGTTCGTACTGCCTCTCTGTTTTGTTCCCGTTCAATTTTTTACTATATATATATATATATATATATATATTGTTATACTTTGGGAGGGTCATGTTGCCAATAAGAAACACACGCACAAGTTGCTTTCACTTCAATTTCTTATAATAAATTTATAAATTTAGGAATTTATAAATTTCCGGTTGGTTGGTTGGTTCCACAACCAGATGATTGTTTATATATTGTCAAAGTTCTTTCGTCACACATTCTGTGACCTCTTCAGTCTGTCAAACTACATCCAGGCAATGCAACCCCACATCACTAACACAAGAGAAGTAACACCACAAGAGCATGAGGATAGGGAAAAAGCCCTCAATGCCCATAAGATGATGTGGACAAATATAATGCAGCCCAACAAAAGGACTGCCAACAACTTCCAGGCCTGGAACAATGACGTGCCAGCGTTGTATGGGCTTCGAAAAGACTATAAAACGAGTAGTGACTCTGTCACAGGACCACCAACAAGGGCGTATGATGGGGCGTATGATCAGGGAGAGGAAGTAGGAAAGTATGTAGTTACTAGCTATGTTAGCTCCACAGACTGCTGTGGAGCTAACATTGCTAGTAACTACAGACTTTCCTACTTCCTCTCCCTGATCATACGCCCTATCATTGAAATATCCCCAGATGTATGTGACAGCACGGAGGACCTCCCCAGCAGAATCGGCGAGAGTAACCGATCTAGGGACCAAACAAACTGCATAATAGGTAGTATGGATGTTGTGTCCCTGTATCCATCTATTGACGTGGATTTTGCTGTGGAGAAATGCGTAGAAATGATCAGTGAGAGCAATGTTGAATTCCGTGGGATTGATACCAGTGAGCTGGGACTCCTACTTAAACTTACCTATAGTAATAATGATCTAGATACATATGGCCTTACCAACCTGTGCCCTACAAGACCAGCAAGAGGCAGACCACCTACCATTACCTCAATGGCCAAGAAAACCTACACAGATAGATGGAACGGGTGGACCAGAGCCATACGGACCCCCGAAAACCACGATGAACTAAAGAAAATGATTGCACATGCGGTGGGGGCCAGCATAAAATTAACCCTTAAGGAACATGTTCAAATTTAATGGAAAAACATATGCCTAAGAGGAGGGAGCAGCCATTGGTGTTAACATTGCAGGCGACATAGCTAACCTATTCATGGTATGGTGGGACAGTAGACTTAAACTTAAACTTAAAGAACAATTAGAAAACCCCTTAACCCTGATAATGGACTCCCGCTACGTTGATGATATAAACATCGTAGTAAAAACACCCCCACTAGAGAACAGTCAGGAATTAGAGAAAAACACCATGGAAAGCATCCAGCAAATAGCTAACTCCGTCCACCAGAGTATTAGAGTTACTATAGACTACCCAAGCAAACACCCCAACCATCGATTACCTGTACTAGACACAGAGCTCTGGTTAGATACCATTAATAACAAAAAACAAATCCTCCATTCCCATTATGCCAAACCCATGACTTCCAAATATCTGATCCACCGAAACTCAGCTGTTTCGGAGCATACCAAAATCAACATACTGATTGCGGATTTGGTATGAGAAACGTATCCCGCATGTGCAACCCCAAAGAACTAGAGAGACACATACAACACTTCATCCACCGTATGCAGTTCTCTGGTTACAATCAGAGAGATAAAATCAGAGTGTATAGAGGAGCCAGAACCAAATGGGAAAAAATGGAAAAAATGGTAAATAATGACACAAATGGGACCTGCCCCTTGTATAGGAGCAAATTTTGGAATAGAATAGAAAGAAGTAGGAATAAGGTTAATAGAATCAACACATGGTATGATAGCAATAAATACCAGAGTGTAATGTTCATCAATACAACCCCTAGAGGTGAATTAGCTTACACATTTAGAAGGGCCCTAGATAAAGATAAACTCAATATTAAGATAGTAGAAAGACCAGGTACCTCCATAAAAACACTTATTAGCAATACATACCCCTTTCAAAGACCTCCCTGTATAGATAAGAAATGTATAATCTGTAAATTAAGCCCCCATATTAACTGTAAAACTAGAAATGTAGTATATAGCATAAGATGTACTGAAGGACAATGTAGAGATAAGAATATAGTGTACATAGGTGAGACAGCTCGTAGTGTAGAGGAACGGATAAATGAACACTGGCGAGACCTTCAAGATAGTAAAGATTCATCTGTACTCTACCAACATGCTAAAATAGAACATAAGGGTAAATTAGAGAACATAGAAATAAAAATAGAATCTACACACAGAAAAGACGCAATGTTTAGACAAATCACAGAGGCAATACACATAAATGAACTCCAACCAAAATTAAATAGAAAACATGAATGGAACAGCAACATCACAAGTTATAATTAAGGACAAAATGAAAACACACACGCACATAGAACAAACAACAAAACAGTAACATGTAAATAAACAAATAAATAAACAAATATAAACACACACAGACACCCGGATGTAACACATGCGCAAACTAAGCACACAACACACACAAAAACAAGATGGCGTAGGACAGAACAAAGGAGAGGCACAAAAACAAAGAAAAGAATCCCCAGTCACTGAAGAGGTCACAGAATGTTTGACAAAAGAACTTTGACAATATATAAACAATCATCTGGTTGTGGAACCAAACAACAAACCAACCGGAAATTTATAAATTCCTAAATTTATAAATTTATTATAATAAATTGATGTAAAAGCAACTGGTGCGTGTGTTTCTTATTGGCAACATGACCCTCCCAAAGTATAACAATATCGGTTTCAACACACGTTTTCAGATAAAGAACCTTGCTAAACAAATTCAGAAACGAAATATATATATATATATATATATATATATATATATATATATATATATATATATATATATATATATATAACGAAGGAAATGTGGTAAGGAACCAGATGGACCATAACGCACCAAAGTACTCGATACTTAGGGTAGTAGAGTGGGTGATAGGAACGAGTAGGACCCCGACGGCTGAGCTCAAGCCGTTTCTGAGAATTAGCCGTCGAAACGGCTTGAGCTCAGCCGTCGGGGTCCTACTCGTTCCTATATATATATATATATATATATATCTCTTCCACTCACTCACTCACTGTTTCTCCCCTTCTCACTTCACCCCGTTCGCGACGAAAACAAATTCCTTCTTTCTTACATTTGGATTCATCTCGAAAGTTCTTTTTTCTACGCACTCATATATTCACCCAGCTTATGCTGACAGAATAACTATGTAGCTTGTGCCCTTCCTATCTACGGTTAGCTTTCCTCTTTGTTGTTACTTGTCTCACTCGCTTTACGCGTTTTAATTGTCCTAATAACTTAATTTAGTTATTATTGCACCAACGTGAGGTATATGATTTTTAATGCAATGAAATATCTATGATCGTTGGCAAATCACTGATGAGGGACTCATTTTATAACATGTTATCCATGTGCAACCTGCAGTATTCTTCTCCCCATTTTTTCACATATATTTACCTAAACTGCGATTCTGTATTTCTCTCTCTCTCTCTTACTGCTCCCTCGTTCTCTCTGTTTCTCTTACTTTCTTTCACCCCCTCTGTCATGTCAGTTAACACTTTCTCTCTACCCTCTTCCTCACACTTCCACTCACTCACTCACTGTTTCTCCCCTTCTCACTTCACCCCGTTCGCGACGAAAACAAATTCCTTCTTTCTCACATTTGGATTCATCTCGAAAGGTCTTTTTTCTACGCGCTCATATATTCACCCAGCTTATGCTGACAGAATAACTATGTAGCTTGTGCCCTTCCTATCTACGGTTAGCTTTCCTCTTTGTTGTTACTTGTCTCACTCGCTTTACGCGTTTTAATTGTCCTAATAACTTAATTTAGTTATTATTGCTCCAACGTGAGGTATATGATTTTTAATGCAATGAAATATCTATGATCGTTGGCAAATCACTGATGAGGGACTCATTTTATAACATGTTATCCATGTGCAACCTGCAGTATTCTTCTCCCCATTTTTTCATATATATATATATATATATATATATATGTGTGTGTGTGTGTGTGTCTATGTATGTATGTATGTCTGTTTACGTGCATTGGGAGACGAGGTCTAAAAGTCTTCTTCTTCTTCTTCTTCTTCTTCTTCTTCTTCTTCTTCTTCTTCTTCTTCTTCTTCTTCTTCTTCTTCTTCTTCTTCTTCTTCTTCTTCTTCTTCTTCTTCTTCTTCTTCTTCTTCTTCTTCTTCTTCTTCTTCTTCTTCTTCTTCTTCTATTGACGCATGTGTTTGCTTAAATATTTTAGATCATTGGATACCGTGTTCAGTTATTTTATCAATTATTAAAGACTAATATTTACTTTTATTTATTTAATTATTTTCCTGCTTATCTGTACAAATAATTAATTCTCCCCCCTCTCTCTCTCTCTCTCTCTCTCTCTCTCTCTCTACATATATATATATATATTTATATATATATATATATACATACATATATATATATATATTTAATACAATAACAGAGATAGTTTAAAGCTAAACTCTGACTGGTAACCATCTCACTCAACAAACATTAGGTTATATTTAAATATAAACCCAATTTAAGTGTTTGGGGTGCTAACAATATGTATAATGTGGAAAAACCAGTTGTATTATTTTATGAGATATAATTAAAGTTAAAGTATATCTCTCTTTCCAAACAATTGTTTCATTATAAGTTTTCTACAAGTTTGGGAGAATGTTTCCAGTTTATGTAGAAGCCTAATATATATTCATGTAAGAATATATTTAGGTGGGCACTTATAAATCATCAGTGGACGCCCATTAAACATTGATATAAGAAAACCATTTCTTACCGCTGTCAAAAATCATGTCCGTAAAGTAGCTCTCTCTCGCCTCGAATGACCGCCAAATTTGAAATTCCAGCAGTTTTTGACTGAGGAAGTATCATAGCGACACGAAGCGGGAAGGGGAGACAACTCACGAAATGAGGAAAAAAATAATAATATACACGCGGGTTAATTAGTTTTTTTGAAAACATTATCAATCCAACGTGTTCAAGAACTCAATTGAAAATAAAAAAATAAATATATACTTGTATAAATTACACATGCATATAGATATTTTCTTAGGCTATATATATATATAAATGTATATATATATATATATATATATATATATATATATATATATATATATATATATATATATATATATATATATATATATATATACTGTATACACACATATATATATATACTGTATAGATACATATATACATATATATATATATATATATATATATATATATATATATATATATATATAAATATATATATATATAAAGAAATAGATAGATAGAGATAGAGAGAGAGAGAGAGAGAGAGATAGATAGATAGAGAGAGAGATAGATAGAGAGAGAGATAGGCGGACTGACATGCCTACACAAATATTCTTAAATACACGCGTGAGTGTTGTAGAAATATAACCGAATATACATATACATCATCTCCTTCACCCTCTGTATTTTAGCCTTACTTTGCAACTGGAAGTCAGTTTCTTTGAAAACGTCTCGAAATCTGACAATATCACTTTAGTAACTAAAAGAAAAGCAAAATATATGCGTATCTCTACCACAAGTACACATAATATAGCGAACATTTAAAAAATAGATAATGGAATGCAATGGCTAAGCTAAATAAGTATAGTTTCTAATAACGATAGCATCCACTTAGCGAACCTCTGGTCTAAAGAGTTCCTCGACCTTCATGTTGTTACAGCTCACACCCATGCAGGTTTAGCTGACCTCCTCCGAGGTATATTTCGTTGGAGGTGTCTTGGGTGATTTAATGATAGGGAGCCCAGTCGTATCATCTCATTTCTACAGCTGAGTAAACTGGAACAACGTGAAATAAAGTGTCTTGCTCAAGGAAACAACAGATCACTCGGTCCGAGAATTTAACTCACAACCTTTCGATTGCAAGCCCAATGCTGTAACCACTAACCCATGCGCCTTCACGACCTTCTAGAAATATCAAAATCTCACTTAAGTCATACTCTACCTTCTTAGAAGGAGAATGATACATTGGTTAATATGATCGTGACTACATAATGGCTGAATAAAAACCGGATGATCACAGTTGGAATACATTTAAACACATATCTATTCAGGAGGAGGAGGAAGAAGAAAACGATCGACAAATTCCCAGACGTCATTCGCTTGCTGAGTGGGGTGGACCTCGTCAAATCGTAACAAGGAAACAATGTTTCCATTGGTCTTTCCATTGCTGAGTCCTGGCAGAAGGAACAACGTAAAAATAAAGTGTCTTGTTCAAGGACACAACCCATCACCCGGTCCGAGAATTGAACTCGCAATCTCACGATTGCGAATCCAATTCTCTAACCACTAACTGTATCTATTCAATAAAAGGCTAATCTGACAAAACAAAACAACAACAACGTCGACGACGACGACAACGACGTTGACAACAACGGCAAAGACGACGAAGACGACAACGACGTTGACAACAACGGCAAAGACGACGACGACGACAACGACGTTGACAACAACGGCATTGACGACGAAGACGACAACGTCGACGACAACAACAATAGCAGCAGCAGTAGCAGAAAAATAAAATTTCTGTTTCGATCCTTCCAAATATTTCAGAAATACAAAAGGACATTTAATGTATGGATAAGGGAGGTGGTTTGACAGAACCATTAGTGTTTGAGAAAGTGCTTAGTTTCGTAGGAAGAAACGGGATGTTTTGATGTTATGCCAGTCTCAAAGGTATATTTATACGTAACTAAAATGTTATAAATCAAGTTGGGTACAATAGATAAGTGAAGATTTGAATTAAGGTTGTAACATTTATACGAGACGTCGATTTAGTAAATGAGAGGAAATGAAATATTGAAGCATTCATGTTTATTTTAAGAGCATTAGTCTTAGAAACTTATCTATTTCAATTAAAAACTGTCGAATGTTACAATTGGTACCCAATGTTTATTGGTATGGTCACATAACTCATGATGGAATCGTAAGAGCACCGCAATGGTATACGACGTTTCTTGGGTATTTTAAACCTGGCGTAGCCCATCTTTCCAGGTCTGAACATAACAGATTTCTTCCAGAGAAGTACTAGACTGGTACTTTTTTTTATCGACATCGAAAGACTAAAAGGCAAACTTAACCTTGGTGGGATTTGAACTCAGAGAGCAGAGAACCGGAACGAATACCGCAAAGCATTCTATCCAACTTACGAAGCGTTATTTCTTAGGTTGCACGAAAAACAAATTTGATGAAAGAATGGAATCTCATAGTGTGAGGTATTCAAATGTCTTTGTTGCTTAGGGTATTTTTAAATATCAATTCTTGAGATGTATGGCCGATCAACTTATCCCTTGTATAATACAGAATTTTTTTTCTTTCCTGAGGGAATATAATTATTTAAGTCATTCTCAGTTGGGAATGGAATATAGAAAAGTAAAGCAAAGCAAAAGAATTGATGTTAGAAAGATTATCGTTGAGTTAAATTCTTATTTACATTGAGAATAATAACCTTATTCTAAAGTTTTGCCTAGGGTAAAAAGGAAACTTTGGTAATTATACTGTATTATAATGATTCAGGAATTAGAAAATATACGATGCTGTATTCTCTTGGTTATTATAGATCACGAAACTACAGTTGCCACAAAACTAATAACGTTATCAACGTACATGACTATTACAATTAGCCTATACGTTGTCACTTGACATGCAATCAAATCAGTCAAATCTTTCTTAAATCATACTCTATCATTGAAAAATGTGAACGCAGGATCGCTGAATGTTTAAGAATTTCGCTTTACACTCATTAGATCCTGAGTTTAATCCGACTGCTTTGTATCTTGAGGAGGAATTATTTACCACAGCCGCGGGTCAACCCATGCATTGTGAGTGAAACTGGGGAGACAGAAAATGTGTGGAAGCCCGTCAGATGTATTGCACCTGTAAGTCAAGGGACCAGCGTTATTCCAATCTGTGTCACATTGAATTTCTCTAGAATTACGCTACGAATACACGTGTCTGTGGAGAGCTTAGCCATTTCCAGATAAATTTCATGAGCCGGCTGTTCCATTGATCAAACAACTGGAACACTCATAATCGAAACCTATAGTTGCCCATTTCACCTTTTGAAAGATGTTTTGACAACGTAGAATTAGACACACCATGATTTAAAAAGAAAAAAGTTATTATGAACATGGCTGAAACGCTTCTGACCATAGGTCTAATCAAATCAGAACTAAACGGGTGCTAAACATCGACATCTTCACTATCACCAGCCGCAACCTGGTGCAGTCTACGACTAACTCAGGTTCTGTTAAACTTCGGGCTGAGTAGGGCAAACTATACAAGTACTCATCGCTCTCCGACATGTTTGTGGTTGTGCCCTTGGCAGTGGAGACTTCTGGTGTCCATGGCCCCATGGATACCTCCCTACTCACCACCATAGGCGCTGAGCTGGCCAGCCGAATGTGTGAGCCTTGCGTGATGGAATGGCTCTTCTAGCGCATCTCCATTACCATCCTTCATTCTGTCTACTGGGACTGTGGGGAGGTCAGCACGTGGGACATCATTTGCTCACAATACAGAGAGATGGGGAGGGCGAGAGAAATGGAGGCGATGCCAGTGGATCATGTGATAATTTCATTTTAGTCGTCACTATCACCACTATCGCGCATGGATCCATAACTTCGGATTAAGTCTTAGGAGCGTCTTGGGTACCTTTAAATCTGGCGGAGCTCATCCCATCTCTAGGCTTGAACACAGCTGATTTCTTCCAGAGAATAATAATAATGGTTTCTGATTTAGGCACTAGGCCAACAATGTTTGTGGGAGGAGAATGCCGATTAAATCAACACTAGTGCGTTACTGGTACTTTATTTTATCTACTCCGTAAGAACGAAAGGCAAAGCTAACCTCGACGGGATTTGAATTCAGAGAATGCAGAAAGCCGAAATGAATACTGCAAATTATTCTATTCGAAGGGAGCTTTAACAACTCTGACAATTCTTTCTAAAGGCAATATGTGGTCGGTGCGGAGACCAGTGAGACCACTAATGCATGGGGAAATGCAGAATATATATATATATATATAAATATATATATATATATATATATATATAAATATATATATATATATATATATATATATTAAGAGAGTAAAACAAAGAATCCTTTAATACATCAAAAGTTTTTATTAGCCGACAGTGTTTCGTCCTATTAAGGACTCATCAGGGCAATCAAAACAACAAGAAGTAATATCGGCAGATACAAGCCGGAAGCTCCGAAGAATATGGAGTGTACATACACTAAAGTCTTGCAAAAATATATAATAAAAATAAAAATAAAAATAAAAATAAAAATAAAAATAAAAATAATAAAAATATATAATAAGAATAACTAAGGATGTATATAACATTAAGAACCATATTACAAATATAGTCCAAAGCAACTAACCTAAAGCTAAACAAATGTGGTTATATAGAGCAGGAATTATATATAACACAATGTAATATAACATAATACATTATAATAATATACCTTTACCAACATTAAAATTACAATTAAAAATCAAAAGGTACAATATATACATGTATATATGTGCGCACACACACACACGCACACACATACAACAATACGCACATCTATGTTCAACTACACCAATTAAGCCTTATTAGACGTTTGAATATAAAAATAAGCATGATAAGAGTGAAAATAATACCAATACGTCTACCCAATATACATGAGGCAATAATATGATATAATTACAAGAGACACATATAATAAATAATAAACAATAAAATTATATAATTCAATATAATATAATAGATAATCCCCGGTTAATTTACACAAACAATATAGATGTCACAATAATAATATAATGATAATATGTTAACAATGTACTAACATTTACAATAAACAATTTATACAAATCCATTCATACTGGGTTACAGAGTAAATGAGGAAAAATAAATTATACAATACTCAAAAAACACTATGATGGTACAGAAAAAATTATGATGGTACAGAAAAAAATATACAGACATTTTACATGATATGTAAAGTCTAAATATCATAATGTTACATATAATGAACAGTAAGTAATAAGGATCAATATTACAATATTACAAAAATACAGACATCTTACATGATATATAAAGTTTAAATATCATAATGTTACATATAATGAACAGTAAGTAATAAGGATCAATATTACAATACAATACAATAATATAATATATTATATAAAATAAATTGACATAAAATAATATATAAAATAATATATAAATACTTATAATTACAAGGTTAGTAGACAGACATATGTGGATGTGTAAGTAAAGCCAGACAGTGAATAGTAAATAGAGTTTAAAAATATAGAATAAAATAAATAAATATAATCAACCGGAAATTACAAAATAAAAACAAATATATACACATTTAGGTCTCAAATGATGATAACAATAAGGTAAAAACTAAGGAAAACAATCACTTTAATTGACTCAAAACCCTATTTGATAAATTAATATTAAAAATATTCAAACTATCCAATAAGGTAGTATAATATTAGCTGTAGTTTAAGTCATTAAAGTTTATAAACTTTAATGTTTCGTTACAAATGTTTACAAAAAGGAATGAAATTTTTTACTATCATATACATAACGATATCTAAAAAACTGACTTAAGTAGAATTAAGGTAGGCTAATGGGGACAGAATTGAAGAAATATATGGAGGGTGCCAAGGGGCATAAAATATAGTCGATATACTATAATAAATAATAGAACAGAGCGTAAAAGAGGGGGGGGGGTTAAATATAATCATAGTCAATCTGGAGGGGTTGACAATAAGTTTATGTGCGCATGAGGGGGGGGGGGGGTTATCCAAAGATGAATCTGAATAAAATTAAAATTAAAAATAAAAATAAAATTAAAAATAAAATTAATAATAAAAATAAAAATAAAGATAATAATAAAATAAAGTAAATGGCGTAAAGTGTGTAATCTTATATATATTAACAAGGTGTAATAGTGAAAACATAGATATGGTACAGTAGCCAAATGATTATGAGAACTAGAATGAAGAGTCATCAAAACCAATGGTAATAATGATGATAACAATAATGTTGGCAAACAAATGAACCTAAACTAAAAAATAAGTAATGGAATATATCTGCTAATGGGTACAATTTGTACTACTAGAACGTTTGGGTTTATAATAAAAGTAAGAATTAGAAATGGCGTGGGGGAAGAAGAGAATATCTCAGACTTTCTATTAAGTAAGGATACGCTAGAGAAAATTAAACCGAGCATTATAATAAATGTTCGGTGAACCGATACGTGCATATATATATATGTGTGGATGTATATATATACATACTACTGTACGTCTGTATACATATATGTATGTACGTATATATACATACTTACATTTAAGTAAGTGCCGTACTAAGAGTGAGAAATGAAATTTCGTTTCATTCTATTCCATTTATATATATATATCAGAGCAAACAACAGATCAGAGCAAACAACACGGACGCTCTATCTCAAAATTATTTTTGAAAAGCATTTAGAAATGCGCAACCGGTAAAAACTTATATCCAAAACTGAATACTAACCAATACTAATACTCTTTTATTCCTAATTAAACTATTTTTCAACTGTGAACAATTTGTCAGCATTTTCTATTCCGTTTACCAATATATAATAACTTGTGTGTTACACCTCTATTCTTTTAACTATATATATATATATATAGATAGATATACATTAGTGGGTCACCACTGGATAGAACTTTTCATTCTATATAGTTAACCATGATGCGATAGTGTGAAAAGTACTCAACGTGACGCAACTCAATCATCTTTGGTGCAAGATTCTGTTGGTGGTGCGTGAACGGAGTTAAATATTATTAAATAAAGTGACAGGAGGCCAGAAAGTTGATATTCCTTTAACATTTTTATTCTGCAGGCTCTCTATATATTTCAATGGCCAGTACGATTCCAGTGACATCATCAGGTACATTGCATAACAGTTATAAAAAAACACGGTGAACATAGGTTGTGTACACGGAGACAAAAATAAAGATAAAAATACTTGATTCGGGGGCACCTTACATTCAGACTTACTGCTACTGATATATATATATATATATATATATAAACAAGAAGTGTAAGTCAACAGGTTAAGATTAACTTCGCTGTTATTTATAATTCAGTGACAACCATTATGCAACAGCTATGACCTCATCAGACAGCTAGAATATGAACAGGAAAAACAGAAAAAACATAACGATAGAATATAGCTTACGTCTGTTATTTCAATTTTTAGATATACTCAGTGTTGAAATTTGGTGTTGTTTTCTCAAAGTACCTGTCTCTCAAAGCGACTATGAATAAACGAAGTTAATTTTAACCTGTTGACTTACACTTCTTGTTTTTAAATATACTCCGGAGTAAACACGCCCACTTGTGAAGAGTTTTGTTCGACTGTTCTTTGAGCCGATTTCACTCACATTTGATGAGAAACACAACAAAGCAACTTATCTGTCTTTTCTTTCACTTTCTTGTTCAAGTGATACTTGAAGAGGTTTATGAGGGCTTAACCGAAGCGGAAAAACCTAAATATGCCCACCATACAACAATTTTCACTGTAGCTACAGGAAGACGTACCTCCTTTATCCACGAAAAAAGGTGGTGGTTCGATTTTCTGGTATTTTTCCAGGAGGGTATCAATCACTTGAAGAGTTGATCTATTTTTACGCGGAAACGACTCTTCCCTGACAGAGCTCAAGTGAGATTCCCCTCGAAGTTTCCATCATTCACAACAAAGGCTTTACTGCTACACATAGCGGAAAGAGGTGAGGAGGTATCATGACGAATCCAGAATATGATACCAAACGGCTCTAATAAATCGCCGTTTAGTTTCACAGCCGAACATATGCAACTGTACTTTATAGCGATCCAGCTTCTGAAACCTGACCGAAACTGGATACTCTTAGAGCAGTCTCAAGGTAGAGATGGTTTACCATGTTGAAAACTTTGGGTTGATCTAGATTAATCAGCACCTTACTAAGACCGAATCGATTCCCGATTCGCTGTTAGATGTATCGCATGAATAGATATGCCAATGACCACACAGATAGCGCACCTCTGGTTTTGGTGAACAGTTTTGCCAAAACCGTCAGCTTCACGTTTAGCAGAGTTGTGGGCCAGAATCTCTCCCTAACGTCACCTTTTTTTAGTTCCTTTCTCAGCAGGAAGGCCACTCCCTGGAGAGACCACAGTGTACTGCCAGTTGCAGTAGACGGCTACCAAGAGAGTAACAAACAAGTCGGTCATAAAAAATAGAGCTCTTACGCCAGACTCTCGAATCCAGGAGATTTCACTTTTATGCAGCAGCATAGCACATCTATTGAGATCGTTTACTTTCTTTTTTGCAGCAGCTTTCTGCTTCCTTAGTCGCGAGTCGTGGCTTGCAAAAAATTTCAGCAAAGTCCTGCTAGAAAATTATACACATCTGTTTATGGTCAGATAGCATGCGCAATCTGTAGTCCGTCAGATAACAAATTTTGGCTCGAACATATTTTGAAGTGTGCCATAGCACGAACAACACATCGTATTTTACAACGAAGAAAGGATAGAAGACAATTCTCGCCACTTGTATGTTGGTTGTCAATGATAGACTCAGTTGCATTAATTCGATAATTAGATTCCTGCACTCACTGGGAAAGATGCGTGCAGCTTCTTAAGACGTGGTTCCTGTATATTGGTTAGTTATAAGTTGACTACACAGTTTAAAAAATTGGTATCGATATAGCCAGCCGAAATACAGGACAACTTATACTGATTTAATCTGCTACGCCACGAAAACTCGATCTAAATACGACCTGGATGACACGCTGTGATGTGCCAAACTCCATAATGGAATAGTTTGAAGATCTTGACGAAGCCTGTCATAGAGTTGGAAGTGCTTGAGCAGGTTTAAGAGGCACTCTCCTCGCTTTTTGTCGGTTACTTCCGCAGGTTTAAGATGCACTTTTCTCGCCTTACTTCCGCAAAATACCTTAGTAACAACAACTACAATAA
>OZ024743.1:334203911-334221411 GCA_964016885.1 Eledone cirrhosa
CCGGGAACAGCCAGAATATTGAGAATGGAACTACAAATGTAGGGGCTGATGAGGAACTGAAGGATCCTTCGTTATTTGTTATGACCTCTTCCTGAAGGGTCATTTTGATGACAGGAGATCAGCCTGAGTATGATGAAATAATAATTGTTTCTACTTTTGGCACAAGGCCAGCAAACACCCAGTGCATTACTGGTATATTATTTTATCGACCCCGTAAGGATGAAAGGCAAAGTTAACCTCGGTGGGATTTGAACTCAGAATAGCAAGGGCCGAAATTCTATGCGTCAAAGCATGGCGTCCGACCCTCTACCCCTTAATGATGAAATAATAATCGTTTCTGATTTAGGCACAAGGCCAACAATGTTTTTTGGTGATAAGTGGATTAAATCCCCAGCGCGTTACTGGTACTTTATTTTATATTTTACCGACGCCGTAAAGATGAAAGGCAAAGCTGACTTCGGCGAGATTTGAAATCAGAATGTCATTGGCCGTAATTGAATGCGGTAATGTATGTTGTGCGACGCTCTACCGATACAGCCAATCCACCGCCCTTAAGAATAATTTCTGACTAAAACGCAAGGCCATCAATTTTTGGGGAGTGGATAGTTGATTATATTGAGCCCAGTGCATTACTGGTACTTTATTTTATCGACCCCGTAAGGATGAATGGCAAAACTAACCTCGGTGGGATGTGAAATCAGGTCGTTACTAAATGTTTAAATGTAATGTATTTCATTCGGCGCACTATCGATTCTGCCAATTCATCAGATCCTACTTAGCAAGAGTGAACAACACTGGCATATTTAACATAAAAGAATGCTGTTGTGAGTAGGAGGTGAATTGACAAAGTCGTTAGAGTATGGGATAGAGCGCTTTGCATTATTCAATTCAGCTCTCTGCTCTCTGAGTTCAAATTCTGCTGAGGTCAACTTTGCTTTTCATCTATTCCAGGTCGATAAAATACTCAGGCACTGGGGTCGATTCTTCATCGCTATCTTTTTCTCATTTCTCCCCTCTCTTTCAATCCTTCTCTAGAAGAAATCTGCTGTATTCAGACCTGGAGAGGAGATGGGCTCCGCCAAGCTTAAAATTTCCTAGAAACGCCGTATGTCAATACGGCACCCCTACGACTCCATCAGGAGTTACGGGATCATTGATACATGTATACTTAGCAAGAGAGAACAACATCCACGCGTTTAACACAACAGAATGCTGCTTGGGAACACCGGAACCTGTGCAATAATAACGATTTAACACAAACAATGGATCAAATTGAGAAACATAAAAAAAAAATGTTAAAATATGTAAAAAATGTAAGAAAATATTTGTAAAATTTATTGACCATTTATTGATTGTTTCTCATATAGTTAATGCATTAATTACAAATGTTCATAGTAGTTGTTGATCTGATATAACATATAAACAAGTTATTGGTGCCTGATTCATAAAATACCAGACCGATTCCGCCCACTTCATCTACAGAGATGATAAACAAAACAAAAAAAAAGCGTATTATCTAACCCGAAGTTACTATGAGAATGGGTACCTTGGATTTAATTCATAGAAGTAGGAAAAATGACGTGTGCAAAATTGGACAACACCAGGGCCAAGTAAACCAGTATCCTATAAAAATGATGAAAGTCTAAATAAAGAGCTGAACCGTACTCCTTAAGTTTCATATTTAAAACAGATCTGATATAAAGCGACACGGAATGAATATGCTTATATTTTGTACAGATATTTTACACTGATATTCGGCCCTTTACTGTTGTATATTTTGGAAGTAAAACATCCCGGATTTAAACGTAATAGTAAAACATCCAATATTAAGTTGGATAATTATCCAACTTAAGAAAATTCATACTTATTGCCCCCCAAATATCAGAAATAGAAACAGGCCACTTAAAAGAAAAACACACAAGGAAATCACAAATAACATACACACGAAAAGCAGTAAAAATATAAACTTTGAGAACGTAAACACAAATAAATGAAAGTAACAACATCTAAACTACAAAGACCTACCGAATACTAACCTACAATGAGCGAACCAACACAAGAAAATAGAAGGTATAGAACGGGTATACTTCGGCTTACGTTTTTTCGAGTTTCGCCATTTTTGAAGTTACAGCGTTTTTTTAAATATCACATGGAAAGATGAACCCAGTGTTATGTCGATTGACTGAAATTTACGTCGGTCTGCCAAAAATTCTAAACCATAAAAAACACTATATATGTATATATATAAATAATAATCAGTATGAGGAAAATTTTGTAGATATGTGAAGAAATGTGGTTTAATTGTTAGGGTGTTCGGCACAGGATCATGCGTTTGTGAGGTAGTTTTCCCACATCGTATCATGGCCTTTATTTTACATTGCTCCAGTTCAAGCAGCTGGCAACAATGAGTGTACTAGTATTTCAAAAGACCAGCCTTGTCAAAAACTGTGTCATGCTTAATCTCCCTGAGAATTCCGTTAAGTGTACACGTGTTTGTGGAATGCTCAGTCACTCGCACGTTAATTTCATGAACATGCTGTTCAGTTGATGAAACAACTGAAACACCACATCGTCGCAACCGGCGGAGGTCCAATAACAACAATAGGAAAGTCTTACTGAGTGGCAATCTGTGACTGAAAATAATTAAATTAAAGAATTGAAAGCAAGAGAACTTTCTATGGACAATCGAAGGTACCTCCCCAATGAAGAATAACATTTTAAGATAAAACATCAACGTTCGGCTACCAGCCTAAGCTCTGAAGGCCGCCAAACCAAAGTGGGCAAACAGTCCCAGTATTGGCCCGTCTCTGATAGGTTTATGGTTGAGCCTGTAGCAGTGGAAACTTCAGGTGTTCTTGCCCCCCCCCCCCCGACCACATATCTACTCACTGCTATCGGAGTGGAGTTGACCGTGCGAACCCAACGAGGTGGAGTGGTTGTTCCAGCACATCTCCCTCGCCATCTCCCGGAGCAATGTATTCTCCACCCTGTCGACCGGGACCCAGAGGTGGAGGGTAAGTTAGTTGGAGGTGGAGGATACTCATTCGGACGTCACTTTCTCTCTATTTCTATTTGTAGGAATAGCATGAATTAAACATCAACAATAAAAACGCAAACTTAGCCTTCACGGAATTAGTGGAAACGGATACAACCTACAATGTCGATCCCCCAATTTCACTGACAAGGATTGAGTCGATCCGAGGTTATGGTAATTGACACACAAGGAGATCGAACTTGGGTCTTAACTATTGCAAAGCGAACGTCTTAACCATTCGCCCTCGGATGGAACTAACTACATATTTATGCCCAATGGGTTCAATAAACGATCGTTTCGACAATGGGTAAACTTTATGTAATGGCTTGAGGTGCTAGAAATATTAACCAAATTTACTTTATATCCCCCTGCCAACTTGAAAAAGAATGACATCTAAAACTACATTGAATAATGTAGTAGTCGGTATATGATGCTCGAAAAATGGCGATATGATTTAAATGCTTTTGATCATGAGTTTGTTTGTTTAAACCGGGCTTGAGGCTAAACAATAACAAAAATAGTAGCAAATATAATTATTGTATTGTCAGATACAATTGCCATTTTCTCTGTCTGTCAACTGATAATGGTTTCTGATTTAGGCACAAAGCCAGCAGTTTGGGGGAGGGGAAAGTCGATTAAATCGATCCCAGTGTCATTATCAATAATAATAATAAGGTTTTAATGATCACTGGTACTTTATTAATCTCACCTATATTTCATAAAATACATTAGAAGGCAGCACCCCCATCTCTACCCTCACCTTCCTCTTCAATGATAAAGGTTTTTGATTTAGGCACAAGGCCAACAAATTTTTTGGAGAAGGGAAAGTCAATTAAATCGACCCTAGTGCGTTACTGGTACTTTATTTTATAGACATGAAAAGCAAAACTCACCTCAGCGGGATTTGAACTCAGAACGTAAAGGGACGTAACTATATGCTGCAAAGTATATTGTCCAACGCTCTACCGATTACAGCCCATCCACCGCCTTTGTCAATCTAATGATGATGACAGCCATCACCATAGCAATTATAGTCATGCGATTTTTACTATACACGAAACCTACAAATTCTATGGAAGGACAAGCGGATTAAAATGTTAAAATTAGTCGACTGGTACTTAGTTCATAATTAATTGTTTCTACTTTAGGCACAAGGCTAGTAATTACCCAGTACATTACTGGTACTTTATTTTATCGACCCCGTAAGGATGAAAGGCAAAGTTAACCTCGGCGGGATTTGAACTCAGAATGGCAAGGGCCGTAACTCTATGCGTCAAAGCATGGCGTCCGACCCTCTACCGATACTGCCAATCCACCGCCCCTTAGTTCATAATTAATGGAAGTATACTACCAACATGGGCACAAAAGTTGAAATATTTTTTCTGAAGTTGATAATATTGAAATCAAGTTTTCACTGGTTTATAACTTATCAACACAAGCAGAATTTGAACTCAGAATGTTACGTAAGGTAACAACATACAAACCAACCAATCAACCAACCACGATATTAATAATTTTGGAGGAGGGGAAAGTCGATTAAATCGACGCCAGTACGTTACTGGTACCTTATTTTATCGACTCCGTAAGGATGAAAGGCAAAGTTAACCTCGGCGGGATTTGAACTCAGGTCATAAATGGCCGTATCTCTATGCTGCAAAGCATGGTATCCGACCCTCTACCGATACTGCCAATCCACCGCCCTAACCATGATATTAATAATTGTTTCTACTTTTGGCACAAGGCCAGCAATTATTCCAGCGGATTACTGGTACTTTATTTTATCGACCCCGTAAGGATGAAAGGCAAAGTTAACCATGATATTAATAATGCTATCAAGGAAACAATATGAAAAATAGGATTATGAATAGCATTTTATACAGTTTTAATGATATTAATGAAACAGTTCAAACAAAGAATTGACTATTGATAATGGTTTCTGATTTAGGCACAAGGCCAACAATTTTGAGGGAGAGGAAAGTCAATCAAATCGATCCCAGTGCATTAATGGTGCTTTATTTTATCGACCACGGAAGGATGAAAGGCAAAGCTAACCTCTATTCACTATTGATAACGATATTTTGATTGTAGGTGTAGCTCAGAGAGTTGATTTGAATATATTTCATTTAAGCAGGGTGTCCGAAATATATCTATACACATTCTGTCCCTTATTAATAGTCAATCACAAAGTGTAAAAGAACCCGTGTGTACCATTTTACAAAGAAATTTATTAAATATTGCTGTATGAAGTCTTTTTCTTTGTACCAAGGAGTTTTGTTTGTTTTGCTTGTACCAACAGTTTGTACGAGGTTTTTTTCTTTTTCATAAATATATGGGTCCCATCTAAAATGAATGCACAGGAGAAAGCAGAGTGTATGACTAGTTTATGGAAACTAAAGCAGATACACAATTTAAAAGCAAAACTAACAGCTGATATTGAACGAATTGATGTGGAAATATATGGCAGTGTACATAGCAGTATTTCACCTCCCAACTGGATGACTTTGTGACATACTAATGGTGTTCCTCTCAAATGTTTGCAGTGTTCTTACATAATAAAAACAACCTTGGAAAATACAGATTCTAAAAGATCTTGAAAAAGAATCCTACTTGAGTAGTTAGACATTTCACTAAAGGATCAAGTTGCACAGATAATTATCGGACACACATACAGTCACACGCGCACACACGCACACACGCACACACGCGCGCATACAATATATATATATATATATATAAGTACACACACACACCCATATATATATATATATACATATATATATATAATATATATATATATATATATATATATATATATATATATATATATAACATATATACATGTATATATGTATATATTATACATATATATACACACACATATATATATATGTATATATATATATATACATGTATATATATATATATATATATATATATATATATATATATATATACATGTATGTATATATACATGTATATATATATATATATATATACAAAATATTATGGTTCTTTATATATATATATATATAAAGAACCATAATATTTTGTACACATGATACTGTACATTTTGTGTACAAAATATTGTTTCTCAAACTATATATGGTTCTTTCTCTCTCTCTCTCTCTCTCTCTCTCTCTCTCTCTCTCTCTCTCTCTCTCTCTCTCTCTCTCTCTCTCTCTCTCTCTCACTCTCTCTCTCTGTCTCTCTCTCTATGCATATATCTTTTACTTTGAATTATTGATGCTCTGGGCCAAGGTCCATTGAGCCTATTTTTATTGAGAAACATAATTATATATATTATATATCTTCTGATACCTTAACATAGTATATATATATATATATATATATATATATATATATATATATATATATATATATATATATATATATATATAAATATATATATATATATATAATGTATATATGTATATATGTATATAATGTATATATGTATATAATGTATATATATATATATATATATATATATATATATATATATATATATAATGTATATATATATATAATGTATATATTTATATATATATATATATATTTATATATATATATATATAATGTATATATATAATGTATATATATATATATATATATTTATATATATATATATATAATGTATATATATAATGTATATATATATATATATATATATAAACACATTATATGCATATATATATATATATATATATATATATATATATATCTGCTTCACCCTTTTTTTTGTAAAATTTAGCAAAGATTATACTTACCTGTTTGTCATGATGTATCCTACTTCACCACAACACGATGTAAACATTTTATTATTACTAATTTCTTTGTTACTTTTTATCATTCAAAACTTATAAAATTGTTTACGTTAAATGAATATAGGTAATATTTTCTCTTTGAGGTAAAATGAAAGAAAAGTGTTTGTATATATGTATATATATGTATAAATTAATTTTGAGTATATGTTGGTTGTTTACCGACACCTTAGTATGCAGATTGGACCACTCGACGAAGTACTCAGGTTGGTTTGTTTACTCCGGAGTAATGTAAAATAATTAAGTCAAACATGTAAAATTTGGCTTCGTTTATTATAAACTAGCAGAATGGCCCGGCGTTGCTCGGGATTTGCTATAGGGTTCTTATATATTTGATATATATTTATCCTTATCAAACCTCGTGAAATAAATACGTTTGTTTATATTTTGTTATTGTGTATGCAAAAATATCTGTCCATAAATATATAATTATATATATATATATATATTAAAATAACAGACTAAAGTTTAAGCAAAGAATCACTGCTTTCACCCTTAACGGGATATTCTACCTAAAAGCAGTATGAAGTACATACACTAAGACTAATTGATGTAATCTTTGGCCTTGTTTGTTTATATTTTGTTTTTGTGTATGCAAATATATCTGTACACGAATATCTATATTAAAATAACATATTAATGTTTAAGTAAAGAATCGCTGCTTTCAACCTTAACGGGATCTTCTTAAACTAAAAAAATCAATCTGGAAAACAGGAAGACGATACTTTGGTTCGTGAAGACGTTCCCTGGCATAAGAATATATATACACACACACACTGATCGCGTCATAATGGCGTAATGCAGACAGTCAGGCATACAGACAGATATTATGAAGGCGCGACGTCATATCTATGTATCTATCTAAAAAGAGAAAGACTAAGAGAAAGAGAAAGAGATCGCTAAATCGCCTAATGCGGTCCCTAGGGCATTGAAAATTTGAATATTTTTTGCTCAAAACACTTCTGGGGTCATACCAGTTACATGTATAAAGTTTGAAAAAAACTGGTTGGGTACTTCTCGAGTTTTAGGGAAACAGACACACAGCCATCCTCTGTTTTATATATATAGACTAGCAGTAAACCACGCGATGGGCGGTTTTCTTCTAGTCTATATATCTAAAACAGAGAATGTCTGTCTGTCTGTCAGCTCACTAAAACTTGAGAACCACCCAACCGATTGTTTTCAAACTTTAGACATGTAATACTTATGGTCCTGTGAGTGTTTTGAGCAAACATTATTTCAAATTTTCAATGCCCTAGGGACCGCATTAGGCGATTTAGCGATCTCTTTCTCTTTCTCTTAGTCTTTCTCTTTTTAGATAGATACATAGATATGACGTCGCGCCTTCATAATATCTGTCTGTATGCCTGATTGTCTGCATTACGCCATTATGACGCGATCAGTGTGTGTGTGTATATATATATGTATCGTAATGCAGACAGCAAGACATAGCTTTCCTTCCCCTCTTCCAGCGTCTCTCTCTCTCCCTCCCGCTATCCCCCTCTTGTAGTCTGTCTCTTTCTTTCACTCTCACTCTCTCTCTACGCGTCGGACAGACAGACAGAAAAATTGCTGGTTATATATTATAAGGAGATTATAGATATACTGCTATATATATTTCGGTGACAGCCATCATTGGCTGTGGCCTCTTCAGGCAGTCCGAATTGGTGTGGGAAAGACAGGTACACATGTTGTTGAAGTGTGTTTTACTCCGTCAATACATCGATATGTCCAGCTCCTGGTTGTGTTGTTATTTCTCTGAGGAACTGGATATATATATTTCAAGTTATATATATATAATTGGATAAACAAGAGAGATGAACACTAGTATAAACATACATGCGTTCGAATCGTAGGGACCAAATGTGCTAGGGTGAAAAAAAATACTAACTACAGCAATATGGTTTGTTATCCTTAACTTTAAATATTATCAGGCATTTTGCCCAATATAGGTCTGTTAATTTTCTTAATTTTTCTTAATTTAATATTTAAAGTTAAGGATAACAAACCATATTGCTGTAGTTAGTATCTTTTAACCCTAGCAAATTTGGTCCTTACGATTCGAACACATGTATGTTTATACTAGTGTTCTCTTTTGTTTATTCAATTATATTGTACGGCTCGGAAAAGCTTTTTTCTTAGAGCTATTTAATTGTAAGAGACTTCTCTGAGTTCTTAACTCTCTCTCTCTCTCTATATATATATATACATATACAAGTTTGTTTTGATACAGCGAGCGGAGTTTGAAATTTATTATAAATATAAGCTGTCGCTGTATTTTTGACTAAAGAACTTTTAACCTGATAGTAGGGTTTAAAACCCTCTAAAAATGGAAAAGGATGAGTATTGACGTATATGGGAGACGATCCCACATCTTTGGTTATCCCGACCACAGTGCTACCATTATTACACCAACACATCACCTGTCCCATGTCATTCAAATTAGAAGCTATATATTCATAGCAAGTATATATATATATATATAAGATTAAAGTTTAAGCAAAGAATCACTGCTTTCACCCTTAACGGGATCTTCTGAAACTAGCCCTCTTTTCATTTTAGTCTTCACATTTATTATTATTACTATATATATATATATATATATATATATATATATATATATATATATATATATATATATATACTTATACTGATACTTGGGGTAGTAGATTATGGTTATATTATAAAGAGTGGGACCCGACAGCTGAGCTCTTGCCGTTTCTACAGCTAGTTCCAGTACGGATCCTAAACTCTTTATTATATATATATATACATATATACATATATACATATATACATATATATATGTATATGTTTGTGAGCGGGTGTTTATATATATATATATATATATATATATATATATATATATATATATATATATATATATATATTTATGTATATATACATATATATGCATATGTAAATATATATATGTGTACACATACACACACACATATACACACACACATATATATACCTGTGTGTGTATGTGTATGTGTGTGTGTGTCCGAATAAACGTTGAGACAGGTTTGTATAATTACATAATTAAATTTATTGTTATGCACATTTCAGCAACGCTAGCGCTTTGTTTTTACTTGATCGTAACTTATGCCGGCATGGTTATACCAGGCAATATTTTTATTTGCGCAGAGCTTACACGAGTAAAGTTATAAAGTTGTTTATATGATTCAACGAGATACATACATCCATCATGCAAAATACTGTCTGATAAATCATAGAACTAGTAGTAGTTTTATACAAGGAATATCAAATGTCAGTGTAGGATCGTTGTTGATAAGCTTTATCTAAATCCTTCTGATACTCTAACCTTTAACCCTGAACGGAAAACTGGTAATTCACAACCCTGTAAACATAATAACCGAAGGCGGTAATAACACTTAATACAACGCTCTACACGGTATCTATGTTACGTCCAACATTCCTAAATCTTTCTTTGAAATTATTAATAGGATTTTTCGATCTGGGCATAATTATCATATATTAATCTATTGGCACACCATGAAAGTATCTTTCTGTACCTCATCTAACCTAGCTGATTATACAGCCTTCAGCAACCACCAAAAAATCTCGAAGCTGAACCCATCTAACAAAATTTATAATTGTACCTTGTGTAATTATATCAACAATAGCAAATGTCATGATAATTTAACAAATGACATTTAGACCCATGTATCTAGCCTTAGCAGAACATCACTTAATAATGAATCTAACAAACCGCCTGTTAGTACTATTAACACTAATTATGTGTGTAATTGTAGAATACCTAGGAAATGTCCTATTAATGTCTATTACTTTAGAAAAACAAACGTAGTATACAAATGCACTGTTACTACTCCTAGTTCAAACAATTCCTCGTTTAAGACTTCCTACAATTCACTTATATTCCTTATACTCATTTAAGAAGAAGAAATTGAGTAACTATACTTCTTTAGCAGATTTCATCTCTACTTTAAAAAGTCTAAATCTAATTATAATCTACGAAGGTCTATTAAATACTCAGCTAAGTCATATACCGAAGGTAGCCTAAATTCGTTTTGTCTTTCGCAAGCCTATAAAATCATTATATTCCCTTAACAACTCTTGAATCACAGGAACGAACTTTTCATTGCAGGTTTTTTAACCTTGTAGTATATTCATTTTTCTATAGAATCTTTGACCCTACATAATCTAAGCTAGTTTCCCACCCGGATCTTGCTCATACCTTTTCTACCTTTCGAATGTATCCATCTATCTTAAAACCTATCAGAGCAATTCTAACATAACCACAGTATTTTAGTTTTATTATTTCCTTCTCTATTCACTTAGTTCGTCTCTATCTATAATTTACTCTTGATATATTATTTCAAATGCTTCTATATATCATATCTATTGCCAATACTTCATCTATCCAGTTACATTCTATATTATCATCACCCCCACTAACACAGTACTTCCAGATTAAATGATATCTTTGAATTTAATATTAGTCTTAATTGTACTGATATTTCCCCCCTTCCAAGTCTCATGCATAATTCATTATTGATATGATCAGTATTAAGTTATAAACTCAATTATACATTATACACTGAGTATTCCTATTGTCAATTATACACCCCTCTATTTACACCCTTAAGATTCTTATATATTTCCTAGCAATGTCTCTTCTGTTTGTAATTTGATTTGAATTCCATTATCATTGTAGAATTGCCTTGACACTCTCCATGGAAACTAGTACTATTATTTTTCTTATATTATTAGTAAATGTTATGTCTGATTTTACACACCCACCTCAAACTTCTAACCACAGCTTACATTATTATTAGCTATTTAGATAGAACCCAAACCCTTTCAACTTTCCTATTTAAACCTTCTTATTTGATTAATTCTACATTCTATATTCAGAACCTAAATATTATCTTTCATTATATCTTTATATATTAAAATCTATAACAAGTTATCTTTTATGGAGCTTTCTTGTGGCTATGTTCTTTCTGCATGTAAAATTCATATTTATGCACTTATATATGTATCTATGTAGGTGTTTATATTATTAGTGTATATATCTCTCTCTATACACACACATATATGCATGTATCTGTATATATGTATATATGTATGTATGCATGTATGCTTAGTTTTATGTATGTAGTATTGTATGTAAGTAAGTTTTATATACATATATGCATACATACGTGAATACATATATACATTCATACATAACTTTATTTGTAAGCAGAGAGCTATATTGTAGAGTATATCATTGCCAAATAGTTTTATGCGAAGCTCTAATAGTGTTTATGTAGTTACAGGTGGAAGATATAAAAGATATTTTAAAGGAAAAAAATACAAAAAGATAGACGTAAACACAGACCACATCAAACCAAAGAAAGATAGAATAAGGTTTATACTTCATTTAATGCAATAGTTTCGGCGTTGCCACTGATTACCACACAGTTTAAAAGAGGGAATAAAGTTGTGTAAAACATGTGCAAAGAAAATTAGCTAAACTTCCCCAGAAAATAAAACAAGAAAATAAAACAAAATGCACCGAAAACGTCCGTCCAGCCATATCGGCCGTATATGGCTTTATTTTTGTGCATATTTTTGCCCCAGAAAACATTTTAACTATTTTCTTTGCAATAACTATGTAATAATCGGTGGCAACGCCGAAACAATTGTATCACATTAAATGAGATAAGAACCTTATGCTATCTTTTTCTTTGGTTATATACATACATACATACATACATATATATATATATATATCACAAAAGACCACAGCCACCCTGACCACCAGGGCAAGCGCCTTCTCTCACTTTTCCCACTCCTCAGTCTACAGGCGTATACTCAGAGTGGGCCTGTTCACTCGGACCAGACTCGCTACATTCACCCACCTTTCAACAAACTTACTAGAAGACAGTACTTGCCTCTCCACCCTGATTTTCCTCTTTAAGTGAAACTTGAAAAAGTTAATCAGGGATTGGCCGGAGAGGAAAGTGTCCGTCTTCAACCCTTTCAACCTTGTCCACCACACAATCTCTTTCGCCATGGCCACCAGGCAGATGAAAACTGCCTGCCCTTCCTCCTCTTTAAAGTAGGATGGCGGGGCTATCTGCACAATGGACTCAGTCGATAACCGGATCCGCCCTACACGCGACAGCAGCTGTTCGACATACCTTCACAAGTCAGCAATCCTCGGGCACTGAACGAGTGCGTGCAGGACGGTTTCGTCGCCCTGCGCGCATCTCGGACAGGCTCGGCTGACAGCACCTCCGTGCCTGTAGAGCTTATCCCGAACTGGCACGCTCCCCGGTAGCACTGCCAGGCCAGGGATTTCTGGAAGTTGTTCATAGGTCCCGGTTTGAAAGTTCTTTTGAAGAGAGCGAACGAACAGCTGATCGTCTTCGACGCCCAGGGTCTCCCCGAGAACGTCGTCGCTCTTTCCCTCCACTAGCCCTCTATAGAACGCCGAGGTGGATGTTCCACCGATACTAGGGCCCAGTCGGTAGAGGGCAGTGAGCGCTTGGAGACATTCCAGCTTCCAAGCGCTATCCCTCGGTCTTTTCCTGATCCAGGACTGCAGCTCCGTCAAGGAGACGAGCTGGGCAAAAGCGCGTCTGGCAAACGGCGACCACACCTGTTCACCGTCAAGGAAGCACCAGAGATGTCGCAGCCTCAGCGCATGTTTGCGCATCATCAGTCACGGCATGCCTAGTCCTCCACGCAACGGGTGTTGACAGCAAATGGATCGTCTGACCATGGGAGCACGTCCCTTCCACAAAAAGCGGAAGAGAAGGCGCTCCATTTTGGTCAGAGTTGGGCGGGGGCAAGGTACGACGGTCAGGCGGTAGCAGATGACGGACGCTATGTACGCATTCGCCACCTCCGCCCGACCTTTCAGAGACAGCCTCCTCTCGGCCCATTTCTGGGTGAGAGAGGCCACCCTGTTCGTCACCTCGCTCCAGTTTTTCTCCATCTGGAGGTCCGGACCGAACCAGGCCCGAGCAATTTAACCGGTCCTTCCGTCCAGCGCCCCACGACTTGTCGGACGGCATGGACTTGCCTCTCCAGGTGACGAGTTGCAAGCCCACCGACTTTTCCTGGTTTATATTTGCTCCTGTCACCACTTCGTGTGAGCGGTGCCGAGCATCTGGACGTGTTTGGTGCTCGAGACCACCACGGTGACGTCGTCGGCGTAAGCTGACACGGATCTCCCACATCCCAGTTCGCGTGGGACCCCCCCTCATCGTCTCCAATTTGCGTAGTAACGGCTCTAGGGCCAGTACGTACAAGAGGGACGAGCGGGGGCAACCCTTGCGGACCGAGAACATGATGCTGAAAGGCTGCGACAGGTGACCATTCACCCTCACAATCGAGCAGATGTCGCTGTGAATCGCAGCGATCCAGACCCTAAAAACGGGCCCGAAGCTGGCCGCCTCGAGGACCGCAGCCAGGTACCAATGGACGACCCTATCAAATGCTTTAGATTGATCCAAGTTGATCAGGACCCCACCCGTCCAGGTTCCTTAACCACCCTCTCTATGATGTATTGCATGAGATGGAGGTTGTCGTGGATGGATCTGTCCGGAATGGCGCATGTTTGCGCCTCTCCCACCAGATCACCGACGACAAGCGCCAATCTCTTTGCTAACCCCTTGATCAACATCTTAAACTCTGCATTTAGCAGAGTTATGGGCCGGAAGTTGTCTATAACGTCCCCCTTGTTCGGGTCTTTTCTCAGCAGCGCCACCGTTTCCCGGTTCACAAAACTGGGAATGCTCCCGTTCTGCTGCCAGTTGCAGTAGACGTCTGCCAAGAGGTCGCCGAACAAGACTCAAAGAGTAATAACAATAATAATAATAATAATAATAATGCTGGGAACAGCAAGAACCCTCCGATACGTCCTGAATATCTGAGGCTGCAGGTAGTGGCTTGATATTCATTTCAACAAACTTTCCAGTTAACTAACATCAATGACTGAGACTCAAACAACAATAATAATAATAATAATAATAATAATAATTCAGAATTCAGAGATTTACAGACATGGAGCTGGTTAAAAAGAGGAGACCTTAAAAAGCTACAGAAAGAATGTTAATGGCTGCACAAGAGCAAACCCTCAGAATGAAGTGGGTGAAGCACCATATTGACAAGGAGGAGGCTAGCTCACTCTGTAGGATCTGTGGAGAGAGAGGAAACTGTCGCTCACATTGTATCCAAATGTAAAACACCTAACCCAGACTCACTATAAAGGATGGAGGCACTATATAATTGGTGATTCACTGGCATTTATGCAAACTAAATAATTTACCACATTCTGAGAAGTGGTATGAGCATAAGCCAGAGTCGGTGATAGAAAACGATCAAGTGAAGGTGCTATGAGATTTCAGGATACAGACAAACAAGAAATTAGAACTCAATAGGTCTGACCTGGTGGTTTTTGACAAGGAAAAAAGATCATGGCTGATTGTAGATGTAGCCTGCCCCTTTGACACAAGAGTGCAAGAAAAGGAGAAGGAGAAAATTAACCGATACCAGGATTCAAAGTGGGAATTAAAAAGGATTTGAGACTATCATGAGATCAAGGTTGTCTCGATTGTCATAGGAGCACTAGGTACTATCTCAAAGAGTTTTCAAGGATAGTTAAAGAACATTAATCCAGCCCCCTTTTCTGGAATACTTCAAAAGGCATGCTTGAGGGGTTTCTTATCACTTTAATTTTAATCCATTAAGGAGTGAAACATATGTATGAAAGTCGGGACTTTGAAGAAAAAATAGGTATATTTTTGCCTATTATATATATATATAATCTAATATATAGACTGAAAAATTAGTTTTAAATCATTTTTAGTTCCTTGCACATGTTTCAAAAGAGTTGTACATTAAATTATTAGTCACTCGCTAAGCCTATGTGTATAATAGGAATCCCATTTCGGATATATTCTGTTTCAATTTAAAATGTTCTTTTTGATCCTCCAAAGAAGAAGTACAAATACCTATATAACATTGTGTATATATAACATTATTCGAATAATCTAAAACATATGTAAAGAATTATAAATGAATTAAAAGGTATATTTTCCGTTTATATATTTGCTCTGTGTTTATGTCTGCGATTCCAACTTTTTTTCGTTAAAGAATCTAACTTCAGACCAATATAATGTATAAACACATTAAACTAATACCGAAACGATGTGGCAATTATATACTATCATATATAATTATTTACATACATTTGATCGTTGTATATATAGTTTTACCTTGGCTATATATATATATATATATATATATATATATATATATATATATATATATATATATATATATATATAAGTATGTATATATATATATATATATATATATATATATATATATATATATATATATATATATGTATATATATATATATAAGTATGTATACGTACATTCATATATGTATACAGACGTACAGTATGTATATATATATATATATATATATATATGGATATATATATACATACATGCACACATATATATATGTACGTATGGATTTACCGAACATTTATTATAATGTTCGGTGTGTTTGTAAACAAACATCCCGAATTAAGCCGTACAGTGTCTAGCAACCATCGTTGCCCTTTTGTTCAACACTGACAAAGGAACGATGTACTAGTTTCAAGCTTATTAGCTATCGTCAGCACCGTATACCTTCCTGCCAGATGATTGAACGTCTGAAAGTATATACTTTCCTTATGCGTTGAACAAAAGGGCAACGATGGTTGCTGGACACTACGGCTTAATTCGGGATGTTTGTTTACAAATAAACCGAGCATTATAATAAATGTTCGGTGAATCCATACGTACATATATATATGTGTGCATGTATGTATATATATATACATACTACTGTACGTCTGTATGCATATATGTATGTACGTATACATACTTATATTTAAGTAACAGCCGTACTAAGAGTGAGAAATGAACTTTCGTTTCATTTTTTCCATTTATCGTTTTCGGTACCCCGGCCGATTAACCCACTCGATATGAAAATTAGGCTGCTCAGCATAATGAAAGTATATACTTTCAGACGTTCAATCATCTGACAAGAAGGTATACGGTGCTGACGATAGCTAATAAGCTTGAAACTAGTACATCGTTCCTTTGTCAGTGTTGAACAAAGGGGCAACGATGGTTGCTAAACACTGTACGGCTTAATTCGGGATGTTTGTTTACAAACAAACCGAGCATTATAAGAAATGTTCGGTAAATCCATACGTACATATATATATGTGCATGTATGTATATATATATATACATACTACTGTACGTCTGTATACATATATGTATGTACGTAACCATACTTATATTTAAGTAACAGTAACATATATATATAAATGGAAAAAATGAAACGTAATTTCATTTCTCACTCTTAGTACGGTTCTTCTATATTTGATATATATTTATCCTTATCGAGCCCTCTTTGGCTTTTAGTCTTCAAATTTATTATTATAATATATATATAGGAACGATCGACTATCGTCAAATCGGACCGAGGGAACAATGTTTCCGTTGGTCTTTCCAATTGCTAATACTATCTATCGGTCGCAACTCCAGGTAGAAGGAACAACGTGAAATAAAGTGTCTTGCTCAAGGACATAACGCA
>OZ024743.1:334228911-334231411 GCA_964016885.1 Eledone cirrhosa
GAACATCAGTTCAAATTTAGGCCTTGCCAATTCAGAGTGAGATTGAGGATTTCAAAATGAGAATTTACAATTTGTAAGTGAGAACAGCGATTTCTAAATGAGATTAAAATGAATAGATTTGACTATGGTATTTAAGAGATTGACCAAGAGCATGAAATAACAACATAACATTATTTATAACATTATGAAGGTGAACTTGTTGGTTAAATATAACAATAATACAACACGTTTGTTTGTATACCCCCCTTTGTTCATCCCTTCATTTTTTCTTTATCTTTTTTTTTTATATTTCCATCATTTTATAATTTCAGCCTGTAAAATATAGTTAACATAATATGTTTATGTATAACAGATAACAAAATAAAATTCTGTTTATCTATTTAAAAAAAATGATAGATTCACATGTCATTCACATGCCATCTTTATATCTCTGTAATTCTTTAATATTTACAGACAAACGCACAATACATTTTGTATCCCAGTTATTTTGCTATAATAAGAAATTTTCTATTCTATACGAACCTGCCAAAGGTGAACCAGAGTTAAAATGATATGCAAGATGACTGTGTGCAATGTTAGGACTCTCACAGCTGACATGGAACGAACAATCTAGTAATTTGAACACAAATGCTTCAGAAGGAGGCTACACAAAACAAACAGCTTTGTCAGGCAGCATGTTAACAAATATACTGGCAGATAGGAACCACTCCTTGCAACAGTGAAAAGACGGAAGTTTACCTAGTATGTTCATATATTCCGCCACAACTCATTGTCTCAAACCATCCTTCAGGGCAGTCAAGGGAGGGCGACGAAGAAGCAAAGAAATTATTGGTCCAACAGCATCAAAGACTCAACTGGTGACAACACTAAGACCCTTCTATGCATGACAGAGCATAGAGAGTAATGGCAACAACTGACTGCAAAAGCATCTAGTGTGGTACCCCAACGTCTGGCTGCACCTGTGGCACATCTAGAGTGGCACCCCAACGACTGGCTGCATCAGTGGCACCCCAACGACTGGCTGCACTAGTTCCGGGACAATAACGATGAATGTTAGAAGACACTTATGCCTACTTTCTTTAATGATCACTTGATGATATCTATCTAGACATTACAACACTCTTCAAAAAGGATTAGGTGCTGCACTCTGCGTAAGAGAGTAGGCGCTGCACTCTGCGTAAGTGATTATGTACTCTACTGTGCATAAATGATTATGTGATGTACTGTGCATAATATCTATCTAGACATTACAACAATACTCTTAAAAAAATAAGCAGTTTAATTCTGAAATGATTAGGTGCTGTACTGAGCATAAAAATACATTTGTTCTGCCATTTTATAAGGTGTACACTCTATCAGATTTATATCAAATCAGTAATTCCATAGAAAAGAATCTACAATAGTAATTAAATAAAGCGGTTTTTCCGTTTTGTTTTGTTTATAACAACGTATTCTCCAACTAGTAAAGTTTTCCTGCTAAGATTTTTCTATAAGAAGTTACATTAAGTATTTTTGCTGTAGGCGTTGTTTACGTGACATAAGCTCAATATGAAATTGCTAAGTGATATGATCCGCTTTGAAATTATTATTTTCATTTTGATCTGCTATGTGCCTACTTTGAAATGGGTATTCTCACTTTCATCTGATATGTGCCTACTTTGAAATGGGTATTCTCAATTTGATCTGCTATATGCCTACTTTGAAATGGGTATTCTCACTTTCATCTGATATGTGCCTACTTTGAAATGGGTATTCTCAATTTGATCTGCTATGTGCCTACTTTGAAACGGGTATTCTCACTTTCATCTGATATGTGTCTACTTTGAAATGGGTATTCTCAATTTGATCTGCTATATGCCTACTTTGAAATGGGTATTCTCACTTAAATCGTTATTCTCACATCGATGTGCCTACTTCGAAATTATTATTCTCACTTTGATCTGATATACCCTCACTTAGAATTACAGATACCGTAGTATATTTACAAGTTCTTCCACTCGATCACAACAATGAAATGTTTATAACCCACATAACAATGTCATTTTAAGATGTTTTCTTGAACTAGTGAACTGTTTTTCGGAGTAATGATGAATTTGGTTCTTCTGCTTAGACAAAATCTTCAGTCTGTGTCACTTCCACCTGAGAATGTCCAGAGTATTGTTCAGGTTTCTGCTTCTCTAATTTTATTTCGTTCGGGATATATTCTTCTGTCTTGATGCCATTGTTAGTCGGGGTCTGCGACGAAGAGCATTTGGTCATTGGATGCATGCGCATGATTTCAAAATGCCTGTAGTTAGAATTGGTTCTTTCCCAGTAATTCCCCGATGATCGATCTTCTGAAAATGCAGAATGAAATAGAAAAAGATAGCAAATATTAATTAAAATGCAACAACAAAAGTTATCTAAGGAGGTGGCTTTACATGCTAGAAACAACATTACATTTGTTGGTATAAAAATCGATACGAAAGACATTATTTTAAAAATTATGTAGTTAAAACTA
>OZ024743.1:334236411-334371411 GCA_964016885.1 Eledone cirrhosa
ACCCCGTAAGGATGAAAGGCAAAGTTAACCTCGACGGGATTTGAACTCAGACCGTAAAGAGACATAACTATGATAGAAAGCATGGCGTCCGACCCTCTACCGATAATAATACTCCTCGTTTTCTTACAATATATATATATATATATATAAAGAAAGAAAATGGAACGGATCTCCGTCGGTTTCGACGATGAGCGTTCCAGTTGTTTTATCAACGGAACAGTTCATCGGAAAATATAATTTCTTTGGAAATGATATTTTCCCAAGATACCTCGCAGCAGGCTTGAACTCGTGAAGCAAATCCTTTAGTTATCCAGCCATATTGCGTACACAGTGGAACATATATATATATACACACAATCTGTACACACAGACGCCTACATATTTACATACCAACAAATTTATCCTTTTTTGGCGGTGATGTATTTGGTTTGCAAGGTTTTGATATGAAATATCAAAATGTGTGGTGAAAAAGATATTGTTACATTTGGAGAGAGTCATGTTGTCCTAATATTGTAAAATACACTCACTCTATGGTTTGGTTTATATTTTTATATTTTTATAATTTTGTATTTTATTTTATTTTTAAAAATTCTACTTTTATTTTTATATTCACTCATCTCTGTATATCTTATTTTGTTTTTGTTTATCAACTGTAAGAAGTACTAGATACTTGTCTGTCATGGCTTACTAGCTCTATACTGACCACTAAATTGACTAAATATGTTTACTTAGATCCCAGTATACACAAGGCACCACACGTTGATACTCCCCTGTCTTTACAATATATAAATATATGTTGAATGGTTGTTATAAATATATGTTAAACAGAGTGTTGAATAATTTACTTTGTAGCATTTGGCTGTATTCATTTATATTCCTAGCTCAAACGGTGTTTATGTCCAATTCCTTTCATCTTTACAAAATATCGTTCGATAAAATAAATAATGGCGTTGGTATAATCAACCCTATTTCAGAAAGGAGTGTCCCAGCATCTCTCTCTCTGTCTCTCTCTCTCTCTCTCTCTCTCTGTATATATATATAGAGAGAGAGAGGTAGAACACTAGATGGTAATATCCGTAGTGGTAGAGTCCATGGGACGAGTTAGGTAGAAGTGGTAACACAACAGTTAGTTCACCATACCGAGAAGGTGAAACAATTCTTCTCGATATGGTGAACTATCTGTTGTGTTACCACTTTTATATATATATATAATATATATATATATATATATATATACACATGCACACACACACACACACACACACACATATATATATATAAATATAGTTATACTTGGGGAGGGTCATATTTGTGTAATATTGCCAGAATTAATAACAGAACACACTCACTGTTTGGTTGGTTTTCGCTTCTCGCTTCTGTGTCTTTTATATCGGTAATCTAATCTATTCGGTCCTCAATGTTGCCATTGACTGACCAACGGTCAAAAATAATACAGATACAATATAGACACAAACACATATATAGTTTATCAAATTTCTTACGTTGCACATCTGCAACATCGTCAGTGGTGCAATATTACACAAATATGACTCTCCCCAAGTATAACAATATTTGTTTCGACACACGATTTCATATAAAAAACCTCGCAAAACTATATATATATATATATATATATATATATATATATATATACATATATATTTATACATATATATATACTGTGTATATGGGATAACAAGTTATCGTTATAGGTAATCCAGTTAGAGTATTCCGCATCGTGGATAGTTTTAACGTACGGCTTTGTTTGACTCAACAAGATGTTTCCATAGTTATGCAGCGAGTTCGCGGTATTTTCTATGCAGGTTATACTTGGAGTAATAATAGTTAAAGAATGAAGAGTAACATGGTTGGCTGTACAATAAGGGCTTTATTTAAAGTACTGACAATTGTTTCGTTGATCAGGTGTGTCTAGAGTTCGCTAATCGCTTGAGGTTGCGTCAATCGATCTCTAATACATTGTTTAAGACATGACACTATCGTGCTTATATTTACATCCCTACTCGACTAGCATTCTAATAACAGACTTGCCAATCTCTAAAAATCCAAACGGGGAGTACTATGATAAAAAGTGCCCCAAAACGGGGAGAAATGAGCCAAAATATGGAGATTTTGCATAATGAAAGCTATAACCATTTTCACAAGAGAAGACAACACTCTCCCACCCCAAAGTGGGTGGGAGATCTCCACGTCGGATGGGTAGAGTTGACAAGTCTGCAACAACTCTGTTGACATGACACGCCAGACAGGTAACTCCCTCAGACATAACACTCATAGCGTTAGTTACATACGCTCTTAGCCGGGCAAACATAAAAAAATAGCCTACGGTGAGAGAGAGAGAGAGAGGGAGAGAGTGAGAGAGAGAGAGAGAGAGAGAGCAGTGTAAAAGGGATATGGATGAAGAATCAACCTCAGTACTTGACTGGTACTTTTTTAACGACCTCGAAAGGATGAAACGCAAAGGTAACCTCGGCAGAATTTGAACTCAGAGAGCAGGAATGAATAAAGCAAAGCATTCTATCCGACGTTCTAACGATTCTGCTACATATATACATAAATACTTACATAAATACATACACAGCTTCTCCCTTTTACACAAACAAAAGATAAATATTTTAAAAATGTTGTTAGAAAATATACTCGTTCTCCTCAAGGTGATGAACATTCACCAGATAGCAGGCAGAAAATATTAATAAATGTGATAATTTCACATCACCAATAACTGCTGAATTTTATGTATTATATTCACAATATATATATATAAATGTCTATTAATTTTGACATTTCTTTAATTCAACTTTTGACATGTCTATATCTTTCGTCTATGTTAAAATATTATAAAGTATTATGTTCGAAGCTGTCCAGATCTTTATACTTAACGTTAGTGACTAAATTTATTATAGCTGTATAGACATATAATTGGCAATTTAACAAATTAGTTAAATGTTGAAGAGTTGTTGGAATTAACTGCAGATAACTAATTTTGCATTGCAACTCTTACCCATATTGAATTGTCTAAAATTATATTGTATGGCCTTTTCACACAAGACAACGATAGAGATGTGAAAATTTACATCATAGAAATTGTTAATTCTAATCCATTTTACGGCCATAATAAATAAAATCCAATTACCATATGTTAAGATTTACTGCTGTCTGCTGTTTTGAAAAGAAAGGTAGGTTAAAAGGTTAAGGCCTTCTTCGATCACAAATGACCATGAGATTTTCACCCTCACCCTTCTCCACGCCACCAATGTTGTTCAAGGGAAAGACAAGACAAAAGCCAATACAACTAAGCACCAGTGACGTCGCAACTAATTTTTACGCCAGCTGAGTGAATTTAAGCAACATGGAATAAAGTGTCTTGTTCAACACACTACCCGATCCGGGAATCGAACTCACAACGTCACGATCTTAATCCCAATGCTCTAACCACTAAGCCACACGCCTTCACAAAAAAATGTAGGTTTTAGCTAGGAAAAATATGTTGAAGTGTGAATTATGAGCGGTGATGCGAAAATGTATATTTACCGAATTTGTATGAAGTGGGATTTGACTATTTTTAACAAGTAGAGGCGGTCTCTTGTCTCTTTACCCAAGTGGCATAGGTTCAGCACTCCCACATTTCACCTCTAAATGACTAGATGTCTCTTGAAAGACTTTACATGTATGTATGTCGAAGTATATTATGTATTCTGCTTTTCTTGTGACATTTGGGACATTTGGCTACTATTTCTAGCTGATCGAGAAGTTACATAGAACCACTAAAGTAAACTGAAGTAACATGCAAAGTTTCATACATCGGTTTGTCAGCTGCATGAGCCACATTCCCCCCTTCTTCTTCTTCTTCTTCTTCTTCTTCTTCTTCTTCTTCTTCTTCTTCTTCTTCTTCTTCTTCTTCTTCTTCTTCTTCTTCTTCGTCGTCGTCGTCGTCGTCGTCGTCGTCGTCGCCCACTTATTCCTGAGAGGGTCGTAGAGGCAGAGTCCTCAAACACCCCTTCCAACATGTCCTGTCAGAAGCAACCATCTCCAACTGATCCTGCTGGATCCCCAAGTAAGACCAGCCAAGCTCATGGATATTATCCAACCATCTCGCTCGGGGGTCTACCTCTAGGTCTCCTCTTGGTTGGTTTTGCCTGTAAAATCTGTCCAGCGATTCTTTCCTTAGGCATTCTAATCACATGTCCATAGTATTGGAGCTGTGATATCTCAATTCGGAGAAGTAGCAGCTCTACGTGGATTGACTCTCTCGTCTCTGAGCTACACATTCTATCGAGTAACGTTACTCTCTATTTTTCTTATATAACTTTTTGTCTGATTTTATCTCTCTTTCTCTCTCTCTCATCATCTTTCTTTCTCTATAGAGGGGAACTGTGCGAAGAAATGCAGATGAATGTCAGATTTTCAATAAGAATAAAAAATACTGACGTTAAAAACATCGCTGCTTTATAGATCGAAATATGTGGTATGCAAACCTTATACTCCCCCCACATATATGATTATACATACATGTATATATATACATATATACACACACATGCACGCACACACACACACACACACACACACACACACACACACACACACATATATATATATATATATATATATATATATATATATATATACGTGTGTATGTTTATGTATACCGTATATAGACATGTACAAGTCGATTTAGGGAGTTAACTTTACGAGGTCGACAAGGGATTGATGTGGAAGCCCAAATTGAACTGTAAAACGAACGAATAACAACAAAAAATAAAGATAAGGTCTGGGGATTTATCCTAAAAACACACAAATCTTTACGTACTGAAAATTTCTATTCCAATGATGATATGGTCGATTGTTAACACGACCATAGAGGAATAGAGGAAAAAAGTGAACATGAGTCGAGCTTGGGTAAAATTTCGCAGTTGTGAATTATAATTTCAATGTGAATGAAAGGTCTGCCGTCGGTTTCGACTATGATAGTTCGATTTATTAGATCAACGGAATTACCTTCTCACGAAATTAACAGATAAGTGGCTGAATAAATATAGCCTTAAAGTAATTCTCAGGGAGATTCAGCGCGACACCAGTGTGTGAAAAGTCTGTTCTTTTGAATTATTGGTACAGTTAAACCGACGGACAGACTTCCGAACAGTTTTCGTCAAACCAATTTCACTCACAAAGCATGAGCCGACTCGAGACTGTGGTAAATTGTATCATGCCGCTTAGATTTATAGCCACAGTGCAGCCGACAAGCTTCTAAACAGTTTCCGTCTACCCAAGTTCAATTTCACGCACAAAATATGTGTCGACCTGAGGCTATGATAAACATTAACTCAATATAGCAGGCAATGGGATTAAACCCGGGAACTAATGGTTGTGCAGCGAACTTTTAACTATTCAGCCATACTGTAATTGATTATAGAAATGTTAAGATAATATTTAAAGGATACCATAAATCTAAAAATATTAAGCTGTAGAATGAAAGAAGGAAGGACGAACCATTAGAGTAGTCCAATCGTTGACGATAATTGGGAAAGCGAATAGTTAGTAAGCTGTCTAAAATAACATATTTTCCAATCTCAATGACTCTGTATTCTGTGTCTGAAGGTGACAGTTTAAAATATTGACATTAATTCATATCATAATAGATTCAGCTTTTAGTATATTATTTGCATTAAATCAATAGTCTTGAAGAAAGTAGAATATATTTAAATAGTTAAGTGATAAGCAAGAAATTATTCCGTACCAAACTAAAATCTATTGCTTAAAAATTTGAATTTATAGCAAAACAAAATTAATCATATAAAAAGACGGATGAAATCGAATAATAGATTTTTGTCTCGGTATTTCTTGACTTAATCGATCCTTATCTGAGGTCATTAATGATTATTGATGAAATGGATAATTGTTTGAGACGTAGGTTTATAGATACTAAATGAAGTGTTTTTGGTATAAAGGATATGTGAATATAAAGATATTGAGGCCATTCTCTTACATTTTTACTATCAGTAAGCAATAACTGTTTCTACTTTAGGCACAAGGCCAGCAAATACCAAGTGCATTACTGGTACTTTATTTTATCGACCCCGTAAGGATGAAAGGCAAAGTCCACCTCGGCGGGGTTTGAACTCAGATCGTAAAGGGACGTAACTATGCTGGAAAGCATGGCGTCCGACCTTCTACCGATACTGCCAATCCACTATCAGTAAGCAATAACGTTCGGATTTAATCATTTGCATTCATATGAAATCAATTGTATGGAACACCACTGTTGCAACAATAAAACGTTTCCCCTGATAACTAGCAGGATTTAAATAGTGTAATACAATAGTAATAATAGTACACATAATACAGTCACGCACAAGAAACCTACTACACAAAAATGCGTGCATATATCACGACATTCACAGATTCATTATAAATCATTTGTGATCAAACAAAAGCAGATATGAATTCCGCCTCTTCGTTCGCTCATTGTTTATTTCTTAATGTCGTAGCCAGAATTCTAAGTATTTTAGGTTAGAAGTTGATTCCGCACAAATACCGGAACCTGACCGACTGCTTCCTTTTCGTATAGGTCACTGACGTGGTATCTTTGGTCTCCGGACTGTCGTTTTCTACCACAAAATTAGGAAGAGTGCATTGCGTCCGAGAAAGGAACCTTGTGATGTGGAATGGCCGATGCAGTGTATGTCGCTGGCTGTTCTTCGTGGTAGTGTTTGCGCTATCTTTTCCGCGGAGAGTAGCTGAGATAAACCACTTATTCGTAGGTGAAGATTTTGCGCCTCCCCCCTTTTATTTCATTATTTAACCTTACCCTCTCCTTTTTTCTCCCCTTTTTACTCTCCTCTTGTTTACTATTTTAATCCTTCGTCTAAGTTAGATTTGAAATATCTCCACCGTAAAAACACGGAATATTTCTCAAATGCTACACTTACAGGATATGTACGCCATCTACAAATGTAATTAGTACCGGTCTGTAGGGCCATTGTCACTAGTAATCCGCTTATAAATCCTTTGTTCTTTGACTGGTTTAAGAACTAGGTATTTGCCTTTACTCTACAAAGTTCACACCAAATTTGGTGACCTAATTTTTCTGTACATCAAGGGTGGCGCCGTCTATGTGTCTGAGTACGTGAGCTGCGGTATGATGTATATATATTGAAACATATAGTAATTATTGACAGATACAGCAATATAATTTGATTAAAAAGTAATGGTTTCTGATTTAGGCACAGGGCCAATAATTTGGGCTAGAGAAAAGTCAATTAAATCGACCTCAGTGCATTACTGGTACCTCATTTTATCGATCCTGTAAGGATGAAAGGCATAGCTAACCTCGGTGGGATTTGAACTTAGAACATAAATGAAGTTACTATATGCCAATCCATACACATATGTAATTGGGTATGAAATTGATTGTTACTCTAAAACATTCAATTGCACACGTTATCACCATACCAAGTTTAACTATTGTGCTACATACGACCGAATGCTTAAGGAGTTCGCTTTGCAATCATAGGATGCAGGGCTTGATCCCGCTGTGTAGTATCTAGGAAAAATGTCATTACCATAGCCAGGGGTTGATCCAAGCCTTTTGAATGGAATTTGGGTAGACGAAAACTGTTTAGAAACTCGTTGGATGGACTTCCTTAATCTTCACGCTTAATCTCCATCGGGACTACGTTATTCTTGCACGTGTCTATGGAATACTCAACCACTTACACCTTAATATCATCAGCCGGCTGTTCTATTGATCGAAAAAAATTATAACACCAATTGCCTAAATGGACTGAAAATCTGATGCATAATGCGTTTTTGTACATCAAGTTTCTAAAATGAAAGACACCGTTCAGCGAATTGCATTCCTTGTTAGGATTGCTTTTTATGAGAGAACTGTAAACTGCAGCAACTCCAGAAAGCAATGCGTCCCCTCATATCATTATCTGAACGGATATATAGTATAAAAAACGTTTGCTACATGGTGTTCAATTGCTAGTTGGATTCCAATCCTCTTATGGAACAGAATGGACTTTATAGGAGGTGTGTAATGTTAGTTTGTACACCTTTAGCAGACAAAGTCTGATCAAAGATGATGACCTATCGCAGGTACATTTCCCTTAACATATAACATCTATTCTAGAGAGCGAAACAAATTTAAGCACATTAAAATGACTTGTTTAATGACATAATTTAAAGTTCAAAGCTGAATGGAATCCACGATTTTTGATCTCGCGTGTAGCTAAATTATTTAAATGACATGCCAGATCAAACATGAAAAGTAGATTTGACGCACTGCAAAATGAGACTAATGTCTGTGAATGGTAGAGAAACTCTAACCCTAACCCTAACTTTCCCTCAACAAATAACAAGTTTAATAGCGACATTTCAAATCTGGTGAATATTTGAAATATGAAAGTTGTCATAAATAATGGCAAACTTTAATTTTGTATATAGATGAGCCACAAGTCATAAGCCACGTGACGTACTGAATTAATTTTATTGCAACAGGACACTATTTATTCACTACGTAGAAATAAATAGTAAATACACGGACACGCAGATGGACACACAAACAGACACACTTAGAGGCACACAGAGGCACAGACACAGGCACACCAACACACACACACACACACACACACACACACACACACACACACACACACACACACACACACATACACACACACACACACACACACACATACACATACACACACACCCACACCCACACACAGACACACACACATATATATGCAAAAGGCAAACAAAAAACAAAAAATGACACAGTACAATAAAGAAATATGATATTAGTTTTACGCTTGATACAGTAGGAAAAGAGTCTTAACGTTTCGGACGCTAGTCCTTCATCAGAAAATAGAATGAGAAATTAAAGAAGTAATATATATAGATAACTAACAAATGCATATACATACATATAAATACATACATACACACACACACACACATATATATATATATATGTATATATATATATATATATATATATATATATATATATATATATATATATATATATATATATATATATATATATATATATATCAAAAGATTTCGCCATACTTTTGACTAAAGAAAAATAGTCCAATAACCTAGTTGGGTATATAAGTCGCCGGAACGGAAAAAGATGGCCACCAGCATATATACATACATATATATATACATATATACATACATATATACATACATATATATATAAATATATACATACATATATATATAAATATATACATACATATATATATAAATATATACATACATATATATATAAATATATATATATATAAATATAGATATAAATATAGATATAAATATATACTTACCGACGTAAGAATGTTTTGTATCAAAACTCAAAGATGTCATGAATGATTTTCGAAATTTTGTAGCTCTTTTGCGCACGTTCCCAAGAAATGGCGCCGTTGATAATGTATAAAGAATTGGGTTAATTGCACTGTTGACAGGAAGAATAAACACCGCCACCCATGCGTACACCTGAAAAGTGAAAGACAGGTAACAATTACGTTTCTTGTTAAAAAAAAATAACCAAAGATTTTAATGAAGTTCAATAATTATTTACACCCCCCCCCCCCCCCAAAAAAAAACAGGTTAGTAAGTGAGGCACCCCAGCATTGCCCCGGCCTGTCGGCTGGAACATGTGATACAGTAATACAGTAATATCATTAAATTACTCTAAATTCTTGATTATTTTCGAAATGATTTGAACGTCACAGGTATCCTCCTTCTGAGAAATGTGGTAATGACACTCATAGGAAATTGAAATCAAAATAAGATGAAACAGAAATTATAACCTCTCTATTTGTTATTTGAAGCGGATTAGGAATTTATTTGATTTAACATATGTTTCTGTGTCTATTATAATCGTGTACATATGTACTGTTCCATCATATGCAATACTTTATTATTTATCACACTTCATCAGAAAGTCTATAATAGTAAAAGCGACTATTCACTCACACAGGTCCCTTACACGAGAGGAAACGGAGGGTAAAACAAAGACTCTTATGTACATGCTGTTTGCATAAGTGTGTAATATCTGACTGATAAAATGACAAGTCAGACAATCATATTGGTGGCCTCCCCACAGCCCCGGCGGACAGAATGGAGAAGGCGTTTCTCCGGAGGACGACAAGGGAGACGCGCTGGAAATACCTATCCAGCTCGCGAGGCTCACACCTCCGGCTGGCCAGCTCAGCGCCTATGGTGGTGAGTAGGGAGGTAGCCGAGGACACCAGAAGTCTCCACAGCCAGGGGTACAACCGCAAACCTGTCGGAGAGCGACCGGTATTTGAAGAGTTTAGCCTCCTCAGCCCGACGTGCAGCAGAACCTGGGTTAATGAAGACGCGTGTCTTAGTGGTTAGTGTATTCGGCTCACAATCGTAAGGTCGTGAGTTGTGTCCTTGAGCAAGACACTTTATTTCACGCTGCTCCAGCTGACAAAAATGAGTTGCACCTGTAATTTGAAGGGTCAGCCTTGTCATATTCTATGTCACGCTGAATCCCCCGAGAACTACATTAAACGTATGTGTGTCTGTGGAATGCTCAGCCACTTGCACGCTAATTTCATGAGCAGATTACTCCATTGATCAAATTAACTGGAACACTCATCGATCTACTAATATTACCTTTGTTATTTGACCAGTAACACCTGGCAACTGAAATCCTAGCCTGACCTCAGACGTCCACAGCTCACGTACAGCTGAGCTCATCCGTATAATCGGAAGTCAGCCGCCCGTCTGAAGAAGGAGCCCTGCGAGCTTTGGTGGCTCTTGCAGTGGGTGTCACTCGCCATTGTCCGAGGGGGACAGCAGAAACACCGCCCCGATCTAGTCGTAGAACCTGTCACCCTCCACCCTTCCCCCTCTCTTTCTTCCTAATAGTTAAGGTCAGGCCTAACAGTCCTAGCTCTTTTCCACATTTTCTTCTCATTAACAGTCCTTCTCTCTGCTTTCCTATACAGCCAGATCTGCTCTTCTCTATCCTTTTCATCCTTCTTTTCATTATTTATATAATCAAACCGGCGGATTGGCAGTATCGTTAGAGAGTCGCCATGCTTTCCAGCATAGTTACGTCCCTTTACGGTTTGAGTTCAAATCCCGCCGAGGTTAACTTTGCCTTTCATCCTTACGGAGTCGATAAAATAAAGTACCAGTAATGTACTGGGTAATTGCTGGCCTTGTGCCAAAAGTAGAAACAATTATTTATATAATCAATTATGAAAACTGAACAAATTATTTACAATTACCAACTGTATGACAGATTTGGATAAAATAATAAACAGGAAGAGAGAAAAAAGGAGGTAAAAAGATAGCCGCGGAGAAGAGCTGGCAACATTCACTACAGCAGCCATTCCAGGTCAAGAGGTTCTTTATTCGGGTAGACAGCATTCCTCCTGATTTTGTGGCAGAAAAACAAGTCCAGGGACTGTGGACAGACATTGGCGGTCTTGATGACAACCAGCACAAGTGGACAGACATTGGAGGTCTTGATGACAACCAGCACAAGGGGACAGACATCAGAGGTCTTGGTGACATTAAACACAAGTGGACAGACAGCGGAGGTCTTGATGACAACTAGCACAAGGGGACAGACATCAGAGGTCTTGGTGACATTAAACACAAGTGGACAGACAGCGGAGGTCTTGATGACAACCAGCACAAGGGGACATACATCAGAGGTCTTGGTGACATTAAACACAATGGGACAGACATTGGAGGTCTTGATGACAACTAGCACAAGGGGACAGCCATCAGAAGTCTTGGTGACATTAAACACAAGTGGACAGACAGCGGAGGTCTTGATGACAACCAGCACAAGGGGACAGACATCAGAGGTCTTGGTGACATTAAACACAAGGGGACAGACATTGGAGGTCTTGACAACTAGCACAAGGTGACAGCCATCAGTCGGAGCCTGTATTTGGATATATTCCGCTTCTCTGCGTTACGAGTGGCAAAGGCCTGGATTTGTGACCGAAGTGACAAAGTTGTAAAATATTCATTAATTTATTGTAATCGAAGCTGGTTTCTCAACTTTTCGTTTTTCTGTCTCTCTCTCTCTTTTTATTGATGTTTATTGATATTTCCACATTGAACTCATTGCAGCACACAATCTGTCATATGTTCCTTGCATATTTCCCATGAGATTTCCTGCCACAAACCCTCAATCATACCATCAACTTCACCAACACCACCACCACCACCACCACCAGCAACAACAAAACCAACACAAGGACCACCACCAACACCACCATATACACAACCACGACGATGACGACCATCAACACCACCACCACCGTAACTACGTAAACAACCACCACTACCACCACCACCTACACGACCACCACAACAAGAACAACAACCACGACGATGACAACGACGACGACGACGACCACAACCATCACCACCACCACCATCATAACTACCACCACCACGTACAAAACCACCACCACCACCACTACCACCACAACGACGACGACCACCACCACCACGACCACCACCACCTCATTATCAATGTTTTTCTTAATTTTGTTTTTCCCTCACTAATTAATTTTATCGTTATAACACCAACCATTATTGACAAGTAAATTTAATAATTATTTTCCACTAACCCTGTCGCTTCAACCAACACCAACATCACCACCACAACCACCACCACCACTACCACCACCATCACCACCACTACCACCACCACCACCACCACCACCACAACCACCACTACCACTACCACCACCACTACCACCACCACCACCACCACCACCACCACCACCACCACCACCACCACTACCACCGCAACCGCCACCACCACCACCACAACCACCACTACCACTATCACCACCACCACTACCACCACCACCACCACCACTACCACCACCACCACTACCACCACCACCAACAACAACATCACCACCGCAACAACCACTACCACCACCACCACCACCACCACCACCACTACCACCACCACTACCACCACCACCACCACCACCACCACCACCAACATCACCACCGCAACCACCACCACCACTACCACCGCCCACTAACCCTGCCGTCCCAACCAACACCAACACCCACACCAACACCACCACCACCACCATCATCACCAACACCACCACCATCCCATCTACACCATCTACTAACCCTGCCGCTCCAACCAATACCATCACTAACATCACTACTAACCCTGCCGCTCCAACCAACACTACCATCACCATCACCACAACCTACACTAACACCAACACCATCGCCTACACCATCTTAGCTGTACTAACATCACTATACCAACCAGAGACATAAGCACTACCATCACCATTACTTCCACAATTTTAATAACTACAAACTTAGAAATTACTCAGAACTTTCGTTTAGAAATTGAAATTAATTTTGAAATAATTACAGGACATGTTCATACATTGAATATTTGTTGAACAAATGTTTACTAATTTCATAATTAGAACGGTTGACATGTTAGAAATAACTGCAATGGTTCGATTAAATAATATTTTACTGTGTTAAAATGAGGAGAAAAATTTCAATAATGTTTGAATGAAATATGAGTGGTTAAAGCTGGCATATCTTTAATCACATGTTTTCTGGATCAGGTTTACACAAAAATAACCGCAGTAACTACACTCTTCAGCCATTCTCAACAGAAGTTACATTCCCACCATTGCTATCCCGTATATTACCAATTATTACGACAGAGGAACAGTAATTATCCCCGCGCTAACAAAATCAACCATGCCTGCATCCGCTTCTATTTCTTAAATCACTAGCTCTCCAACTCATCCTAGTCAAATATATTGTACAGTATAGTGGATACGTTTTCATGCTGAATATATACTACCACTTGAACTTCTATACTGATATAGTGTACGCATGCATGTATGTTTGTATATTTGTTTAAATTTATATGCAAATTATCTAATATGTTTGACCATAGATACATCGGTTGAAGAATCTGTACCTGTGTACGTGTATAAATGTTCTATATAAGCACGTCCCCTCATCGACTTAACTTCAGCTTCTCCCGAATTTTTCTGATAATATGCAAAATTTAACAATGTAGTGCAAGCTGGTGGATTACGTAATAATTCAAGTTTCGTACGCGATTACATAACTGCACAGAAACATGTGTTATAGATCTTATTGTATGTATAAATAAATGTGTCTTCGTACTTTAACATATTTTGCCTAGTTTTCCCTGATATTCTGTTTCTATCAAAAACAAAATTAGTTTTCGCTCAAGCATAGCGGATACGTAAATGCATTCGTGAGTTTTATATCGAATAATAATAATAATAATATTCAATTTATTTGCAAACAAACAGCCTCATAACGCTATGTGTTTTAGACGACTATCGTGATCCTTTTGTTCTAATGGTAGCAGAGAAAAACAATCGACAATTGTTATTGCCCTTTGTCAAGGTTGTGTATCACTCTTTTCTGTCTCACACTAGAACTCTTGAGATTAATTTTCAAACACATAGTGAGTAGCTACTTTGACAGGGTACACATAATATAAGGGAACTGTGATAATATGGCAAAACCACAGTCAGTGTAATTGATATTGAGAATTAGTAAAGTTCAAAACCAAAGACAGGTTTTTTATTTAAAGATAATCAATTCTTTCTTCTATGTTGCTATCTATGATGAAAATGTTGCTAGATTATGTATGTATGTATGTGTGTTATCTCTTTCTCTTAATTTCGAGTATATTTTTTTGACCGGCCACCCTCCTGGTGGCAAGGCCATAAAAGAAAAGAAATTGTCATCCCTTGAATCGCAAGAATGTTTTGCAAATTTTGAAGGTGCCAGCTATCGCAGCCATTTGTAGACTATGAATTAGGGAGCTGCGCTTTTTGTCCGCAAGTCCAAGTTCAGTCATACTTTGGTCCAAGTGGGTTGGTATATAACCCGTAGCTCCAATAATGATGGGTATGAAGCTAAAGGTGTATCTTGGATACTGGATTTGTAAACTCCTCATCAATGGTCCGTAGATGTCCTCCTTCTCCTGTATTTTTCTGACAACGTTTACATCAAGTCGGCAGCTGATCTCCACAACAGAACACGTTTGCAATGTGTGGTCCCAAACAACAATATGTGTATGTATGTATGTATGTATGTATGTATGTATGTATGTATGTATGTATGTATGTATGTATGTTCTTCTGGTTTTATAATTTCACAAAGTTTTACCAATAGAGAGAGAGTTGGTTTCTGACATAGACACAAGACTCTCTCATTGGAATTTACACATCATCAACTAGGTAGATATGTATGTATGCATGCATGTGTAGATATGGATGTTATTGTATGTGTGGATGTGTGTTTTGAGTTGTATATGCTTTGTATCTGTACATGTGTATATGCAGTTATTAGATGCAACATTTTTGGAATGTTTTACATATTTTTACTGTTCCATTAATGGATTGTACTTGTAATTTCCTAACTAGTTGTGTTCTTTCTGTTCCTGTGAAGCCTAGCTTCTCAAGATTTGTATTGAGGCAGTTACTAACATATCCCAGTGCCCCAATAATCACAGGCATAAATCTGAAGGTGTAATCAGGGTGGAGTATCTGCAGATTTCTCATCAGTTCTGCATAAATATTCTCCTTTTCACAAATCTTTGATATTATATTGGCATCTGCTGGGCAGCTAATTTCCACTACTATGCATGTTTTCTTCTCCCTGTCCCATATCATAATATCTGGTCTGTTATGCCTGCATTTTATTGGGGTTTTTACTGGAACAATCCACCATTACTCTTTCATATTATGTACATGGATGTCTTCCACATTGTTGTAGCTTTTAATGTGTTTATCGGGGCTATCTTTTTTACGAACTGCATTGTACAGTGTTTTGGCCACTATATCATGCCTCATAGGTAGATAGTACCGCGATGACTCTTTGGACAGCTGCTGATGACATGGGTCCTGATATCACTGCTCTACACAAACACCAAAGCCTAAGTCCTGATATCACTGCTCTACACCAACACCAAAGCCCAAGTCATTACACCTGATGGGATGACAAAGTTCTTTGAGATACTGGCTGGTGTGCTCCAGGGAGATACATTGGCTCCCTACCTTTTTATCATCGTAGTGGACTATTGTATGCGCCTTGCACTGGAGAAACACCAGGACTCTGTAGCACCGGCTCGGAGCAGGAGAGTTAGGGCGAAAAAGGTATCGGATGCTGAATTTGCCGACGACATAGTTTTGGTGACAAATACAGTGAAGGAGGCAGAGGATTTGATGCGGGAGGTTGAGACTGTGTCGATGAGTGTGGGGCTGAGAATGAATGAGACTAAAACAAAATATCTTGTAGAGAATGTTGAGAAGCCAGAGGGGATCACTAATGTAGGCGGGAAGCCGCTAGAATTGGTTGAGGGCTTCCTGTATTTGGGAGCAAAGATTGGGAATACGGAAGATGATGTGGTTGAGAGGAAGAGCAAAGCCTAGGCGGCGTGCCACAGCTTGAGATCGGTGTGGAAGTCAGACCTTCGTAAATACCTGAAAATCCGCCTCTTCATTGCTGTAGTGGAGTCTGTGCTGCTGTATTGGTCTGAGACTTGGACATTGACCAAGAAACTCACTCAGATGGTGGATGGGTGCTACACGAGAATGCTGAGGATGGCTCTGAACATTAATCAGTATACACTGAGGATGAAAACCTCAGAGCTTTATGGGAGCATCCCAAAAGTCAGCTCAAAAGTGACACAGAGGAGACTGAGGTTAGCTGGACATGCTCACCGACATCCAGAGTTGACATTGCACTCAGTGCTCCTTTGGGAGCCCCTACATGGACACACTAGAAGAGGAAGACCAAGGTTAACGTATGTTGATGCCCTAAGGACAGACACTGGTCTGTTGGAGACGCAGGACATGGCAGCGATAATGAGGGACAGAGACCGCTGGAGAGAACTCGTCCATGGATCTCGGAAATTTTACCCGCCTTAGATATCCTCGATGTTAGTTCTGCAGAGTCTACATTTGTTATCACATCTAGGTGTTTTGCCTGCATCCCTATCTCATTTCGTGCTAATCTCCTGTTCCTGGATTGCAAAAGCGTATCCTTCAAAGTGGGAGCCAATATAGCGGTTGTTGGTCCAAGATAAACTACTTTCCTTATCTATATTACTCTCACTTTTGAGCTTCCTGGCAACATATCCATGCATGATTTTTTGCTGATAGGCATGCAGTTTTTCATCCATGGATTTACTGCGATACTGCTGAGCGACATCCATGGGTGTGAGTTTTTGATTATCACACAGGGAATATCTCTCAAGGAGTTCCTTCCCAACTCTCATGATCTTATCTGTTTCATGCAGATAGACTTGCTCAAGAGACGGGCTCCTACGCTTCGAGATTCGTAGATGTTGTCGGAGAGATATGATGCGACATTCAAATGTTGTCTGGACTGATGTTAGGCCTCTGCCTCCCTGCTTACGTTTCACGTAAAGTGGTCTATCTCACTGTTGATGTGGAAGTTTCCAGTGTTGTCCAGTATTTTTCGAGTTCCAACATCAACTGCTCGGATTTCGTCTATCGTCCAATTGAGTATTCCAAATGTTGGTGTTAGGACAGGCCCAGCAAACACATTGTGAACCACTGTTTTGTTTTGCGCAGAGAGTTCCGATGACCAGATCTTTCTTAATCGTGTGTAGTATTCCCTGGTTACGCGTTCTTTATTACAGATACCATTATAGGATATGTTCTCATCTATCCCCAGGTATCTGTAGCAGTCCTCATCAGATATCGGTGAAACAGTTAGGCCATTGATGACAATGTTGCTAGATTGGGTTGTTGTTTTTCCCCGCTTTACAGTCATGTATGAGCATTTATCTTGGCCAAACTCCATTCCTATATCCTTTGAGAACGTTGTAACCAGGTCAAGATTTTTCTTCATCCCATCCATGTTCTTGGCATAGAGTTTCAAATCGTCCACAAAGAAATTATGGGTTAGGTTCGTATTTCTGTCCTACTGTGAGCCAATGATGTATCCCTCACATTTCTTGAGCAGAAAGGACAAGGGGTTTAATGGCAAGATGAACAATATCACATAGAGACTGTCCCGCTGAAATATACCCCTGCAATATTTTATTTTATCAGTGAAAATAGAGTCCTTCTCCTCTGTCTTTAACCTTAGGATAGTAGCCCAAGAAGAAGACAGCCTCTATATGGCTCTGACAATAATGTCTGGGACTTTAGCAAGTTGGAGGGCCTCTATCATCCAAGAGTGGGGAACAGAATCGAAAGCTTTCCTGTAGTCAAGCCAGACTGTAGTCATATTCCTCCTAAGTTGTCGCACCTCCGACATCACAGTTTTGTTGATTAGGAGTTGTTCAGCACATCCCCAAACCCCTTTCTTTCCAGCTGCTTGTTCGTCTGTGATGATATTATTATTTTCACAGTGATCTTGGAGGAATAGGTTCAGGCAGGCTGTATAGATCTTATACATCAGGTTCTGGCATGCAATGGGTCGGTAGTTTTTTGCCAAGTAGGTGTCTTTGTTCTTTGGGACCACTAACGTTTGTGCTAATGTCAACCATTCTGGTATAAGTGTATCTCCCTTAAGAACTTGTTGGTAGAAGTCAGTAAGATAACTCCGATAGAATATTAGTTTTTTGTACCAGTAGCCGACAATCATGTCTCTTCCTGGTGTTTTCTTATCTTGGAGTTTTCCTATCACAAACTCAAGGGTACCCTCACTTATTTTGTATGTTTTTGTTGTAGTGTAGAAGCAATAGTTCTTTCAGATTTCTCTTAGCCACACTGCATCTTGGTTGAAATTCTTCTTTTGACGCCATATTTTTCTCCAAAAGGAATCTATGTCTTTCTGGGATGGGGCCTCAGAGACACTTATTATTTTGCCCTTCATATCTCTATAGACTGATGTTTGGTTTCGTCTGAATCTTTTATTAAGCATTTTTCTCTCATCTACCTTCTTCAGGTATCGGCGTTTTTCGCTAACAGCTCTCAATTCTTGTTTGAGGGTGATCAGTTTATATTGGAGAGTTCTGGTTCTACTGTTACCAAACATCGTCTCTATTTTATTTTTCACTCTTTGTTGGTGAGGAGTGAGGTTTTTTGTGTTTGTTTGCATGTAAGGAGCATTGTCACATATCCTATGTTTTTTCGTAGGTCACCACTCTTTTTTTCTATTTTAGTTACATATGATGGTATTTTTGGTGGTGTTTTGTTCTTGTTAATATCTCTGCTATCACCAAGATAATGCTTCACTGTCATTGCTGAGGCATATAAACAGGCGTTGATTTGCCAAAATGTTGGGGTTTTTATCCGTCGTAAATATTCATCCCCTATTTCGTCAATAACACGTAGTATTTCATTATTTGGTTTTTTATTCACCATTGTCGTTTTAACACGTTCAGCAAGAGACATATTTATACATGAGTTAATTTCTCTCTGGAAGATTTCGTTGAGGGAAATTTTCAATTGTTTATACTTTTGATTATCATTATCGATAGTATTTTCCACAACAGCGACCTGTAGCACGTGTTGTTGATAACATGTTTGTTGTGGGGGACTAACAATTAATAATATTTATCTTATTTTTACGTTCAACAAACGTCGCTTGTTGGCGTAATTGTTTCGCTGTGAAATAATTTAGCTCTGGGTGCATTTCGTCCCAGCGTAGCTTCATTCTATTCAAATAGCCAATGGAGGGATTGTTTTTTGCCATTTTATAACAATTAAATAAATCATCATTAAGTTCGCAACTCCAAGAGAAATGCGATTTATAATTTCGGTTTCTTCTGTAGCTACAACTGAATAAAGTTTGATTACCTTCCTTGTTATTTGTCTTCGATACTTCCTTAATTTTTTTGTTGATGTTGGTTTCAGCCATGCTGTTTGTAGCAAATCCTTGTAAAATGAATTATGTATTTAGTCGGATATCTCTACGAATTCGAATAAAATGTGTCTTCAGAAGGGATAGTTAGAAGAATAACCAGTTATTCAACCTGGTTGTAGTTGTGGCATTACTGTCGGAGATAGTATTCATCTTAAATTTAATAAATAGTCTCCCAGGCCAAAATATGCGACTGATCGCGTTGACTGTCTATCTATGTATGTATGTATATGCGCGGGGACATAGAATTAATCGAGCTGGATACCCGATCGCGCGGTTAAACCACTGGGAGTGAAGGACCCTTAGCATTTGTCAGGGCATTCTTCTAGGAGAAGGCAACTCAGGAAACTGGGATAACTCCGATATAAAACCTGCGACCCAGTAGTTACCGATGATGTTGATCTTTTCTTCTTTTCGGGTTATAGCTACTGTCGCTCAGAGAGTGGGATTGGCTCAGTGCACGGTCTTTCCTCACTTTAAAAAATATCTTTACGCACAGGCATTGCACGATAGCTTTAATTGATTACTATTAATAATGTTATATCGTGCAATGGCTATACTCGATAACGAGGGGACAACCATCATCATGTGGTATACATGTATGTGGGTATATGTATGTATGTATGTATGTATGTATGTATGTATGTATGTATGTATGTATGTATGTATGTATGTATGGTCGGGTCGTTGGCGACTAAACTGGCAACCCCACCAAGGTTTCTTGGTGAGGAGGGTGACTTTGGACATCCTGCAGGACTAAAAACAAAACCTGTCAAAGGGCAAAGGAGCTCTTAAGAGTCAATGGCCATCCAAAATCACCGGGAGAGATGACCCCTTAGCCTTTGTCAAGGCAGAATTCTAGGAGAAGGAAAACTCTTATATAACACCTGCAACCCTGATGGTATCCAATGATGTTGACTTGTTCTTCTTTTTGGTAAATATCATCTTGGTTAAGAGAGTGGGACTGGCTTTGTGCAGTGCCTTTGCTCACTATAAAAGCTTCACGGCACAGGCATTGCTTTATATCTGGAGATCTCTCTGCACTTGTCATCACATGGTACCATGGGCCCAGCACTATGTGTCAATAATTGTCACAGGTGTAGTGTTTGTACCAGAGTTTTCAAGTCGCTGGCTGGACTAAAAAGTCACACTCGTTCAGCGCATCGGTAGGGGTTCTCCTACATGGATATAAAGTAGTGGCCGTACTCGAAAACGAGTTGGCAGCCACCATGTATGTATGTATGTATGTATCTATGTATGTATGTATGTCGGGTCACTCTTGAGTGCTACTGGTAACGTGTAACCCAGTACGACCTGTCGCATGGTCGGGTCGTCGGCGACTAAACCGGCAACCTCACCAAGTTTCCTTGGTGAGGAGGGTGATTTAGGACACCCTGCAGGACAAAAAACAAAACCTGATAAAGGGCGGAAGAACTCATAAGAGTCAACGGCCATCCAAAGTGTGTAAATATGTATATACACATGTACCGCGCGGTTAAACCACTGTGAGTGAAGGACCCCTAGCCTTTGTCAGGGCATTCTTCTAGGAGAAGGCAACTCAGGAAACTGGGATAACTCCGATATAAAATCTGCGGCTCAGTAGTTACCGATTATGTTGATCTTTTCTTCTTTTCGGGTTATAGCTACTGTCGCTCAGACAGTGGGATTGGCTCAATGCACAGTCTTTCCTCACTTTAAAAAATTCTTCTCGCACAGGTATTACACGATAGAATTAATTAGTAATTATTAATAATGGTATATTGTGCATTGGCTATACTCGATAACGAGGGGGCAGCCATCATGTATGTATGTATGTATGTATGTATGTATGTATGTATGTATGTATGTATGTATGTATGTATGTATGTATGCATGTATGTATGCATGTATGTATGGAATGATTTCATCACCACTGTCTCAGAAAGATTCTCGGTATCAAGTGGCTGATGCATGTGAGTGATGTTGAGGTCCTTGAGGGAAGTGAGTATCGGAGCATTGAAACTATCATCCACCAACGATGTTTGCGATGGACCGGACACCTCTGCAGAATGAAGGATGATCGAATCTCGTAACAACTTTTGTATGACAAGCTTTGTAAAGATAAGAGATCACCTCACAAAGCAAAGCTCTGATTCAATGATTGTGTAAAACAAACTGGTTTGATGGTGGCTGACTGGGAGATAGAAGTTCTTGAAAGAGAAACTTGTAGAGGAATGGTAAATGATGGGGTCCATAATTTTGAGGTCAGACGCATAGAGCACGAGACGATCAAACGGGATGTGCGTAAGCAATGCCCAGGTGTATCTCTCGAAACGACAATTGTCTCCATTTAATAGGTGTGCCCTGAGTGGGGAAAGATTTGCTTGAGCAAATCTGGTCTCAGGATCCACAGTTGCAGCTATGTTCAAAGAGAAGCAGTGAACTATGATCTCTAGGGTATTGTGAAGGTTCACAGGTAATCTGATTCAAGACCTTAGGACAGGGAGATCCATAGTTGTTGTCAGTGTGCGAAGGAGTGCTAGTCTCTAGCAGGTTTGAAAAGCCATATCCGAGCGTCACACATCTGTATCTGACAAGCGATTACAATACTCTTAGTAGAGAGTGTATGTGTGTATGTATGTATGTATATTGTGTCAGGTCACTCTTCAGCGCTATTGGTAACATGTAACCTAGTACAACTTGTGCATGGTCAGTTCGTCGGCGAATAAACCGGCAGCCCCGCCAAGCTTGCTTGGTGTGGAGGGTGATTTTGGATACCTTGCGGGATGAAAAACAAAACCCATAAAAGGGCGGAGGAATTCAGGTGAGTCAACGGCTATCCAATAAAATTTTTTGTGGAGCGAGAGACTCCTAGTCTTCATTAAGACATCTCTATGAGAAGGTCACTCTGATATAAAATCTGCGACTTCGATTGCATCCAGTGATGTAGGCCAGTTCTTATTTTGGGGCAAATGCATTCAATGTTCAGAGAGTGAGATTGGTCCCGTGCAGAGCCTTTCCTCACTTATAAAAACTTCAAGCATAGGCATCGCTTGATATGTGACATTTTGTGCAATGCATGGTAGTGCTAGCCATAGGCAAGTCCCTAGCAAGACGTGCTTATGAATCAAGCGATGGCATTACTCGAAATCGTGTTGCTGGCATCATCATGTATGTATGTATGTATGTATGTATGTATGTATGTATGTATGTATGTATGTATGTATGTAGTAATTATGAGCATGTGTGTGTATGGATGTATGTATGCATCAAAGCATCTATCTATCTATCTATCTATCTATCTATCTATCTATCTATCTATCTATCTATCTATCGCCATATCACCCACTCTCTCTCTCTCTCTCTCTCTCTCTCTCTCTCTCTCTCTCTCTCTCTCTCTCTCTCGCTATCTATCTATCTATCTATCTATCTATCTATCTATCTATCGCCATATCACCCACTCTCTCTCTCTCTCTCTCTCTCTCTCTCTCCCTATCTATCTATCTATCTATCTATCTATCTATCTATCTATCTATCTATCTATCTATCTATCTATTGGGGTGTGTGCAACCCCCATCACGTCCCCTCCCTTTTGAGGTTATTTTCGATTATTTTCATTTTATACCCTTTTTACTCGATTGTATGTAAACTCCCCTTTGTATTTGTCCCTTCTTTTTATGCCTTTATGGTAAATAAAGAAATCTATCTATCTATCTATCTATTTAGTTACCTATTTAAACCTGCGTGAAAAGTGAAATAAAATAGGAAATGTTATAAAAATTTGTGAAACATCATTCTGGTTATCACATTCTCTTGAAATAGGAGAGATAATTAAAAAATACAAGATGAAAGATAAAAGGTTCTGCATTGTAGGCCATAAAACCTCGGAATGTTCTGTGAAAGCTGTAATGACAGCCGAAATAATTATCTGAGAATCAAATAAAATAACGATTGACAAGACTGAAAACGAATTGAATCACTTACCTCGGGTGGTATTCTTGTTCCGCATAACGACGCTATACCCAATATAATGATTGGTACCCAACAGAAGAAATCGGTGAGTACAATCAGAGTGATACGTTTTGCCAAACCACTGTCCGTCTTAGTCTCTGCTGTTGTCACTGCACTTCTGGTCTCTCTGGCTACGATAAACATCCAAAGATATGATATGAAAATGACCACGAAAGAGAGCAGATTGACAGCCAGGAAGATCATGACGGAGTACTCCCATCCGCGGGGGCGATCAGGAGTGATATGGAGTGCAAGACAAACACCTGACCTGCTGTAGAAATCTTTGAAATAGTTTAGACCAAATAATGGCAGGGCAGACAGAAAAAATACGAAGATCCATAATACAAACATTGCGAGTTGGGCTTCTCTTAAACCCATTCGATGGGACCTAAAAAAAAGAAGTCAAAACAGTTACAGAAATATAAGAATATTTAAAACAAAATTAGCACGATTTGATTTCAGTAGTCAGAGTGTTGTTTATCTTCGTTCAGACGAGGAGACTATATTTGATCGAGTGAATAGGTCACAGAACAACCAACTGAATAATGTCTCTAGGATTTGACCAAGCAATTAAAAATATAATAGATGAGCTGATGCAGCAGTTGTTAAGTCGATACATATTTACGTAAGCTTCAATTACTATGAGTGCTTCGTTGACTGGCAAAGAGAGGATAATTTCCACCTACAGAAAATGCTTTTTACGAGTTCAACGACCCATTCAGAATATGTGTATCCTATTTCCTCAATGGTATAGAAAAACACGGGTGTTTATTGGCTTGCTTTATTTACTTTCTTTGCTAAATGTAGGAGAGTAAAGAAATCTCAAATATCTTGGTGTATCAGTATTTCAGTGTGCAGTAGCTACGTCATATGTCTTCTATCGTAGACTCAAGTCTTCAAAGGCCTTATAAGTGAAATGTCAGACGAAAAGTGTGATGAAGCCCGCCAGGAGGACGTTCCTCATCCTTGCTTGGAAAATGTAATCTACTATCCGGTTTATTATTAGCATTGTGCTTTAGGTACCTTTTGTTTACAACCATTGAATGCAAGCCTCTTCTCTGAGAACTATCCACTTAGTGGTCTTGGAGGCCGTGAAAAAGTTTCAGGGCATTTCCTATCTCTATTATTTAGTTATAAAAAGTAAAATAAATTTCTATTGCATTTCAATAGCAGACAGTTTAGCATAACTTGCTAAAGAATCAAAATTCCAGGTACTATAAGAAAACAGATTTTAAAAATATAGAATCTGGATAGAATAATATTAGCTTCATAATATTCGTAATTTCTGGGATAGTAGGACATATACTCAATAAAAGAGATAAACCTGATAACAACTTGATAAAAGAAACCATTAATATTTTCGTAGGGGCATATGTTTGAATATGTTGATGGAAAAGGTATGGATAAATGGAAGTAATGGCTCAGAAAAAAAAACTATGTAAGTTTAACTCACCTGAAAGGGAAAATAATGCAGATGAGGCGATCAAGTGTAATAACTGTTAGAGTAAACACAGAAAGCTCACTGGAAAATGTTGCGATAAATCCTGCAAAATGACAGAACACACTGCCCCGCCATAGCTTGTCATAAAGTATATAGGAGCCTCTGTAGTATGTATCTGCTACAGCAATAATCATCAGGTATATGCCCATAAACATGTCGCCTAAAGCGAGATTTGTGATTAGGAACGAATGTACCTGGGTGAGAAAGATTAAAAAATGAATATAACATATTTCATGTTGCAATAAATATAAGATATATAAGTTAAACAAATCAGTTAAACAAATGGTCAGATTTGTAACATATTTTACGTTAAATTATGAAGGTTGCTGTTTAGTGAGAAAATGTACTGTTATTGATGTTCTTGCTATTACAGGGGTTGGTGCCGTTATTGCTATTTTTCACTGTGGTTGTGGCTGTTGGGTCCTGGTGTTGGCAGCAAAGAGGCCGACCATGTCGTTCGCTGTCTTCTGTTGAGGGAAGAAAGCTCTCAGGTGGCTAGTCTCCCCACACAGACGGCAACGAGGCATTTTGCCCTCAACCAATGAATGAAACTCCATTCTACCTGGCGAGCGAGGATCTTATCGAACTTCTCTGGTTTGATATGGAGGAGCACTTCCACACTGATCCCGATATGTTTTCCCACGGGTTCTTTTCACCCCGAGAAGGGTCTCATCGCCCTCCAGAACCACGCAGGCCATGATACACCAGATACAAACTCCGGTGGGATTCCTGAAATCCTGACATTCACTCTCCTTCTACCCAAATAAGCTGAATACAGAATGTATTGGTTACTTCGTCAGGGTACCACAGAGTGCTTTACAACCAGGGAATACCCTTTGAACAGCAAATGGTTCCAAATTGCCTGATTGTAGCAATGGGTTGGGTGTCCAACAATAGGTCTTTCAGTCTTTTTCTACTTCTTGTGTGTGTGCTGGCCCCGGACGTCGGGTTTTTTGCCGAAATATATCTGCAGTTGAAAGTTTTTATGGTGGTTGCTGTCAACACTACGCCAGCCGAAGCCTTGTCTAATTTGACAATTGTGGCCATTTGTGCCAAACACGAATCTCCGTCTATTAACTCTATGTTAAACATTTGTATGACTTTTGCCGTCGTTACTGAAAAGTCTTCCTGATGTTCAAATTGTTATGTTGTTGTTGTTGCCTTTTTTGCTGTCTGCTTCTGTTATATTTTTTGTTGTTACAGTGATGGTGGTGGTGGTGAGGATGTTGGAAGTGGTAGTGATGGTGGCAGTGTTCGTGTTAGTGTTGTTGCTGTGTATTTGTTGCATTTGTTTTTGTTCTTGTGAATGTGACGGCAGTGTCACATTTTTCAAAAGCGGAATGACCACTTCATATTTGTCCCGTGCAGAGTTTTTGATGCTGTTGTTGTTGCTACTGCCACTGCTGTCATAGTTTTTTTTTTATCTTTGGCTGTTCCAGCTTGTGAGTAGCCCCCTGTTTATTATTGCGGAGGATTTTTTCGTTCGCCATGTCTATATTTTTTTTAATGACGGGTGTGTTTGTGAAAGAAATCCCAAACAAATTTAGCCCCAAAGGCTTACACATATAAGGAAAGTAACCATCTCACAAAAAAGATGGTTGGTTTAGCTACAAAACAATTAGACAAAAAATCTTTTAAAAGCATATTAACAAACAATGAACTTTCTCTGCCGATGTGTAACACGTCTCGGGAGATTCAAATCAACAGCAGCAGAAACAACAACAACAACAACAACAACAACAACAACAACAACAACAACAACAACAACAACAACAACAACAACAACAACAACAACAACAACAACAGCAACAACAACAACAAACAACAACAATATCAACAGCAACAACAATAACAACAAAAACAACAACACCAGCAATAGCAACAACAACATCAACAGCAATAACAATAACAACAACATTAACAGCAACAATAACAACAACAACATCAACAGCAACAACAAGATCAACAGCGACAACAATAACAACAACAACAGCAACAGCAGCAACAACAACATCAACAACAACAACAATAACAACAACAACAACAACAACAACAACAGCAACAATAATAATAATAATAACAATAATAATAATAGTAGTAATAACAACGATAATAATGCTTTCTTTATTAACCACAAAGTAAGACATTAAGGACAATACAGGACAATACAGGACAATACAGGACGGTACAGGACAATACAGGACGGTACAGGACAATGCAGGACGGTACAGGACAATACAGGATGGTACAGGACAATGCAGGACGGTACAGGACAATACAGGACAATACAGGACAATGCAGGACGGTACAGGACAATACAGGACAATACAGGACAATGCAGGACGGTACAGGACAATACAGGACAATACAGGACAATGCAGGGCGGTACAGGACAATACAGGACAATACAGGACAATGCAGGACGGTACAGGACAATACAGGACGGTACAGGACAATACAGGACGGTACAGGACAATACAGGACGGTACAGGACAATACAGGACAATACAGGACAATGCAGGACGGTACAGGACAATACAGGACGGTACAGGACAATACAGGACGGTACAGGACAATACAGGACAATACAGGACAATGCAGGACGGTACAGGACAATACAGGACGGTACAGGACAATACAGGACGGTACAGGACAATACAGGACAATACAGGACAATACAGGACAATGCAGGACAATGCAGGACGGTACAGGACAATACAGGACAATACAGGACAATACAGGACAATGCAGGACGGTACAGGACAATACAGGACGGTACAGGACAATACAGGACGGTACAGGACAATACAGGACGGTACAGGACAATACAGGACAATACAGGACAATGCAGGACGGTACAGGACAATACAGGACAATACAGGACAATGCAGGACGGTACAGGACAATACAGGACGGTACAGGACAATGCAGGACGGTACAGGACAATACAGGATGGTACAGGACAATGCAGGACGGTACAGGACAATACAGGACAATGCAGGACGGTACAGGACAATACAGGACAATACAGGACAATGCATGACGGTACAGGACAATACAGGACAATACAGGACAATGCAGGGCGGTACAGGACAATACAGGACAATACAGGACAATGCAGGACGGTACAGGACAATACAGGACAATACAGGACAATGCAGGACGGTACAGGACAATGCAGGACGGTACAGGACGGTACAAATGGGCATTTCTGCGTGTAAAAAACAAAACAAAAACAGAGGATGTAACAAAAAAAGAAATAATGAAACATTCCCCAATAGGGGGGAGACTTCCGAGTGACATTCGTCGAGAAAGCCCATTAAAAACGCAACGGTGACCCTGACCACCAGCGCAAGTGCCCTCTCCCAGTTTTACACCTTTAATTTACAGGCGTATACTTCACTTGGGCCATTCTTGCCTCTCTCACCCATCTTTCAACAGGATGCTGGGAAGAGAGCACTTCCCTCTCTACCCTGATTTTCCTTTTCAAATGAAATTTGAAAAAGTTAATCAGGGCATCACCGAAGAGGTAAGTGCTCGTCTTCAGCCCTTTCAAACGTGTCCACCATACTATCTCTTTCACCATGGCCACCAGACAGATTAAAAATTGCCTGCCCTTCCCGGCTAAAGGAAGAGGGCGGGGCAATATTCACGATGGACTCAGCTGATAAACGGATCCGTCCTACACGCGACAGCAGGTGTTCGACATAAACTCACAAGTCAGCAATGCTCGGACACTGGACGAGTGCGTGCAGGACGGTTTCGTCGTTCTGCGCGCATCTCGGACATGCCCGGCTGACGGCACTTTCATGCCTGTAGAGTTTATCCCGAACTGGCAAACTCCTCGGTAGCACTGCCAGGCCAGGGATTTCTGGAAGTTGTCCATAGTCCCCGGTCCGAATGATGATAACGATAATGATATTCATAATGGTTATTATTTTGGCAGTATCGGTAGAGGGTCGGACGCCATGCTTTGACGTATAGAGTTACGGCCCTTTCCATTCTGAGTTCAAATCCAGCCGAGGTTAACTTTGCCTTTCATCCTTACGGGGCTGATAAAATAAAGTACCAGTAATGCACTGGGTAATTGCTGGCCTCGTACCAAAAGTAGAAACAATTATTAATATTAGCTGCTGCTGCTGATGATGATGATGATGATGATGAATAATTATAATAATAATTATAATAATAATGGTGATGATGATTCTGAAGTTAACGAGAACCATTATGACGATACTGGTTGAGTTTTATAGCTATAACGGTGCTATTAAAGAGAGCAGCTCTTCTGTAAATAATTATGTGATAACTTCATAAGAAATAGTATTTAATAACTCTACTTTCAATCATAATTATTTTTATGTTCCAATAAATATTTCATTTCTATTTCTCTCTCAAGTTCTATAATTTCTTAATCAGAAAACAATTTTCTAAAAACTCTATTGTGCCTAATAACAGCAGATTATAAGCTTTTAGTCAGCTACAATAAGAACAAATTATTAATTAACACGAATTTTAACTGTGCCTGCTGGCTTTTACTTACCGTGTACAACTTCAAAAATCGAATTTAGCAGAAATCAACTGTTAACATCGTAACTAGAATTATTTTATTTTGATGTTAAGTGACGTCAACAGGGGAAATAAAATAGCAATATATGTTTGTGTGGGTGTGCGTGTGTGTGTGTGTGTGTGCGTGTGTGTGAGTGTGTGTGTGTGCGTGTGTGTGTATGCGCGTGTGTGTGTGGGTGTGTGAGAGAGAGAGAGTGTGTGTGTGTGTGCGCGTGTGTGTGAGTGTGTGTGTGTGTGTGTGCGTGTGTGTGTATGCGCGCGTGTGTGTGAGTGTGTGTGTGTGTGCGTGCGTGCGTCTGTGTGCATTTATGTGTGTATGTATGTATGTGTGTATACGTGTGAGTATGTATGCATATATGTATGTACATATGTATGATTATATGTATGTGTGTGTGTATGTATGTATGTATGTATTTATGTATGTATATATATATATATGGATATGTGTATGTATGTGTTTATGTATGTATATATATATATGCGTGTGTCTATGTATGTATGTATGTATGTATGTATGTATGTATGTATATATGTATGTATATATGTATGTTTGTATGTATGTGAGTATGTATGTTGGCTGTATCGGTAGAGGGTTGGACGCCATGCTTTCTAGCATAGTTACGTTCCTTTACGGTCTGAGTTAAAATCCCGTCGAGGTTAATTTTGCCTTTCATCCTTACGGGGTCGATAAAATAAAATACCAGTAATGCACTGGAGTAATTGCTGGCCTTGTGCCAAAAGTAGAAACAATTACTTTATACATTTTTACCAATAGAGAGGCGGTTTCTAACATATACAAAAGACTTTCGTTGGAATTTAGACAACATCAACTAGGTAAATTTGTATGTATGTGTGTGTGTGTATGCAGGTATGTATTGGATGTTATTGTATCTGTGGATCTGTGAATCTGTATGCTTTGAGTCATATGTGTGCATGTACATATACTTTGTATCTGTACATGTATATATGCAGTTACTACATTCAGAATATTTGGAATGAATTACATAGATTACATACTGTTCCATTAATGGATTGTACTAGTAACTTCCTAACTAGTTGTATTCGTTCTGGTTCTGTGAATCCCATCTTTTGAATATATGTCGAGGCAGTCAGAAACATATCCCAAATCTCCAATGATTACAGGCATAAATCTGAAGGTATAGTCAGGGTGGAGTATCTGTAGTTTCCTCATTAGTTCTGCGTATACGTTCTGTTTTTCGGCAATCTTTATGTATGTATGTATGTATGTATGTATGTATGTATGTATGTATGTATGTATGTATGTCAGGTCACCAGTTGGTGCTACTGGTAACATGTATCCCAGTACAACCTGTCCCATGGTCGGGTCGTTGGCGACTAAACTGGCAACCCCACCAAGGTTTCTTGGTGAGGAGGGTGACTTTGGACATCCTGCAGGACTAAAAACAAAACCTGTCAAAGGGCAAAGGAGCTCTTAAGAGTCAATGGCCATCCAAAATCACCGGGAGAGATGACCCCTTAGCCTTTGTCAAGGCAGAATTCTAGGAGAAGGAAAACTCTGATATAACACCTGCAACCCTGATGGTATCCAATGATGTTGACTTGTTCTTCTTTTTGGTAAATATCATCTTGGTTAAGAGAGTGGGACTGGCTTTGTGCAGTGCCTTTGCTCACTATAAAAGCTTCACGGCACAGGCATTGCTTTATATCTGGAGATCTCTCTGCACTTGTCGTCACATGGTACCATGGGCCCTGCACTATGTGTCAGTAATTGTCACAAGTGTAGTGTTTGTACCAGAGTTTTCAAGTCGCTGGCTGGACTAAAAAGTCACACTCGTTCAGCGCATCGGTAGGGGTTCTCCTACATGGATATAAAGTAGTGGCCGTACTCGAAAACGAGTTGGCAGCCACCATGTATGTATGTATGTATGTATGTATGTATGTATGTGTGTATGTTATCCCAGTTTCCTGAGTTGCCTTCTCCTAGAAGAATGCCCTGACAAAGGCTAAGGGTCCTTCACTCCGATATAAACCCTGCGACTCAGTAGTTACCGATGGTGTTGATCGTTTCTTCTTTTGGGGTTATAGCTACTGTCGCTCAGAGTGTGGGGTTGGCTCAGTGCACAGTCTTTCCTCACTTTAAAAATATCTTCACACACAGGCATTACACGATGGAGTTAATTAATAATTATTAATAATGGTATATCGTGCAATGGCCATACTCGATAACGAGGCGGCAGCCATCATCATGTACGTAAGTATGTATGTATGTATGTATGTCCACTTGGTGCTACTGGTAACATGTATCCCAGTACAACCTGTCTCATGGTCGGGTCGTTGGCGACTAAACTGGCAACCCCACCAAGGTTTCTTGGTGAGGAGGGTGACTTTGGACATCCTGCAGGACTAAAAACAAAACCTGTCGAAGGGCAAAGGAGCTCTTAAGAGTCAATGGCCATCCAAAATCACTGGGAGAGATGACCCCTTAGCCTTTGTCAAGGCAGAATTCTAAGAGAAGGAAAACTCTGATATAACACCTGCAACCCTGATGGTATCCAATGATGTTGACTTGTTCTTCTTTTTGGTAAATATCATCTTGGTTAAGAGAGTGGGACTGGCTTTGTGCAGTGCCTTTGCTCACTATAAAAGCTTCACAGCACAGGCATTGCTTTATATCTGGAGATCTCTCTGCACTTATCGTCACATGGTACCATGGGCCCAGCACTATGTGTCAATAATTGTCACAAGTGTAGTGTTTGTACCAGAGTTTTCAAGTCGCTGGCTGGACTAAAAAGTCACACTCGTTCAGCGCATCGTTAGGGGTTCTCCTACATGGATATAAAGTAGTGGCCGTACTCGAAAACGAGTTGGCAGCCACCATGTATGTATGTATGTATGTATGTATGTATGTATGTATGTATGTATGTATGTATGTATGTATGTATGTATTTTAATGTGTGGTCCCAAACAATTACATCTAGCCGGTTGTGTTTTAATTTCGTGGCTGTTTTTATTTTGAGTGTATATATCTATGTCTTATCTCCTAGTTTTACTTTAATTTTTATTAATTTCTCACCAGCAGAGGAGCCGATTACTAATACAGAAGCAAGACAGTTTCAATGGAATTTAAATAACATTAACTAAGTAATTATGTATGTACGTCAGTTTGTCTAGTACTGGGGTTAATTCTTCTTCTATATCTCTTTTTCACTTCCTCTCTCTTACTCTCTATCCTTCTCTGGTATAAATCTGCTGTATTCAGACCTGGAGAGGAGACGGCCTTCACCAGATTTAATAAATTACCCAGAAAGGTCGTATGTCAATACGGCGCCTCTACGACTCCCTCGAGAGATACAGGCCCATGCAAGCATATGCAGTTATTATATGCTAAATGTCTGGAATGATTTATATAATTCTACAGTACTTGCAATGCCTAATTAACCGTACTGATTTGTGTTGAGGCAGTAAGTTATCCAAGCACTCAAATGATCACAAGTACAAATCTAAAGTTTCCATCATTAATTAGGTATATATATTCTCGTTTTAGCAAATATTTAACTTTATCTTAACATCTAATGGGCAGCTGATTTCATCACTGTGGTGCATACCTTTATTTGTATGTATGTATGTATGTATGTATGTATGTATGTATGTATGTATGTATGTATGTATGTATGTATGTATGTATGTATGTATGTATGCATGCATGTATGTATGTATGTATGTATGTATGTATGTATGTATGTATGTATGTATGTATGTATGTATGTATGTATGTATGCATGCATGCATGCATGTATGTATGTATGTATGTATGTATGTATGTATGTATGTATGTATGTTATCTCTTTCTCTTAATTTCGAGTATATTTTTTTTGACCGGCCACCTTCCTGGTGGCAAGGTTGTAAAAGAAAAGAAATTGTCATCCCTTGAATCGCAAGAATGTTTTGCAAATTTTGAAGGTGCCAGCTATCGCAGCCATTTGTAGACTATGAATTAGGGAGCTGCACTCTTTGTCCGCAAATCCAAGTTCAGTCATACTTTGGTCCAAGCGGGTTGGTATATAACCCGTAGCTCCAATAATGATGGGCATGAAGCTAAAGGTGTATCTTGGATACTGGATTTGTAAACTCCTCATCAATGGTCCGTAGATGTCCTCCTTCGCCTGTATTTTTCTGACAACGTTTACATCAAGTGGGCAGCTGATCTCCACAACAGAACACGTTTTCAATGTGTGGTCCCAAACAACAATATCAGGCCGGTTGTGCTTTAATAGGTGGCAGTTTTTATTTTCAGGTTCCACCAGTATTCCTTAGTGCCATCTGTCTCAATATATTCTTCCTCGTTTGTTGTTAATTTTGTTTTCCGAAGTGCGTTCCAGATGGTTCTAGCTATCCCATCGTGTCTCATGGGGAGGTAGTAGCGAGATGACATTCTTTCGCAGCTGGCAACAATGTAGCTTACATCCTCGATCTTTGTTTTACATAACCTACATTTATTGTCAGCTGATGGCCCTCCCTTTTTGTGCAGCAGATATTTGGTGGGGAGTTCTTGCTCCTGTATTTCATAGAGATATCCCTCAAGGTGTGATGTCATAAACTTGTTGGAACTCCATGCCAGGCTTTTTGAGTAGTTTATCCCCTCAATGGTCTGTGTTTTACGTCTCAAGTATCCATGCACAACTTTTTCTGTAAATTGGTCAATGTATGTATGTATGTATGTATGTATGTATGTATGTATGTATGTATGTATGTATGCATGTATGTATGAATGTATGTATGTGTGTATGTGTGTATGTATGTATGTATGAATGTATATATGTATATTCTGGTTTTATAATTTTATACATTTTTACAAATCGGGAGAGAGAGAGAGAGAGAGAGAGAGAGAGAGAGAGAGAGAGAGAGAGAGAGAGAGAGAGAGAGAGAGAGAGAGAGAGAGAGAGACGGTTTCTAACATAGATACAAGACTCATTGTAATTTACACAACATCAACTAGGTAGATGTGTATGCATGTATGCATGCATGTGTGTGCAGGTATGGATGTTACTGTATGTGTGGATGTGTATGTTTTGAGTTATATGTGTGCATTTGCTGAATTTATGTCCCTTATGAATTTTGATATAAATACGCCATTGCATATAAGATTTTGCTTTTTCTATCTTTATCTTTTCTATATATTCTTGAAATAAAATAATAGTAAATGAATTATTCAGAAATATATTTACATACTCATAAATTGATAAACTCCCAGAATATTTCTGTACTGTTCTGAAACGCATTCATTTCTTTGATCTTTCCTTATAAATTGTATAATATTGTTTCGAAAGACAATACATATCATAATAAAAACTCAAGTATAGAACTAAAAATCGTCAATTTAATCACTCAAAAATTATGCAGTCACATTTAGCAAACATTGGCATGAACATTATAATTGTTAGAAATGTTATTTATTGATTCGTTTTTCCTCAATATCTATATATCTAAAACAGAGAATGTCTCTCTGACTCCCTAAAACTCGAGAACCACCCAACCGATCGTTTTAAAACTTTACACATGTAAGTGTGAGTGTTTTGAGCAAACTGTATTTCAAATTTTCAATGCCCTAGGGGCCGCATTAGATAGCTATAACGTCGCGCCCTTATAATATATGTCTGTATGTCTGGCTCTCTGCATTACGGCATTATGACACTAACTGTGTGTGTATATATATGTATATGTGTATATATATATATAAGTATATATATATATATTATCTTTACATTCTTTTAATTTCCCCTCATCTTTAACAGCACTTTTCAACTGCATCTAACTCTTATTTATCATACCTATATGTATTAGTATAATTTTATCAATATAAATATACCCATCAATTAAATTAATTTATATTCTTTTCATAGATGTATTTTTTTCACTAACATTCTTATCGTAAAACTTTAGTCACCTTAGATATTTGTATTGGCATTACTATTTTATAACAGCAACTGCTTGTATACCTTTTACTGACCACCTGACCTACTTTCACCCCTAAAATAGGCTTCAATTACTACTATTTTACCATTTGGCCAATTATTAACTTTCTATTGGTTAATTCTAAACCTCTTACCAAACAGACAGAATATATTAGATCTTTGTTGGTTTTATTCAATGAACAAATAAAATTATTTCTGAGGTGTGTGTAGCGTTTTTCAAAATATTTACTTCTGCGTTCACAGATTGATTTTTTTAGTTTCAGAAGATCCCGTTAAGAGTGAAAACAGCGATTCTTCGCTTAAACTTTAATCTGTTATTTTAATATATATATATATAATTATATATTCATGTACAGATATTTTTGCATACACAATAACAAAATATAAACAAACGTATTTATTTCACAAAATATAAACAAACGTATTTATTTCTCAGGCGCTTCCAACAGAAATGGTCGCATTCTTTAAGGGTATGTCAATATTTATTTATAAAACTGCTCTATATTATATTTTATCTGATGAAAGCACACCACAATTTAACTTGCTGTCCTTGAAATATGTATAATGAAATAAATATGGTTTTATAAATATAGTTTCCATTTGTTAATATATCGTATTTTTACTCCAATTATTTGTTGAGTGCTTTATATCAGTTATAAAAATATTTGCTTGTTGTATCCAAACAATTTAAATAGAACTTCTACAGACACACACACACACACACACACACACACACACACAGCAATTATCCCAATGTATTACTGGTGCTTTATTTTATTAACCCCGTAAGGATGAAAGGCAAAGTTAACCTCGGCGAGAAGATAATTATATGATATTAATCGACCAGGTCCAGTTTCGTCTTTAACCTGTTTGTATTTTCGTTGTTGTAGTGTTTTTGTGGCAACATCTCTCCGGTCGTAATTATCACTGTCACATCCCTAACGTATTGTTATTACTCTGAGCTACAATTTATCGATTTATCAATATCATCTCATTGAGTGCTTCATGCCATCCTCAGAAGATTGATTTCGAAACTGCTAATCGCAGCTGCAACTACGATTTTACTCACTATTATATATATATATGTATATATATATATATATATATATATATATATATATATATACACACAAAAGAATGAAGAATAACATGGTCGGCTGTACAATAGGGTATATTTACAGTATTAACAATTGTTTCATTAGTCCGGTGTGTCTAAAAGTCACTGATTTTTAGAAGTTACGTCACTCGACCTTAATGACAGTCGATACCCGAACAAATCGCCAGAATACTGATATATATATATATATATATATATATATATATATATATATATATATATATATATATATATATATATATATATATATATATATATATAGATAAATCTACCAAAACTTTACGGTAGTGTCCAATCCGTATGAAGAACTCAATGTAATCCGGATATCATGAAAAGAGATGTATTCAAAAACTACTTTCGGTGAAAAATAAACGGAAAACAGAGTCAAGATAAATTAATAAAATAATGAATAAACAAAGAAACAGTTCCTTATATTAAAAAAAATTCATCATTTTACGATCGTTTCTAGGATATATATGTGTTAGAGTTGGTATGCATATTCTATAGATCTATGTACAATATTTATACAAACTATCAGAGGGAATATACATACCTACACATATATATGCTGTCTTCAGAAATAATGATATTTGTTTATTGAAAAAAACAAAGATTCAATACAATAGGTCTGTTTGGGAACAGGTTTTGAATTGACCAATAGAAAGATAGTGAGGGTCAAGATAGTAATATAGTAGTAGAAGAACCTTAAATTATGGGTAGAGGAAGGTAGATTTCAGTTTTGGATGGAAAAGAATATTATGAATGAAGGATTATTTTAGGGAAGAAATAGGTCTTATGCTGACCTCAGAAATAATTTTATTTGTTCATTGAATAAAACCAACAAAGATCTAATATATTCTGTCTGTTTGGTAAGAGGTTTAGAATTAACCAATAGAAAGTTAATAATTGGCCAAATGGTAAAATAGTAGTAATTGAAGCCTATTTTAGGGGTGAAAGTAGGTCAGGTGGTCAGTAAAAGGTATACAAGCAGTTGCTGTTATAAAATAGTAATGCCAATACAAATATCTAAGGTGACTAAAGTTTTACGATAAGAATGTTAGTGAAAAAAATACATCTATGAAAAGAATATAAATTAATTTAATTGATGGGTATATTTATATTGATAAAATTATACTAATACATATAGGTATGATAAATAAGAGTTAGATGCAGTTGAAAAGTGCTGTTAAAGATGAGGGGAAATTAAAAGAATGTAAAAATAATATATATATATATACTTATATATATATATACACATATATACACATACATACACACATATACACACATATATATATATACACATATATATATATATATATATATACATATACATGCATATATACATACATACATATATATATATATATACACACATACACACTTACATATACATATAATTATTGGGGGGGGGGGAATTAGATTTATTAGTGAGAAATAATAAAAAATATATATAGTTTTCAAGGAACATAGAGTCATAACCTGAAGTTAAATCATTATATATGTTTACTTAATGGTATCAGTTTTAGGAAATGATAGTTGTAAGAAGGAAAGCAAAATTATGTAGTTCATCAGTAGTAGAGTATTAATTATAGGTTAACTAAATTAAAAATAGTTTATATATTAATTTCTAAAGTGTATATTAATTAGGTTTATAATATTTAAAGTAGAATTATGTAGTTCATCAGTAGTAGAATATTAATTTTAGGTTAACTAAATTAAAAATAGTTTATATATTAATTTCTAAAGTGTATATTAATTAGGTTTATAATATTTAAAGGTTTTTCTCAGTTTATGATTCCATGATATTATTAATTCCTGTCGCTTATTTAATAGGATATCCTTAGATTTCATTATTTCAAAAAGTTCTTGGGAACATAATCTACATTCATATCTACTATTTTGATAAGGGGTGGCTCTTTTGAGCACACTCCAGGTCAGGTCATAATCTATATTCCTTTTTCTATAACTATTAATTATTTCAGCTAAAGATGTTGTATTAGCTAGTGCCGCATTTTTAAAACTATGTTTGTAGGTATTAAATCTTACCTTAAATTTGTTAGAGGTAGCTCCTATATATGAATAAATTGAGTCCTTAGTGTTAACTTTACATTTATATACTATGTTATTAACAAGGCAATTTCCTTTTAATGGACAATTTGCCTTGTTTCTACAGTTACAACTTTTCGTGAATCCTGTATCTGAGGAGATATTATGGTTAGTTTGATGTACTGGTGGTATACACATGGTTCTTTTACATTTATATGCATTATAGGCACTTATATTTTGTTTTATGTTTTTGGTTGTTGAGTAGGAGAATTTAACCGTTGATCTATTTAAGATTTGATGGTATTTGTGGTTTGGCGGGAAGTTTTTCTGTAGGATATTAAAGAATTTTTTAGGTATATTATCCTTAATTTGTAAATTAAATGGAGCATTATACCATGTAACTCGTCTATTACGGTTTCGATGTTGTTTATTGTTTTTATAGGATGCATCCTGATGTTTATTAGGAGAATTATTGTTAATGACCTCACCACACACATTTTTAGATTTAGGTGTTTTATCTTGTTTATTTGGAGTTTTATTATTAACATTTATTAGAGTTGTAGGATGAGTTGTTTTTTGAGAGTTACTATACTGTATATTAGAAGAGTTAGAGAAATTTCTCTAACTCTTCTAATATACAGTATAGTAACTCTGTATGTATGTGTATATATGTGTATATATATATATATTATTTTTACATTCTTTTAATTTCCCCTCATCTTTAACAGCACTTTTCAACTGCATCTAACTCTTATTTATCATACCTATATGTATTAGTATAATTTTATCAATATAAATATACCCATCAATTAAATTAATTTATATTCTTTTCATAGATGTATTTTTTTCACTAACATTCTTATCGTAAAAACTTTAGTCACCTTAGATATTTGTATTGGCATTACTATTTTATAACAGCAACTGCTTGTATACCTTTTACTGACCACCTGACCTACTTTCACCCCTAAAATAGGCTTCAATTACTACTATTTTACCATTTGGCCAATTATTAACTTTCTATTGGTTAATTCTAAACCTCTTACCAAACAGACAGAATATATTAGATCTTTGTTGGTTTTATTCAATGAACAAATAAAATTATTTCTGAGGTCAGCATAAGACCTATTTCTTCCCTAAAATAATCCTTCATTCATAATATTCTTTTCCATCCAAAACTGAAATCTACCTTCCTCTACCCATAATTTAAGGTTCTTCTACTACTATATTACTATCTTGACCCTCACTATCTTTCTATTGGTCAATTCAAAACCTGTTCCCAAACAGACCTATTGTATTGAATCTTTGTTTTTTTCAATAAACAAATATCATTATTTCTGAAGACAGCATATATATGTGTAGGTATGTATATTCCCTCTGATAGTTTGTATAAATATTGTACATAGATCTATAGAATATGCATACCAACTCTAACACATATATATCCTAGAAACGATCGTAAAATGATGAATTTTTTTTAATATAAGGAACTGTTTCTTTGTTTATTCATTATTTTATTAATTTATATATATATTTATATATATATATATATATATATATATATATATATATATATATATATATATATATATATATATATATATATATATATATATATATATATATACATATATATAATATTATATGTTATTTATTTATGTTCATACACGGAACAAACGCGTTACTCAATGTTGACCATATCTCCAGAATGTAGGGGGGATCAAAATTGTGACCTGATCTTCAGGCGCTTATACCAGTTTATAAGGTACTGTTAAAAGATAATTTTATAATATAAGGTGAGAGTGACTTCCACGTTTCGACGCTACCTCTTCAAACTACTAGCTGGAATCTTTCTTTGATCTATATATTTAATTCTATGTATATATTTAATTCTTAGTTACCATATAATCATTCAATGTAAATGTAAATGTGAATGTGTTTGAAGGAAGGTACATTGGGCTTTGCGGATTTTATATGCATGATTTGTCTTGGTTGGGGTGCGGTAACTCATGTTTCGAAAGAATGACATTTGGTTATTATTGTGTATTAATGAAGAGAATTATAAGTGTCTCAACGTGTTTGGATTTGGATTATCTCCTTGTCGTATGACATATGCACAGTAGCTAGAGAATTATCTCCTTGTCGTATGACATATGCACAGTAGCTAGAGAGTTATCTCCTTGTCGTATGACATATGCACAGTACCTAGAGAGATATCTCCTTGTCGTATGACATATGCACAGTAGCTAGAGAGTTATCTCCTTGTCGTATGACATATGCACAGTAGCTAGAGAGTATCTCCTTGTCGTATGACATATGCACAGTACCTAGAGAGATATCTCCTTGTCGTATGACATATGCACAGTAGCTAGAGAGTTATCTCCTTGTCGTATGACATATGCACAGTAGCTAGAGAGTAATCTCCTTGTCGTATGACATATGCACAGTAGCTAGAGAGTTATCTCCTTGTCGTATGACATATGTACAGTAGCTAGAGAGTTATCTCCTTGTCGTATGACATATTCACAGTAGCTAGAGAGTTATCTCCTTGTCGTATGACATATGCACAGTAGCTAGAGAGATATCTCCTTGTCGTATGACATATGCACAGTAGCTAGAGATTTATCTCCTTGTCGTATGACATATACACAGTAGCTAGAGAGTTATCTCCTTGTCGTATGACATATGCACAGTAGCTAGAGAGTTATCTCCTTGTCGTATGACATATGTACAGTAGCTAGAGAGTTATCTCCTTGTTGTATGACATATGCACAGTACCTAAAGAGATATCTCCTTGTCGTATGACATATGCACAGTAGCTAGAGAGTTATCTCCTTGTCGTATGACATATGTACAGTAGCTAGAGAGTTATCTCCTTGTTGTATGACATATGCACAGTACCTAAAGAGATATCTCCTTGTCGTATGACATATGCACAGTATCTAGAGAGTTATCTCCTTGTCGTATGACATATGCACAGTAGCTAGAGAGTTATCTCCTTATCGTATGACATATGCACAGTAGCTTGAGAGTTATCTCCTTGTTGTATGACATATGCACGGTATCTAGAGAGTTATCTCCTTGTTGTATGACATATGCACAGTAGCTAGAGAGTTATCTCCTTGTCGTATGACATATTCACAGTAGCTAGAGAGTTATCTCCTTGTTGTATGACATATGCACAGTAGTTAGAGAGTTATCTCCTCGTCGTATGACATATGTACAGTAGCTAGAGAATTACCTCCTTGTCGTATGACATATGCACAGTAGTTAGAGAGTTATCTCCTTGTCGTATGACATATGTACAGTAGTTAGAGAGTTATCTCCTCGTCGTATGACATATGCACAGTAGCTAGAGAGTTATCTCCTTGTCGTATGACATATGCACAGTAGCTAGAGAGTTATCTCCTTGTTGTATGACATATGCACAGTATCTAGAGAGTTATCTCCTTGTCGTATGACATATGCACAGTAGCTAGAGAGTTATCTCCTTGTCGTATGACATATGCACAGTAGCTAGAGAATTACCTCCTTGTCGTATGACATATGTACAGTAGTTAGAGAGTTATCTCCTCGTCGTATGACATATGCACAGTAGCTAGAGAGTTATCTCCTTGTCGTATGACATATGCACAGTAGCTAGAGAATTATCTCCTTGTATGACATATGCACAGTAGCTAGAGAGTTATCTCCTTGTCGTATGTCATATGCACAGTAGCTAGAGAGTTATCTCCTTGTCGTATGTCATATGCACAGTAGCTAGAGAATTATCTCCTTGTATGACATATGCACAGTAGCTAGAGAGTTATCTCCTTGTCGTATGACATATGCACAGTAGCTAGAGAGTTATCTCCTTGTCGTATGACATATGCACAGTAGCTAGAGAGTTATCTCCTTGTCGTATGACATATGCACAGTAGTTAGAGAGTTATCTCCTTGTTGTATGACATATGCACAGTAGCTAGAGAGTTATCTCCTTGTCGTATGACATATGCGCAGTAGCTAGAGAGTTATCTCCTTGTCGTATGACATATGCACAGAGCTAGAGAGTTATCTCCTTGTCGTATGACATATGCACAGTAGTTAGAGAGTTATCTCCTTGTTGTATGACATATGCACAGTAGCTAGAGAGTTATCTCCTTGTCGTATGACATATGCACAGTAGCTAGAGAGATATCTCCTTGTCGTATGACATATGCACAGTAGCTAGAGAGTTAACTCCTTGTCGTATGACATATGTACAGTAGCTAGAGAGTTATCTCCTTGTTGTATGACATATGCACAGTACCTAAAGAGATATCTCCTTGTCGTATGACATATGCACAGTAGCTAGAGAGTTATCTCCTTGTCGTATGACATATGTACAGTAGCTAGAGGGTTATCTCCTTGTTGTATGACATATGCACAGTACCTAAAGAGATATCTCCTTGTCGTATGACATATGCACAGTATCTAGAGAGTTATCTCCTTGTCGTATGACATATGCACAGTAGCTAGAGAGTTATCTCCTTGTCGTATGACATATGCACAGTAGCTAGAGAATTACCTCCTTGTCGTATGACATATGTACAGTAGTTAGAGAGTTATCTCCTCGTCGTATGACATATGCACAGTAGCTAGAGAGTTATCTCCTTGTCGTATGACATATGCACAGTAGCTAGAGAATTATCTCCTTGTATGACATATGCACAGTAGCTAGAGAGTTATCTCCTTGTCGTATGTCATATGCACAGTAGCTAGAGAGTTATCTCCTTGTCGTATGTCATATGCACAGTAGCTAGAGAATTATCTCCTTGTATGACATATGCACAGTAGCTAGAGAGTTATCTCCTTGTCGTATGACATATGCACAGTAGCTAGAGAGTTATCTCCTTGTCGTATGACATATGCACAGTAGCTAGAGAGTTATCTCCTTGTCGTATGACATATGCACAGTAGTTAGAGAGTTATCTCCTTGTTGTATGACATATGCACAGTAGCTAGAGAGTTATCTCCTTGTCGTATGACATATGCGCAGTAGCTAGAGAGTTATCTCCTTGTCGTATGACATATGCACAGTAGCTAGAGAGTTATCTCCTTGTCGTATGACATATGCACAGTAGTTAGAGAGTTATCTCCTTGTTGTATGACATATGCACAGTAGCTAGAGAGTTATCTCCTTGTCGTATGACATATGCACAGTAGCTAGAGAGATATCTCCTTGTCGTATGACATATGCACAGTAGCTAGAGAGTTAACTCCTTGTCGTATGACATATGTACAGTAGCTAGAGAGTTATCTCCTTGTTGTATGACATATGCACAGTACCTAAAGAGATATCTCCTTGTCGTATGACATATGCACAGTAGCTAGAGAGTTATCTCCTTGTCGTATGACATATGTACAGTAGCTAGAGGGTTATCTCCTTGTTGTATGACATATGCACAGTACCTAAAGAGATATCTCCTTGTCGTATGACATATGCACAGTATCTAGAGAGTTATCTCCTTGTCGTATGACATATGCACAGTAGCTAGAGAGTTATCTCCTTATCGTATGACATATGCACAGTAGCTAGATAGTTATCTCCTTGTTGTATGACATATGCACAGTATCTAGAGAGTTATCTCCTTGTCGTATGACAAATGCACAGTATCTAGAGAGTTATCTCCTTGTCGTATGATATATGCACAGTAGCTTGAGAGTTATCTCCTTGTCGTATGACATATGTACAGTAGCTTGAGAGTTATCTCCTTGTTGTATGACATATGCACAGTATCTAGAGAGTTATCTCCTTGTCGTATGACATATGCACAGTAGCTAGAGAGTTATCTCCTTGTCGTATGACATATTCACAGTAGCTAGAGAGTTATCTCCTTGTTGTATGACATATGCACAGTATCTAGAGAGTTATCTCCTTGTCGTATGACATATGCAGAGTAGCTAGAGAGTTATCTCCTTGTCGTATGACATATGCACAGTAGCTAGAGAGTTATCTCCTTGTCGTATGACATATGTACAGTAGCTAGAGTATTACCTCCTTGTCGTATGACATATGCACAGTAGTTAGAGAGCTATCTCCTTGTCGTATCACATATGTACAGTAGTTAGAGAGTTATCTCCTCGTCGTATGACATATGCACAGTAGCTAGAGAGTTATCTCCTTGTCGTATGACATATGCACAGTAGCTAGAGAGTTATCTCCTTGTTGTATGACATATGCACAGTATCTAGAGAGTTATCTCCTTGTCGTATGACATATGCACAGTAGCTAGAGAGTTATCTCCTTGTCGTATGACATATGCACAGTAGCTAGAGAGTTATCTCCTTGTTGTATGACATATGCACAGTATCTAGAGAATTACCTCCTTGTCGTATGACATATGTACAGTAGTTAGAGAGTTATCTCCTCGTCGTATGACATATGCACAGTAGCTAGAGAGTTATCTCCTTGTCGTATGACATATGCACAGTAGCTAGAGAATTATCTCCTTGTATGACATATGCACAGTAGCTAGAGAGTTATCTCCTTGTCGTATGTCATATGCACTGTAGCTAGAGAGTTATCTCCTTGTCGTATGTCATATGCACAGTAGCTAGAGAATTATCTCCTTGTATGACATATGCACAGTAGCTAGAGAGTTATCTCCTTGTCGTATGACATATGCACAGTAGCTAGAGAGTTATCTCCTTGTTGTATGACATATGCACAGTATCTAGAGAGTTATCTCCTTGTCGTATGACATATGCACAGTAGCTAGAGAGTTATCTCCTTGTCGTATGACATATGCACAGTAGCTAGAGAATTACCTCCTTGTCGTATGACATATGTACAGTAGTTAGAGAGTTATCTCCTCGTCGTATGACATATGCACAGTAGCTAGGGAGTTATCTCCTTGTCGTATGACATATGCACAGTAGCTAGAGAATTATCTCCTTGTATGACATATGCACAGTAGCTAGAGAGTTATCTCCTTGTCGTATGTCATATGCACAGTAGCTAGAGAGTTATCTCCTTGTCGTATGTCATATGCACAGTAGCTAGAGAATTATCTCCTTGTATGACATATGCACAGTAGCTAGAGAGTTATCTCCTTGTCGTATGACATATGCACAGTAGCTAGAGAGTTATCTCCTTGTCGTATGACATATGCACAGTAGCTAGAGAGTTATCTCCTTGTCGTATGACATATGCACAGTAGTTAGAGAGTTATCTCCTTGTTGTATGACATATGCACAGTAGGTAGAGAGTTATCTCCTTGTCGTATGACATATGCGCAGTAGCTAGAGAGTTATCTCCTTGTCGTATGACATATGCACAGTAGCTAGAGAGTTATCTCCTTGTCGTATGACATATGCACAGTAGTTAGAGAGTTATCGCCTTGTTGTATGACATATGCACAGTAGCTAGAGAGTTATCTCCTTGTCGTATGACATATGCACAGTAGCTAGAGAGATATCTCCTTGTCGTATGACATATGCACAGTAGCTAGAGAGTTAACTCCTTGTCGTATGACATATGTACAGTAGCTAGAGAGTTATCTCCTTGTTGTATGACATATGCACAGTACCTAAAGAGATATCTCCTTGTCGTATGACATATGCACAGTAGCTAGAGAGTTATCTCCTTGTCGTATGACATATGTACAGTAGCTAGAGGGTTATCTCCTTGTTGTATGACATATGCACAGTACCTAAAGAGATATCTCCTTGTCGTATGACATATGCACAGTATCTAGAGAGTTATCTCCTTGTCGTATGACATATGCACAGTAGCTAGAGAGTTATCTCCTTATCGTATGACATATGCACAGTAGCTAGATAGTTATCTCCTTGTTGTATGACATATGCACAGTATCTAGAGAGTTATCTCCTTGTCGTATGACAAATGCACAGTATCTAGAGAGTTATCTCCTTGTCGTATGATATATGCACAGTAGCTTGAGAGTTATCTCCTTGTCGTATGACATATGTACAGTAGCTTGAGAGTTATCTCCTTGTTGTATGACATATGCACAGTATCTAGAGAGTTATCTCCTTGTTGTATGACATATGCACAGTAGCTAGAGAGTTATCTCCTTGTCGTATGACATATTCACAGTAGCTAGAGAGTTATCTCCTTGTTGTATGACATATGCACAGTATCTAGAGAGTTATCTCCTTGTCGTATGACATATGCAGAGTAGCTAGAGAGTTATCTCCTTGTCGTATGACATATGCACAGTAGCTAGAGAGTTATCTCCTTGTCGTATGACATATGTACAGTAGCTAGAGAATTACCTCCTTGTCGTATGACATATGCACAGTAGTTAGAGAGCTATCTCCTTGTCGTATGACATATGTACAGTAGTTAGAGAGTTATCTCCTCGTCGTATGACATATGCACAGTAGCTAGAGAGTTATCTCCTTGTCGTATGACATATGCACAGTAGCTAGAGAGTTATCTCCTTGTTGTATGACATATGCACAGTATCTAGAGAGTTATCTCCTTGTCGTATGACATATGCACAGTAGCTAGAGAGTTATCTCCTTGTCGTATGACATATGCACAGTAGCTAGAGAGTTATCTCCTTGTTGTATGACATATGCACAGTATCTAGAGAATTACCTCCTTGTCGTATGACATATGTACAGTAGTTAGAGAGTTATCTCCTTGTTGTATGACATATGCACAGTAGCTAGAGAGTTATCTCCTTGTCGTATGACATATGCACAGTAGCTAGAGAGATATGTCCTTGTCGTATGACATATGCACAGTAGCTAGAGAGTTATCTCCTTGTCGTATGACATATGCACAGTAGCTAGAGAGTTATCTCCTTGTCGTATGACATATGCACAGTAGCTAGAGAATTATCTCCTTGTATGACATATGCACAGTAGCTAGAGAGTTATCTCCTTGTCGTATGTCATATGCACTGTAGCTAGAGAGTTATCTCCTTGTCGTATGTCATATGCACAGTAGCTAGAGAATTATCTCCTTGTATGACATATGCACAGTAGCTAGAGAGTTATCTCCTTGTCGTATGACATATGCACAGTAGCTAGAGAGTTATCTCCTTGTCGTATGACATATGCAAGTAGCTAGAGAGTTATCCCCTTGTCGTATGACATATGCACAGTAGTTAGAGAGTTATCTCCTTGTTGTATGACATATGCACGGTAGCTAGAGAGTTATCTCCTTGTCGTATGACATATGCGCAGTAGCTAGAGAGTTATCTCCTTGTCGTATGACATATGCACAGTAGCTAGAGAGTTATCTCCTTGTCGTATGACATATGCACAGTAGTTAGAGAGTTATCTCCTTGTTGTATGACATATGCACAGTAGCTAGAGAGTTATCTCCTTGTCGTATGACATATGCACAGTAGCTAGAGAGATATGTCCTTGTCGTATGACATATGCACAGTAGCTAGAGAGTTATCTCCTTGTCGTATGACATATGTACAGTAGCTAGAGAGTTATCTCCTTGTTGTATGACATATGCACAGTACCTAAAGAGATATCTCCTTGTCGTATGACATATGCACAGTAGCTAGAGAGTTATCTCCTTGTCGTATGACATATGTACAGTAGCTAGAGGGTTATCTCCTTGTTGTATGACATATGCACAGTACCTAAAGAGATATCTCCTTGTCGTATGACATATGCACAGTATCTAGAGAGTTATCTCCTTGTCATATGACATATGCACAGTAGCTAGAGAGTTATCTCCTTATCGTATGACATATGCACAGTAGCTAGATAGTTATCTCCTTGTTGTATGACATATGTACAGTAGTTAGAGAGTTATCTCCTCGTCGTATGACATATGCACAGTAGCTAGAGAGTTATTTCCTTGTCGTATGACATATGCACAGTAACTAGAGAATTATCTCCTTGTCGTATGACATATGCACAGTAGCTAGGGAATTATCTCCTTGTCGTATGTCATATGCACAGTAGCTAGAGAGTTATCTCCTTGTCGTATGACATATGCACAGTAGCTATAGAATTATCTGCTTGCCGTATGACATATGCACAGTAGCTAGAGAGTTATCTCCTTGTCGTATGACATATTCACAGTAGCTAGAGAGTTATCTCCTTGTTGTATGACATATGCACAGTATCTAGAGAGTTATCTCCTTGTCGTATGACATATGCAGAGTAGCTAGAGAGTTATCTCCTTGTCGTATGACATATGCACAGTAGCTAGAGAGTTATCTCCTTGTCGTATGACATATGTACAGTAGCTAGAGAATTACCTCCTTGTCGTATGACATATGCACAGTAGTTAGAGAGCTATCTCCTTGTCGTATGACATATGTACAGTAGTTAGAGAGTTATCTCCTCGTCCTATGACATATGCACAGTAGCTAGAGAGTTATCTCCTTGTCGTATGACATATGCACAGTAGCTAGAGAGTTATCTCCTTGTTGTATGACATATGCACAGTATCTAGAGAGATATCTGCTTGTCGTATGACATATGCACAGTAGCTAGAGAGTTATCTCCTTGTTGTATGACATATGCACAGTACCTAAAGAGATATCTCCTTGTCGTATGACATATGCACAGTAGCTAGAGAGTTATCTCCTTGTCGTATGACATATGTACAGTAGCTAGAGAGTTATCTCCTTGTTGTATGACATATGCACAGTACCTAAAGAGATATCTCCTTGTCGTATGACATATGCACAGTAGCTAGAGAGTTATCTCCTTGTCGTATGACATATGTACAGTAGCTAGAGAGTTATCTCCTTGTTGTATGACATATGCACAGTACCTAAAGAGATATCTCCTTGTCGTATGACATATGCACAGTATCTAGAGAGTTATCTCCTTGTCGTATGACATATGCACAGTAGCTAGAGAGTTATCTCCTTGTTGTATGACATATGCACAGTATCTAGAGAGTTATCTCCTTGTCGTATGACATATGCAGAGTAGCTAGAGAGTTATCTCCTTGTCGTATGACATATGCACAGTAGCTAGAGAGTTATCTCCTTGTCGTATGACATATGTACAGTAGCTAGAGAATTACCTCCTTGTCGTATGACATATGCAGAGTAGTTAGAGAGCTATCTCCTTGTCGTATGACATATGTACAGTAGTTAGAGAGTTATCTCCTCGTCGTATGACATATGCACAGTAGCTAGAGAGTTATCTCCTTGTCGTATGACATATGCACAGTAGCTAGAGAGTTATCTCCTTGTTGTATGACATATGCACAGTATCTAGAGAGTTATCTCCTTGTCGTATGACATATGCACAGTAGCTAGAGAGTTATCTCCTTGTCGTATGACATATGCACAGTAGCTAGAGAGTTATCTCCTTGTCGTATGACATATGTACAGTAGCTAGAGAATTATCTCCTTGTCGTATGACATATGTACAGTAGTTAGAGAGTTATCTCCTCGTCGTATGACATATGCACAGTAGCTAGAGAGTTATCTCCTTGTCGTATGACATATGCACAGTAACTAGAGAATTATCTCCTTGTCGTATGACATATGCACAGTAGCTAGGGAATTATCTCCTTGTCGTATGTCATATGTACAGTAGCTAGAGAGTTATCTCCTTGTCGTATGACATATGCACAGTAGTTAGAGAGTTATCTCCTTGTCGTATGACATATGTACAGTAGTTAGAGAGTTATCTCCTTGTCGTATGACATATGCACAGTAGCTAGAGAGTTATCTCCTTGTCGTATGACATATGCACAGTAGCTAGAGAGTTATCTCCTTGCCGTATGACATATGCACAGTAGTTAGAGAGTTATCTCCTTGTTGTATGACATATGCACAGTAGCTAGAGAGTTATCTCCTTGTCGTATGACATATGCACAGTAACTAGAGAATTATCTCCTTGTCGTATGACATATGCACAGTAGCTAGGGAATTATCTCCTTGTCGTATGTCATATGTACAATAGCTAGAGAGTTATCTCCTTGTCGTATGACATATGCACAGTAGTTAGAGAGTTATCTCCTTGTCGTATGACATATGTACAGTAGTTAGAGAGTTATCTCCTTGTCGTATGACATATGCACAGTAGCTAGAGAGTTATCTCCTTGTCGTATGACATATGCACAGTAGCTATAGAATTATCTCCTTGCCGTATGACATATGCACAGTAGTTAGAGAGTTATCTCCTTGTCGTATGACATATGTACAGTAGTTAGAGAGTTATCTCCTTGTCGTATGACATATGCACAGTAGCTAGAGAGTTATCTCCTTGTCGTATGACATATGCACAGTAGCTGGAGAGTTATCTCCTTGCCGTATGACATATGCACAGTAGTTAGAGAGTTATCTCCTTGTTGTATGACATATGCACAGTAGCTAGAGAGTTATCTCCTTGTCGTATGACATATGCACAGTAGCTAGAGAGTTATCTCCTTGTCGGATTTCATATGCACAGTAGCTAGAGAGTTATCTCCTTGTCGTATGACATATGCACAGTAGCTAGAGAGTTATCTCCTTGTCGTATGACATATTCACAGTAGCTAGAGAGTTATATCCTTGTCGTATGACATATGCACAGTAGCTAGAGAGATATCTCCTTGTCGTATGACATATGCACAGTAGCTAGAGAGTTATCTCCTTGTCGTATGACATATGCACAGTAGCTAGAGAGTTATCTCCTTGTCGTATGACATATGCACAGTAGCTAGAGAGTTATCTCCTTGTCGTATGACATATGTACAGTAGCTAGAGAGTTATCTCCTTGTTGTATGACATATGCACAGTACCTAAAGAGATATCTCCTTGTCGTATGACATATGCACAGTAGCTAGAGAGTTATCTCCTTGTCGTATGACATATGTACAGTAGCTAGAGAGTTATCTCCTTGTCGTATGACATATGCACAGTACCTAAAGAGATATCTCCTTGTCGTATGACATATGCACAGTATCTAGAGAGTTATCTCCTTGTCGTATGACATATGCACAGTAGCTAGAGAGTTATCTCCTTATCGTATGACATATGCACAGTAGCTAGAGAGTTATCACCTTGTTGTATGACATATGCACAGTATCTAGAGAGTTATCTCCTTGTCGTATGACAAATGCACAGTATCTAGAGCGTTATCTCCTTGTCGTATGACATATGCACAGTAGCTTGAGAGTTATCTCCTTGTCGTATGACATATGTACAGTAGCTAGAGAGTTATCTCCTTGTAGTATGACATATGCACAGTATCTAGAGAGTTATCTCCTTGTCGTATGACATATGCACAGTAGCTAGAGAGTTATCTCCTTGTCGTATGACATATTCACAGTAGCTAGAGAGTTATCTCCTTGTTGTATGACATATGCACAGTATCTAGAGAGTTATCTCCTTCTCGTATGACATATGCAGAGTAGCTAGAGAGTTATCTCCTTGTCGTATGACATATGCACAGTAGCTAGAGAGTTATCTCCTTGTCGTATGACATATGTACAGTAGCTAGAGAATTACCTCCTTGTCGTATGACATATGCACAGTAGTTAGAGAGTTATCTCCTTGTCGTATGACATATGTACAGTAGTTAGAGAGTTATCTCCTCGTCGTATGACATATGCACAGTAGCTAGAGAGTTATCTCCTTGTCGTATGACATATGCACAGTAGCTAGAGAGTTATCTCCTTGTCGTATGACATATGCACAGTAGCTAGAGAGTTATCTCCTTGTTGTATGACATATGCACAGTAGCTAGAGAGATATCTCCTTGTCGTATGACATATGCACAGTAGCTAGAGAGTTATCTCCTTGTCGTATGACATATGCACAGTAGCTAGAGAGTTATCTCCTTGTCGTATGACATATGCACAGTAGCTAGAGAGTTATCTCCTTGTCGTATGACATATGTACAGTAGCTAGAGAGTTATCTCCTTGTTGTATGACATATGCACAGTAGCTAGAGAATTATCTCCTTGTATGACATATGCACAGTAGCTAGAGAGTTATCTCCTTGTCGTATGACATATGCACAGTAGCTAGAGAATTATCTCCTTGTATGACATATGCACAGTAGCTAGAGAGTTATCTCCTTGTCGTATGTCATATGCACAGTAGCTAGAGAGTTATCTCCTTGTCGTATGACATATGCACAGTAGCTAGAGAGTTATCTCCTTGTCGCATGTCATATGCACAGTAGCTAGAGAGTTATCTCCTTCTCGTATGACATATGCACAGTAGTTAGAGAGTTATCTCCTTGTTGTATGACATATGCACAGTAGCTAGAGAATTATATCCTTGTCGTATGACATATGCACAGTACCTAGAGAGTTATCTCCTTGTCGTATGACATATGCAGAGTAGCTAGAGAGTCATCTCCCTGTCGTATGACATATGCACAGTAGCTAGAGAATTATCTCCTTGTCGTATGACATATGCACAGTAGCTAGAGAGTTATCTCCTTGTCGTATGACATATGCACAGTAGCTAGAGAGTTATCTCCTTGTCGTATGACATATGCACAGTAGCTAGAGAGTTATCTCCTTGTCGTATGACATATGCATATAATTGGAATATTAAAGAACATATGTATTTATGAGTTTTAAATTCTTGATTTCTACTTATGTGTAGCTAGCCATCTTCTGAAGGAAATCTGTGGTCTGGAGTTTTCATTTCTCTTTGAATATCATCTTTAATTCTTCCGATTTCGATAAAAATGTACCAGTAGATTCTTCAGCTACATCACTTTCTGAGGCCCCTCTCTCTCTCTCTCTCTCTCTCTCTCTCTCTCTCTCTCTCTCTCTCTCTCTCTCTCTCTCTCTCTCGCTCTCTCTCTCTCTCTCTCTCTCTCTCTCTCTCTCTCTCTCTCTCTCTCTCTCTCTTTCTTTCTTTCTTTCTCTCTCACTCTCTCTCCTTCTCAGTTGTGTTTAGACCTTGAGAGTGATGGCTTCCACAGGTTTAAAGTACCCAAGAAATGTCGTATATCACTACCGCGCCCCTACGATTACATCAGGTGTTGCGTGTCCATACATACACACATACATACATACATACATACATACATACATACATACATACATACATACATACATACATACATACAATAGCGACCGTTGTGGTCAGTGTCCGATAATCGGACGTGTGTAATTACGGCTTACATGAAGGCAACATACCATATATTGGAAAAAGTTGAGCTACATTACGCGGTAAGATTACATACAATAATTCTACATAAGTGTTTTAACTGTAAGTGTGTTGTAAAACACCTATTTATATGAACGATACATACACTTATGATATATGAACGATACATACACTTTAACATATAAATGCAACGTTGTTATATTACATTTATAAAGAAATATAAAGTAACGTTTTCGATTCAGAAACAAAAACATAAGTGTTTGAACGGTGAATATGTTGTGAATAAGTTGTAGAACACCTATTTATATGAATGATACATAAACTTTAACATATAAATACAGCGTTGTTATATTATGTTACATTCATAAAGAAATATACTAAGTAACGGTTCTTTTTGTTCTCGATTCAAACGATTCAAGAACAACGTTTAAAACACAGTTGTAGAATTAAAAACTAACTGAAAAGAAATATTACCCAAGCTGTGAATAACTTTAAATTAGATTCAGACAGAATTTTGTCGAAACTTTTAAAGAAGATCATCGACTATTTTGAAAAATAAATACGAAATATTTGTGAATAGACGAACTCATCATGGCAAAAAGTACAAGTCTCCTTCGACCAAATCGCAACTACAACCGTTGTATACAGTGGAGCTACGAGCTTAACAAAGTATTATATGAAACATACAAACAATCTGAACCCCAAAAGTTCGGTTTTATGCAAAGGCTAAAAACTTTATGGAACTCCAAACACTCAGAATTAGACTTTTCTCCAAAGCATTTAAATGAACAGGCAAAACGTATCATCAGATGTAAATTGATACATCTAACGGAATTGAGTGATACTACAAATACAGCCCTTGTAGACAACCACCCCACCTCCACTGACAGACAAAGAGAATGGCCAGCTAAATCTAACAGTGAACAGCTCACCAACAATTTTGCTGAAATCCATCCCACTTCTACTGAAGAACAGCGAGAAGGTCAGCTAACTCTAGTAGTAATTGTCACCACATCAACAACGAGGCTGAAATTCATGAGTCCACTGAACAAACAGAGCACCAAAAACTTGTGGACACCCTACAAGTGACATGGAACGATATGTTTCAAGAGATACACAGCCTTAATGTGAGTGACAGACCATACAACACCAGAATCAGTAAAGAACCCACTAAATTGGAATTGGAAGCGGTGAATGAAATAGCTGGCAATTATCTGAAGGCTATACGATCTAAAGGTGTAGAAACGACATTTGAAACGCTTAATGTTTTGTTATATGTTTCAGCTGTTACATTGCTATCATATAACACACATCTAAAACCACGCAATCAAGATACAAACAGAAAGCCTGAACCAGCGTGGATACGAAATTTAAAAACCAAAATTTTGTCCCTAAGACGAAGTATCTCACACATCGCAGTCGTTATGAAATGCAACATAGAGAGCAACTTCACACGACACCAGGAAGACCTAAAGAAAAAGTTAGAGAGACGATTTGGAGATACAAAATTTAAAACTTTGAACTCCAAATTACACCAGTTGAAACAACAACTCACAGCTACAACAGAAAGACTAAAATATAAGTCAACAGCACATAAACGACAAGTGCTAAATAGATTGTTTGCCAGAGATCCTAAATCAGTTTATCGCAGCTTCGGTGGCAAAAGCTCAATCCCTGTAAACGACACCCCTTCAAAAGAACAGGTTGAGAGCTACTGGTGATCTGTATGGGAAACGGATGAGGGATTCAACAGACAAGCTTATTGGCTAAAAGAACTGGAACAGGACTACTGCCAACATGTCCAGATAAAACAATATGTCATAGATGGGTCAATACTGGAAACAGCTCTACAGAAAATGTCGAATAGGAAATCGCCAGGCCCAGACCTCATTACAGGATACTGGTTGAAGAATTTTCACTTTTTATCGGCAAGATCTCATACGGCTGTTTACAGAAACCATTAAAGGCACACAAGAACTGCCCAGATGGTTATCAACTGCCACTACTCTCCTCATTCCCCAAAATAGCCAAACCACCCTTGCTAAAAATTACCGCCCAATAGCCTGCCAAAACATCATGTATAAATTATATACTGGGTGCCTTAACCTGTTCTTACAGGATCACTGTGCTACCAACAACATCATAACACCTGAGCAAGCTGGTGGAAAGAGGGAGGTGTGGGGTTGCATAGATCACCTACTAACTAACAAAATGATTCAGGAAAAAACAACAAAGAATCGCAGAAACATGACTGTGGTGTGGCTGGACTATCAAAAAGCATTTGATAGTGTACCTCATGGGTGGATTATTAAGGCTTTACAGTTAGCTAAAGTCCCACAACAATTGGTAGCTGCTGTTGAACGCCTGACCAAGAACTGGTACACCAGTTTGATCCTTAGAGGTGAGAAGGAGCAAGTTAAGACTGATAAGATACATTACCAGAAGGGCATCTTTCAGGGTGATAGCTTGTCAGTGCTACTCTTCGTTCTCTCACTGAATCCACTACCTTACCTACTCAGGAAACAAGGTGGACAAAGAAGTGGGCTCAGAAGTATCTCCCATCTTTTCTTTGTTGATGACCTGAAGTTGTATGGGCCAAATATCAATGACATCAAGAAACAATTGGACCTCATTACACAATTTTCAACCGACATCAAAATGAAATTTGGTGAGTCCAAGTGTGCATATTTGGCAATAAAACGTGGAAGAGCTGTGATCTCCTCTAGAAATCTAGAGATGAACAGCCTGACAATACAACCTCTGCAGTCAGGTGACAACTACAGATATCTTGGACAGGATGAGAATGTCAGATATGATGAACAGACAAATAAGGAGAGAACCAGAACTGAATACCTCAGAAGAGTAAAGAAAATATGGTCATCAGAACTGTCAGCATACAACAAATACATTGCCCACAATACTTATGCTGTGCCAATTCTAACGCCAACATTTGGCCTGCTGAACTGGTCATTGCAAGAACTAAGTGAGATGGATGTTAGAACTTGAAAACTTCTCAGTGTTACTGGGAACTTTAACATCAATGGTGATGTGGATAGGCTATACTTCTCACGCAAGGAAGGTGGCCGGGGTCTAAAATCAATATTAATAACATATGAGACCCGGATAGTAACACTGAAGCAACACCTTCAACAGAGGAAAAAGGTTGGCAACCATCTTGCCCAGGTTTATGAGCATGAAAAAAAATATATCATTAGAATAGCGACTGATCTGGAGGAGAGATATGGAATAAAGCCTGATATAAATCTCTCACCCAGAGAAATCGGAAGATCCTATTCAATGTTCAAACAAGATTAAAAAATTGACCAATTTACAGAAAAAGTTGTGCATGGATACTTGAGGCGTAAAACACAGACCATAGAGGGGATAAACCACTCAAAAAGTCTGGCATGGAGTTCCGACAAGTTTATGACATCACACCTTGAGGGATATCTCTATGCAATACAGGAACAAGAACTCCCTACCAAATATCTGCTGCACAAAAGAGGAGGGCCAGCAGCTGACAATAAATGTAGGCTATGTAAAACAAAGATAGAGGATGTAAGCTACATTGTTGCCAGCTGCGAAAGAATGTCATTTCGCTATTACCTCCCCATGAGACACGATGGGATAGCTAGAACCATCTGGAACGCACTTCGGAAAACAAAATTAACAACAAACGAGGAAGAATATATTGAGACAGATAGCACTAAGGAATACTGGTGGAACCTGAAAATAAAATCTGCCACCAAATTAAAGCACAACCGGCCTGATATTGTTGTTTGGGACCACACATTGAAAACGTGTTCTGTTGTGGAGATCAGCTGCCCACTTGATGTCAGAAAAATACAGGAGAAGGAGGACATCTACGAACCACTGATGAGGAGTTTACAAATCCAGTATCCAAGATACACCTTTAGCTTCATACCCATCATTATTGGAGCTACGGGTTATATACCAACCCGCTTGGACCAAAGTATGACTGAACTTGGATTTGCGGACAAAAAGCGCAGCTCCCTAATTCATAGTCTACAAATGGCTGCGATAGCTGGCAACTTCAAAATTTGCAAAACATTCTTGCGATTCAAGGGATGACAATTTCTTTTCCTTTACAACCTTGCCACCAGGAAGATGGCCGGTCAAAAAATATACTTGAAATTAAGAGAAAGAGATATAACATACATAATGGCTTCCCCCTCATTATCGAGTATGGCCATTGCACGATTTAACATTTTTTTTTATTGAGCCGCCTGTTTTATATCGGAGTTATCCCAGTTTCCTGAGTTGCCTTCTAAAAGAATGCCCTGACGAAGGCTAGGGGTTTTTCACTCCCAGTGGTTTAACCACGCGATCGGGTATCCAGCCTGACTATTTCTATGTCCCCGCGCATGTAAATACATATGTACATACATATTTACAGACTTTTGGATGGCTGTTGACTCTTATGAGTTCTTCCGCCCTTTGTCAGGTTTACACACATACATACATATATACATACATGAACTTGGATTTGTAGACAAAGAGCGTAGCTCCCTAATTCATAGTCTACAAATGGCTGCGATAGCTGGCACCTTCAAAATATTTATAACGTATGCTATGTATAGTTATTGTGGATGCAATGTATAGTTATAGTGTATGCTATGTATAATTAAAGTGTATCCTATGTATAGTTATAACGTATGCTATGTACAGTTATAGCGTATGCTCTGTATAGTTATAGTGTATGCTGTGTATAGTTATAGTGTATGCTATGTATAGTTATAACGTATGCTATTTATAGTTATAGTGTATGTTATGTATAGTTATAGTGTATGCTATATATATAGTTATAACGTATGATATGTATAGTTATAAAGTATGCTATGTATAGTTATAGTGTATGCTATGTATAGTTATAACGTATGCTATGTATAGTTATAACGTATGCTATGTATAGTTATAAGGTATGCTATGTATAGTTATAATGTATGCTATGTATAGTTATAGTGTATCCTATGTATAGTTATGGTGTATCCTATGTATAGTTATAGTGTATCCTATGTATAGTTATAAAGTATGCTATGTATAGTTATAGCGTATGCTTTGTATAGGTATAGTGTATGCTATGTATAGTTATAGTGTATGTTATGTATAGTTATAGTGTATGTTATGTAAAGTAATAGTGTATGCTATGTATAGTTATAACGTAAGCTATTTATAGTTATAGTGTATGCTATGTATAGTTATAGTGTATGCTATGTATAGTTATAACGTAAGCTATTTATAGTTATAGTGTATGCTATGTATAGTTAGAGTGTATGCTATGTATAGTTATAGTGTATGCTATGTATAGTTATAACGTATGTTATGTATAGTTGTGGTGTATGCAATGTATAATTATAGTGTATGCTATGTATAGTTATAACGTAAGCTATTTATAGTTATAGTGTATGCTATGTATAGTTATAGTGTATGCTATGTATAGTTATAGTGTATGCTATGTATAGTTATGGTGTATACTATGTATAATTATAGTGTATGCTATGTATAGTTTTAACGTAGGCTATTTATAGTTATAGTGTATGCTATGTATAGTTATAACGTATGCTATGTATAGTTATAGTGTATGCTATGTATAGTTATAACGTAAGCTATTTATAGTTATAGTGTATGCTATGCATAGTTATAAGGTATGTAATGTATAGTTATAAGGTATGCTATGTATAGTTATAACGTAAGCTATTTATAGTTATAGTGTATGCTATGTATAGTTATAGTGCATGCTATGTAGAGTTATAGTGTATGCTATGTATAGTTATAACGTATGCTGTGTATAGTTATAGTGTATGCTATGCATAGTTATAACGTATGCTGTGTATAGTTATAACGTATTATATGTATAGTTATAACGTATGCTGTGTATAGTTATAGCGTATGCTATGTATAGTTATAACGTATGCTATGTATAGTTATAACGTATGCTGTGTATAGTTATAGCGTATGCTATGTATAGTTATAACGTATGCTGTGTATTGTTGTAGTGTATTCTATGTATAGTTATAACGTATGCTATATATAGTTATAGTGTATGCTATGTATAGTTATAGTGTATGCTATGTATAGTTATAACGTAAGCTATTTATAGTTATAGTGTATGCTATATATAGTTATAACGTATGCTATGTATAGATATAGTGTATGCTATGTATAGTTATAACGTATGCTACGTATAATTATAGTGTATGCTATGTATAGTTATAGTAGATGCTATGTATAGTTATAACGTATGCTATGTATAGTTATAGTGTATGCTATGTATAGTTATAGTGCATGCTATGTATAGTTATAACGTATGCTATGTATAGTTATGCTTTATGCTATGTATAGTTATAAGGTATACTATGTATAGTTATAGTGTATGCTATGTATAGTTATAACGTATGCAATGTATATTTATAGTGTATGCTATGTATAGTTATAGTGTATGCTATGTATAGTTATAACGTATGCTATACATAGTCATAGTGTATGCTATGTATAGTTATAACGTATGCTATGTATAATTATAGTGTATGCTATGTATAGTTATAGTGTATGCTATGTATAGTTATAACATATGCTATATATAGTCATAGTGTATGCTATGTATAGTTATAACGTATGCTATGTATAATTATAGTGTATGCTATGTATAGTTATAGTGTATGCTATGTATAGTTATAACGTATAGTTATAGTGTATGCTATGTATAGTTATAAGGTATGATATGTATAGTTATAACGTATGCTGTGTATAGTTATAGTGTATGCTATGTATAGTTATAACGTATGCTATGTATAGTTAAAGTGTATGCTATGCATAGTTATAGTGTATGCTATGTATAGTTATAAGGTATGATATGTATAGTTATAGTGTATGCTATGTATATTTATAACGTATGCTATCTATAGTTATAGTGTATGTTTTGTAGAGCTATAGTGTATGCTATGTATAGTTATAACGTATGCTATGTATAGTTATAGTGTATGCTATGTATAGTTATAAGGTATGCTATGTATAGTTATAGTGTATGCTATGTATAATTATAGTGTATCCTATGTATAGTTATAATGTATGCTATGTAAAGGTATAGCGCATGCTATGTATAGTTATACTGTATGCTCTATATAGTTATAGTGTATGCTATGTATAGTTATAGTGTATGCTATGTATAGTTATAATGTAGGCTATTTATAGTTATAGTGTATGCTATATATAGTTATAACGTATGCTATCTATAGACATAGTGTATGCTATGTATAGTTATAACGTATGCTATGTATAGTTATAGTGTATGCTATGTATAGTTATAGTAGATTCTATGTATAGTTATAACGTATGCTATGTATAGTTATAGTGTATGCTATGTATAGTTATAGTGCATGCTATGTATAGTTATAACGTATGCTATGTATAGTTATAGTGTATGCTATGTATAGTTATAACGTAAGCTATTTATAGTTATAGTGTATGCTATGTATAGTTATAGTGCATGCTATGTAGAGTTATAGTGTATGCTATGTATAGTTATAACGTATGCTGTGTATAGTTATAGTGTATGCTATGTAAAGTTATAACGTATGCTGTGTATAGTTATAACGTATTATATGTATAGTTATAACGTATGCTGTGTATAGTTATAGCGTATGCTATGTATAGTTATAACGTATGCTATGTATAGTTATAACGTATGCTGTGTATAGTTATAGCGTATGATATGTATAGTTATAACGTATGCTGTGTATTGTCGTAGTGTATGTTATGTATAGTTATAACGTATGCTATATAAAGTTATAGTGTATGCTATGTATAGTTATAGCGTATGCTATGTATAGTTATAACGTATGCTATGTATAGTTATAACGTATGCTGTGTATAGTTATAGCGTATGCTATGTATATTTATAACGTATGCTGTGTATTGTTGTAGTGTATTCTATGTATAGTTATAACGTATGCTATATATAGTTATAGTGTATGCTATGTATAGTTATAGTGTATGCTATGTATAGATATAACGTAAGCTATTTATAGTTATAGTGTATGCTATATATAGTTATAACATATGCTATGTATAGATATAGTGTATGCTATGTATAGTTATAACGTATGCTATGTATAATTATAGTGTATGCTATGTATAGTTATAGTAGATGCTATGTATAGTTATAACGTATGCTATGTATAGTTATAGTGTATGCTATGTATAGTTATAGTGCATGCTATGTATAGTTATAACGTATGCTATGTATAGTTATAGTTTATGCTATGTATAGTTATAAGGTATACTATGTATAGTTATAGTGTATGCTATGTATAGTTATAACGTATGCAATGTATATTTATAGTGTATGCTATGTATAGTTATAGTGTATGCTATGTATAGTTATAACGTATGCTATATATAGTCATAGTGTATGCTATGTATAGTTATAACGTATGCTATGTATAATTATAGTGTATGCTATGTATAGTTATAGTGTATGCTATGTATAGTTATAACATATGCTATATATAGTCATAGTGAATGCTATGTATAGCTATAACGTATGCTATGTATAGTCATAGTGTATGCTATGTATAGTTATAACGTATGCTATGTATAGTTATAGTGTATGCTATGTATAGTTATAACGTATGCTATGTATAGTTATAATATATGCTATGTAGAGTAATAGTGTATGCTATGTATAGTTATAAGGTATGCTATGTATAATTATAGTGTATGCTATGTATAGTTATAGTGTATGCTATGTATAGTTATAACGCATAGTTATAGTGTATGCTATGTATAGTTATAAGGTATGTTATGTATAGTTATAACGTATGCTGTGTATAGTTATAGTGTATGCTATGTATAGTTATAACGTATGCTATGTATAGTTAAAGTGTATGCTATGCATAGTTATAGTGTATGCTATGTATAGTTATAAGGTATGATATGTATAGCTATAGTGTATGCTATGTATAGTTATAACGTATGCTATGTATAGTTATAGTGTATGTTATGTAGAGCTATAGTGTATGCTATGTATAGTTATAACGTATGCTATGTATAGTTATAGTGTATGCTATGTATAGTTATAAGGTATGCTATGTATAGTTATAGTGTATGCTACGTATAATTATAGTGTATCCTATGTATAGTTATAATGTATGCTTTGTATAGGTATAGCGCATGCTATGTATAGTTATACTGTATGCTCTATATAGTTATAGTGTATGCTATGTATAGTTATAGTGTATGCTATGTATAGTTATAATGTAGGCTATTTATAGCTATAGTGTATGCTATATATAGTTATAACGTATGCTATGTATAGACATAGTGTATGCTATGTATAGTTATAACGTATGCTATGTATAGTTATAGTGTATGCTATGTATAGTTATAGTAGATTCTATGTATAGTTATAACGTATGCTATGTATAGTTATAGTGTATGCTATGTATAGTTATAGTGCATGCTATGTATAGTTATAACGTATGCTATGTATAGTTATAGTGTATGCTATGTATAGTTATAACGTATGCTGTGTATAGTTATAACGTATTATATGTATAGTTATAACGTATGCTGTGTATAGTTATAGCGTATGCTATGTATAGTTATAACGTATGCTATGTATAGTTATAACGTATGCAATGTATAGTTATAGTGTATGCTATGTATAGTTATAGTGTATGCTATGTATAGTTATAACGTATGCTATATATAGTCATAGTGTATGCTATGTATAGTTATAACGTAAGCTATTTATAGTTATAGTGTATGCTATGTATAGTTATAGTGCATGCTATGTAGAGTTATAGTGTATGCTATGTATAGTTATAACGTATGCTGTGTATAGTTATAGTGTATGCTATGTAAAGTTATAACGTATGCTGTGTATAGTTATAACGTATTATATGTATAGTTATAACGTATGCTGTGTATAGTTATAGCGTATGCTATGTATAGTTATAACGTATGCTATGTATAGTTATAACGTATGCTATGTATAGTTATAGTGTATGCTATGTATAGTTATAGTAGATGCTATGTATAGTTATAACGTATGCTATGTATAGTTATAGTGTATGCTATGTATAGTTATAACGTATGCTATGTATAGTTATAGTGTATGCTATGTATAGTTATAACGTATGCAATGTATAGTTATAGTGTATGCTATGTATAGTTATAGTGTATGCTATGTATAGTTATAACGTATGCTATATATAGTCATAGTGTATGCTATGTATAGTTATAACGTATGCTATGTATAATTATAGTGTATGCTATGTATAGTTATAGTGTATGCTACGTATAGTTATAACATATGCTATATATAGTCATAGTGAATGCTATGTATAGTTATAACGTATGCTATGTATAGTCATAGTGTATGCTATGTATAGTTATAACGTATGCTATGTATAGTTATAATGTATGCTATGTATAGTTATAACGTATGCTATGTATAGTTATAACATATGCTATGTATAGTAATAGTGTATGCTATGTATAGTTATAACGTATGCTATGTATAATTATAGTGTATGCTATGTATAGTTATAGTGTATGCTATGTATAGTTATAAGGTATGATATGTATAGTTATAACGTATGCTGTGTATAGTTATAGTGTATGCTATGTATAGTTATAACGTATGCTATGTATAGTTAAAGTGTATGCTATGCATAGTTATAGTGTATGCTATGTATAATTATAGTGTATGCTATGTATAGTTATAGCGCATGCTATGTATAGTTATACTGTATGCTCTATATAGTTATAGTGTATGCTATGTATAGTTATAGTGTATGCTATGTATAGTTATAACGTAGGCTATTTATAGTTATAGTGTATGCTATATATAGTTATAACGTATGCTATGTCTAGACATAGGGTATGCTATGTATAGTTATAACGTATGCTATGTATAGTTATAGTGTATGCTATGTATAGTTATAGTAGATTCTATGTATAGTTATAACGTATGCTATGTATAGTTATAGTGTATGCTATGTATAGTTATAGTGCATGCTATGTATAGTTATAACGTATGCTATGTATAGTTATAGTGTATGCTATGTATAGTTATAACGTAAGCTATTTATAGTTATAGTGTATGCTATGTATAGTTATAGTGCATGCTATGTAGAGTTATAGTGTATGCTATGTATAGTTATAACGTATGCTGTGTATAGTTATAGTGTATGCTATGTATAGTTACAACGTATGCTGTGTATAGTTATAACGTATTATATGTATAGTTATAACGTATGCTGTGTATAGTTATAGCGTATGCTATGTATAGTTATAACGTATGCTATGTATAGTTATAACGTATGCTGTGTATAGTTATAGCGTATGCTATGTATAGTTATAACGTATGCTGTGTATTGTCGTAGTGTATGCTATGTATAGTTATAACGTATGCTATATATAGTTATAGTGTATGCTATGTATAGTTATAGTGTATGCTATGTAGAGTTATAACATAAGCTATTTATAGTTATAGTGTATGCTATATATAGTTATAAGGTATGCTATGTATAGATATAGTGTATGCTATGTATAGTTATAACGTATGCTATGTATAGTTATAGTGTATGCTATGTATAGTTATAGTAGATGCTATGTATAGTTATAGCGTATGCTATGTATAGTTATAGTGTATGCTATGTATAGTTATAGTGCATGCTATGTATAGTTATAACGTATGCTATGTATAGTTATAGTGTATGCTATGTATAGTTATAACGTATGCTTTGTATAGTTATAGTGTATGCTATGTATAGTTATAACGTATGCAATGTATAGTTATAGTGTATGCTATGTATAGTTATAGTGTATGCTATGTATAGTTATAACATATGCTATATATAGTCATAGTGAATGCTATGTATAGTTATAACGTATGCTATGTATAGTCATAGTGTATGCTATGTATAGTTATAACGTATGCTATGTATAGTTATAGTGTATGCTATGTATAGTTATAACGTATGCTATGTATAGTTATAACATATGCTATGTATAGTAATAGTGTATGCTATGTATAGTTATAACGTATGCTATGTATAATTATAGTGTATGCTATGTATAGTTATAGTGTATGCTATGTATAGTTATAACGTATAGTTATAGTGTATGCTATGTATAGTTATAAGGTATGATATGTATAGTTATAACGTATGCTGTGTATAGTTATAGTGTATGCTATGTATAGTTATAACGTATGCTATGTATAGTTAAAGTGTATGCTATGCATAGTTATAGTGTATGCTATGTATAGTTATAAGGTATGATATGTATAGTTATAGTGTATGCTATGTATAGTTATAACGTATGCTATGTATAGTTATAGTGTATCCTATGTATAGTTATATTGTATGCTATGTATAGTTATAGCGCATGCTATGTATAGTTATACTGTATGCTCTATATAATTATAACGTATGCTATGTATAGTTATAGTGTATGCTATGTATAGTTATAGTAGATTCTATGTATAGTTATAACGTATGCTATGTATAGTTATAGTGTATGCTATGTATAGTTATAGTGCATGCTATGTATAGTTATAACGTATGCTATGTATAGTTATAGTGTATGCTATGTATAGTTATAACGTATGCTATATATAGTCATAGTGTATGCTATGTATAGTTATAACGTATGCTATGTATAGTCATAGTGTATGCTATGTATAGTTATAACGTATGCTATGTATAGTTATAGTGTATGCTATGTATAGTTATAACGTATGCTATGTATAGTTATAACATATGCTATGTATAGTAATAGTGTATGCTATGTATAGTTATAACGTATGCTATGTATAATTATAGTGTATGCTATGTATAGTTATAGTGTATGCTATGTATAGTTATAAGGTATGATATGTATAGTTATAACGTATGCTGTGTATAGTTATAGTGTATGCTATGTATAGTTATAACGTATGCTATGTATAGTTAAAGTGTATGCTATGCATAGTTATAGTGTATGCTATGTATAATTATAGTGTATGCTATGTATAGTTATAGCGCATGCTATGTATACTTATACTGTATGCTCTATATAGTTATAGTGTATGCTATGTATAGTTATAGTGTATGCTATGTATAGTTATAACGTAGGCTATTTATAGTTATAGTGTATGCTATATATAGTTATAACGTATGCTATGTATAGACATAGTGTATGCTATGTATAGTTATAACGTATGCTATGTATAGTTATAGTGTATGCTATGTATAGTTATAGTAGATTCTATGTATAGTTATAACGTATGCTATGTATAGTTATAGTGTATGCTATGTATAGTTATAGTGCATGCTATGTATAGTTATAACGTATGCTATGTATAGTTATCGTGTATGCTATGTATAGTTATAACGTAAGCTATTTATAGTTATAGTGTATGCTATGTATAGTTATAGTGCATGCTATGTAGAGTTATAGTGTATGCTATGTATAGTTATAACGTATGCTGTGTATAGTTATAGTGTATGCTATGTATAGTTATAACGTATGCTGTGTATAGTTATAGCGTATGCTATGTATAGTTATAACGTATGCTATGTATAGTTATAACGTATGCTGTGTATAGTTATAGCGTATGCTATGTATAGTTATAACGTATGCTGTGTATTGTCGTAGTGTATGCTATGTATAGTTATAACGTATGCTATATATAGTTATAGTGTATGCTATGTATAGTTATAGTGTATGCTATGTAGAGTTATAACATAAGCTATTTATAGTTATAGTGTATGCTATATATAGTTATAAGGTATGCTATGTATAGATATAGTGTATGCTATGTATAGTTATAACGTATGCTATGTATAGTTATAGTGTATGCTATGTATAGTTATAGTAGATGCTATGTATAGTTATAGCGTATGCTATGTATAGTTATAGTGTATGCTATGTATAGTTATAGTGCATGCTATGTATAGTTATAACGTATGCTATGTATAGTTATAGTGTATGCTATGTATAGTTATAACGTATGCTTTGTATAGTTATAGTGTATGCTATGTATAGTTATAACGTATGCAATGTATAGTTATAGTGTATGCTATGTATAGTTATAGTGTATGCTATGTATAGTTATAACGTATGCTATATATAGTCATAGTGTATGCTATGTATAGTTATAACGTATGCTATGTATAATTATAGTGTATGCTATGTATAGTTATAGTGTATGCTATGTATACTTATAACATATGCTATATATAGTCATAGTGAATTCTATGTATAGTTATAACGTATGCTATGTATAGTCATAGTGTATGCTATGTATAGTTATAACGTATGCTATGTATAGTTATAGTGTATGCTATGTATAGTTATAACGTATGCTATGTATAGTTATAACATATGCTATGTATAGTAATAGTGTATGCTATGTATAGTTATAACGTATGCTATGTATAATTATAGTGTATGCTATGTATAGTTATAGTGTATGCTATGTATAGTTATAACGTATAGTTATAGTGTATGCTATGTATCGTTATAAGGTATGATATGTATAGTTATAACGTATGCTGTGTATAGTTATAGTGTGTGCTATGTATAGTTATAACGTATGCTATGTATAGTTAAAGTGTATGCTATGCATAGTTATAGTGTATGCTATGTATAGTTATAAGGTATGATATGTATAGTTATAGTGTATGCTATGTATAGTTATAACGTATGCTATGTATAGTTATAGTGTATCCTATGTATAGTTATATTGTATGCTATGTATAGTTATAGCGCATGCTATGTATAGTTATACTGTATGCTCTATATAGTTATAGTGTATGCTATGTATAGTAATAGTGTATGCTATGTATCGTTATAACTTAAGCTATTTATAGTTATAGTGTATGCTATATATAGTTATAACGTATGCTATGTATAGACATAGTGTATGCTATGTATAGTTATAACGTATGCTATGTATAGTTATAGTGTATGCTATGTATAGTTATAGTAGATTCTATGTATAGTTATAACGTATGCTATGTATAGTTATAGTGTATGCTATGTATAGTTATAGTGCATGCTATGTATAGTTATAACGTATGCTATGTATAGTTATAGTGTATGCTATGTATAGTTATAACGTATAGTTATAGTGTATGCTATGTATAGTTATAACGTATGCTATATATAGTCATAGTGTATGCTATGTATAGTTATAACGTATGCTATGTATAATTATAGTGTATGCTATGTATAGTTATAGTGTATGCTTTGTATAGTTATAACGTATAGTTATAGTGTATGCTATGTATAGTTATAAGGTATGCTATGTATAGTTATAACGTATGCGGTGTATAGTTATAGTGTATGCTATGTATAGTTATAACGTATGCTATGTATAGTTAAAGTGTATGCTATGCATAGTTATAGTGCATGCTATGTATAGTTATAAGTTATGCTATGTATAGTTAGAGTGTATGCTATGTATAGTTATAACGTATGCTATGTATAGTTATAGTGTATGTTATGTAGAGCTATAGTGTATGCTATGTATAGTTATAACGTATGCTATGTATAGTTATAGCGCATGCTATGTATAGTTATACTGTATGCTCTCTATAGTTATAGTGTATGCTATGTATCGTTATAGTGTATGCTATGCATAGTTATAACGTAAGCTATTTATAGTTATAGTGTATGCTATATATAGTTATAACGTATGCTATGTATAGACATAGTGTATGCTATGTAGAGTTATAACGTATGCTATGTATATTTATAGTGTATGCTATGTATATTTATAGTGCATGATATGTATAGTTATAACGTATGCTATGTATAGTTATAGTGTATGCTATGTATAGTTATAGTGTATGCTATGTATAGTTATAACATATGCTATGTATAGTTATAACGTATGCTATGTATAGTTAAAGTGTATGCTATGTATAGTTATAGTGTATGCTATGTATAGTTATAACGTATGCTATGTATAGTTATAGTGTATCCTATGTATAGTTATAACGTATGCTGTGTATAGTTATAGCGTATGCTATGTATAGTTATAACGTATGCTATGTATAGTTATAACGTATGCTGTGTATAGTTATAGCGTATGCTATGTATAGTTATAACGTATGCTGTGTATTGTCGTAGTGTATGCTATGTATAGTTATAACGTATGCTATATATAGTTATAGTGTATGCTATGTATAGTTATAGTGTATGCTATGTAGAGTTATAACATAAGCTATTTATAGTTATAGTGTATGCTATATATAGTTATAAGGTATGCTATGTATAGATATAGTGTATGCTATGTATAGTTATAACGTATGCTATGTATAATTATAGTGTATGCTATGTATAGTTATAGTAGATGCTATGTATAGTTATAGCGTATGCTATGTATAGTTATAGTGTATGCTATGTATAGTTATAGTGCATGCTATGTATAGTTATAACGTATGCTATGTATAGTTATAGTGTATGCTATGTATAGTTATAACGTATGCTTTGTATAGTTATAGTGTATGCTATGTATAGTTATAACGTATGCAATGTATAGTTATAGTGTATGCTATGTATAGTTATAGTGTATGCTATGTATAGTTATAACGTATGCTATATATAGTCATAGTGTATGCTATGTATAGTTATAACGTATGCTATGTATAATTATAGTGTATGCTATGTATAGTTATAGTGTATGCTATGTATAGTTATAACATATGCTATATATAGTCATAGTGAATGCTATGTATAGTTATAACGTATGCGATGTATAGTCATAGTGTATGCTATGTATAGTTATAACGTATGCTATGTATAGTTATAGTGTATGCTATGTATAGTTATAACGTATGCTATGTATAGTTATAACATATGCTATGTATAGTAATAGTGTATGCTATGTATAGTTATAACGTATGCTATGTATAATTATAGTGTATGCTATGTATAGTTATAGTGTATGCTATGTATAGTTATAACGTATAGTTATAGTGTATGCTATATATAGTTATAAGGTATGATATGTATAGTTATAACGTATGCTGTGTATAGTTATAGTGTATGCTATGTATAGTTATAACGTATGCTATGTATAGTTAAAGTGTATGCTATGCATAGTTATAGTGTATGCTATGTATAGTTATAAGGTATGATATGTATAGTTATAGTGTATGCTATGTATAGTTATAACGTATGCTATGTATAGTTATAGTGTATCCTATGTATAGTTATATTGTATGCTATGTATAGTTATAGCGCATGCTATGTATAGTTATACTGTATGCTCTATATAGTTATAGTGTATGTTATGTATAGTTATAGTGTATGCTATGTATCGTTATAACTTAAGCTATTTATAGTTATAGTGTATGCTATATATAGTTATAACGTATGCTATGTATAGACATAGTGTATGCTATGTATAGTTATAACGTATGCTATGTATAGTTATAGTGTATGCTATGTATAGTTATAGTAGATTCTATGTATAGTTATAACGTATGCTATGTATAGTTATAGTGTATGCTATGTATAGTTATAGTGCATGCTATGTATAGTTATAACGTATGCTATGTATAGTTATAGTGTATGCTATGTATAGTTATAACGTATAGTTATAGTGTATGCTATGTATAGTTATAACGTATGCTATATATAGTCATAGTGTATGCTATGTATAGTTATAACGTATGCTATGTATAATTATAGTGTATGCTATGTATAGTTATAGTGTATGCTTTGTATAGTTATAACGTATAGTTATAGTGTATGCTATGTATAGTTATAAGGTATGCTATGTATAGTTATAACGTATGCGGTGTATAGTTATAACGTATGCTATGTATAGTTAAAGTGTATGCTATGCATAGTTATAGTGTATGCTATGTATAGTTATAAGTTATGCTATGTATAGTTAGAGTGTATGCTATGTATAGTTATAACGTATGCTATGTATAGTTATAGTGTATGTTATGTAGAGCTATAGTGTATGCTATGTATAGTTATAACGTATGCTATGTATAGTTATAGCGCATGCTATGTATAGTTATACTGTATGCTCTCTATAGTTATAGTGTATGCTATGTATCGTTATAGTGTATGCTATGCATAGTTATAACGTAAGCTATTTATAGTTATAGTGTATGCTATATATAGTTATAACGTATGCTATGTATAGACATAGTGTATGCTATGTAGAGTTATAACGTATGCTATGTATATTTATAGTGTATGCTATGTATATTTATAGTGCATGATATGTATAGTTATAACGTATGCTATGTATAGTTATAGTGTATGCTATGTATAGTTATAGTGTATGCTATGTATAGTTATAACATATGCTATGTATAGTTAAAGTGTATGCTATGTATAGTTATAGTGTATGCTATGTATAGTTATAACGTATGCTATGTATAGTTATAGTGTATCCTATGTATAGTTATAACGTATGCTATGTATAGTTAAAGAGTATGCTATGTATAGTTATAGTGTATGCTATGTATAGTTATAAGGTATGCTATGTATAGTTATAGTGTATGCTATGTATAGTTATAGCGTATGCTATGTATAGTTATAGCGTATGCTATGTATAGTTATAAGGTATGCTATGTATAGTGATAGTGTATGCTATGTATAGTTATAACGTATGCTATGTATAGTCATAGTGTATGCTATGTATAGTTATAACGTATGCTATGTATAGTTATAGTGTATGCTATGTATAGTTATAACGTATGCTATGTATAGTTATAACATATGCTATGTATAGTAATAGTGTATGCTATGTATAGTTATAACGTATGCTATGTATAATTATAGTGTATGCTATGTATAGTTATAGTGTATGCTATGTATAGTTATAACGTATAGTTATAGTGTATGCTATGTATAGTTATAAGGTATGATATGTATAGTTATAACGTATGCTGTGTATAGTTATAGTGTATGCTATGTATAGTTATAACGTATGCTATGTATAGTTAAAGTGTATGCTATGCATAGTTATAGTGTTTGCTATGTATAGTTATAAGGCATGATATGTATAGTTATAGTGTATGCTATGTATAGTTATAACGTATGCTATGTATAGTTATAGTGTATGTTATGTAGAGCTATAGTGTATGCTATGTATAGTTATAACGTATGCCATGTATAGTTATAGTGTATGCTATGTATAGTTATAAGGGATGCTATGTATAGTTATAGTGTATGCTATGTATAATTATAGTGTATCCTATGTATAGTTATAATGTATGCTATGTATAGTTATAGCGCATGCTATGTATAGTTATACTGTTTGCTCTATATAGTTATAGTGTATGCTATGTATAGTTATAGTGTATGCTATGTATAGTTATAACGTAAGCTATTTATAGTTATAGTGTATGCTATATATAATTATAACGTATGCTATGTATAGACATAGTGTATGCTATGTATAGTTATAACGTATGCTATATATAGTCATAGTGTATGCTATGTATAGTTATAACGTATGCTATGTATAATTATAGTGTATGCTATGTATAGTTATAGTGTATGCTATGTATAGTTATAACGTATAGTTATAGTGTATGCTATGTATAGTTATAAGGTATGCTATGTATAGTTATAACGTATGCTATGTATAGTTAAAGTGTATGCTATGCATAGTTATAGTGTATGCTATGTATAGTTATAAGGTATGCTATGTATAGTTAGAGTGTATGCTATGTATAGTTATAACGTATGCTATGTATAGTTATAGTGTATGTTATGTAGAGCTATAGTGTATGCTATGTATAGTTATAACGTATGCTATGTATAATTATAGTGTATCCTATGTATAGTTATAATGTATGCTATGTATAGTTATAGCGCATGCTATGTATAGTTATACTGTATGCTCTATATAGTTATAGTGTATGCTATGTATAGTTATAGTGTATGCTATGTATAATTATAACGTAAGCTATTTATAGTTATAGTGTATGCTATATATAGTTATAACGTATGCTATGTATAGACATAGTGTATGCTATGTAGATTTATAACGTATGCTATGTATAGTTATAGTGTATGCTATGTATATTTATAGTGCATGCTATGTATAGTTATAACGTATGCTATGTATAGTTATAGTGTATGCTATGTATAGTTATAGTGTATGCTATGTATAGTTATAACATATGCTATGTATAGTTATAACGTATGCTATGTATAGTTAAAGTGTATGCTATGTATGGTTATAGTGTATGCTATGTATAGTTATAACGTATGCTATGTATAGTTATAGTGTATCCTATGTATAGTTATAACGTATGCTATGTATAGTTAAAGAGTATGCTATGTATAGTTATAGTGTATGCTATGTATAGTTATAAGGTATGCTATGTATAGTTATAGTGTATGCTATGTATAGTTATAACGTATGCTATGTATAATGATAGTGTATGCTATGTATAGTTATAGCGTATGCTATGTATAGTTATAGCGTATGCTATGTATAGTTATAAGGTATGCTATGTATAGTGATAGTGTATGCTATGTATAGTTATAACGTATGCTATGTATAGTTATAGTGTATGCTATGTATAGTTATAAGGTATGCTATGTATAGTTATAGTGTATGTTATGTATAGTTATAGTGTATGCTATCTATAGTTATAACGTATACTATGTATATTTATAACGTATGCTATGTACAGTTATAGTGTATGCAATGTATAGTTATGGTGTATATGATGTATAATTATAGTGTATCCTATGTATAGTTATAACGTATGCTATGTATAGTTATAGCGTATGCTATGTATAGTTATACTGTATGCTCTGTATAGTTATAGTGTATGCTATGTATAGTTATAGTGTAAGCTATATATAGTTATAACGTATGCTATGTATAATTATATTGTATGCTATCTATCGTTATAACGTATTCTATGTATAGTTATAAGGTATGCTACGTATAGTGATAGTGTATGCTATGTAAAGTTATAATGTATGCTATGTATAGTTATAGGGTATGCTATGTATAGTTATAGTGTATGCTATGTATAGTTATAGTGTATGCTATGTATAGTTATAACGTATGCTATGTATAGTTATAGCGTATGCTATGTATAATTATAGCGTATGCTATGTATAGTTATAGTGTATGCTATGTATAATTATAGTGTATGCTATGTATAGTTATAACGTTAGCTATGTATAGTTATAGTGTATGCTATGTTTATTTATAGCGTATGCTATGTATAGTTATAGCGTATGCTATGTATAGTTATAAGGTATGCTATTTATAGTTATAGTGTTTGCTATGTATAGTTATAGCGTATGCTATGTATAGTTATAGCGTATGCTATGTATAATTATTGTGTATGCTCTGCATATTTATAGTGTATGCTATGTATAGTTATAGCGTATGCTATGTATAGTTATAGTGTATGCTATGTATAGTTATTGTGTATGCTCTGCATATTTATAGCGTATGCTATGTATAGTTATAGTGTATGCTATGTATAGTTATTGTGTATGCTCTGCATATTTATAGTGTATGCTATGTATAGTTATAGCGTATGCTATGTATAGTTATAGTGTATGCTATGTATTGTTATTGTGTATGCTCTGCATATTTATAACGTATGCTATGTATAGTTATAATGTATGCTATGTATAGCTATAGCGTATGCTATGTATAGTTATAGCGTATGCTATGTATAGTTATTGTGTATGCTCTGCATATTTATAGCGTATGCTGTGTATAGTTATAGCGTATGTCATTCTGTAAACTGAACGAAGTAAGCCACTCCACAGGAGGCGTTACTACACGTTGAAACTAGGTCAAACAAAAACGTGGAGTTTAATAATTGTTTCTAGTTTTGGCACAAGGCCAGCAATTATCCCAGTGCATTACTGGTACTTTATTTTATCGACCCCGTAAGGATGAAAGGCAAACTTAATCTCGGCGGGATTTGAACTCAGACCGTAACTCTATGCTGCAAAGACTAATGTCCGACCTTCTATCGATACTGCAAATCTACACGTGGAGTTAAGTAATGGCTTCCGCATCTACCTATCTATCTATCTGTAAAGAATTAGTGTTAGATAGAAATAAGACCGAAAAGGAACTGGTAGATAAAGTAGAAGAGGCAGTTCGGAGTGCAACGTAGCCAGCTTGCTAGCGACGAGAACGGCCTTGGACCAGTTCTTCGAGGCAAAGCATGAAGGTTGCGTTGTCAGAAGCAAAATACGTGCTCTGGGAAACGAGGGAGCCAAAGCTGTTAGCTGGGCCCGAGTGACGGAGGCGAAAAGTGGCAACAAGTTCACGATTCGGTCTTTGAAGGACCAAGACGGACGCGTGATACGTGAGCCGAAGCAGATGTGCGCGGCCTTTCAGCGGCACCTTTTTCAGCTGTTCGGGCAGGGCGGCGCGCCGGGAGGGGCTATGGATTTCGGTCCATACCTAGACGGCCTGCTGCGACTCTCGGAGAGCGAGGCGAAGTTGTGCGAAAGGCCGATTTCGGCCGCTGAGATAGCGGACACGCTGAGCCAATGCGGCAAACGCAAATCTCCAGGTCTCGACGGTCTACCCTACGAATTTTACGTAGCAATGCCGGACTTGTTCTCCGATCTCCTGGAAGCGGTCTACTGCAACTGGCAACAGAACGGGAGAATTACCAGTTCTGTGACCAAGGGCGTAGTCACGTTAGTCAGGAAGGACGAGAATAAGGGGGATGACATAGGCAACTTCCGGCACATAACTCTGCTAAACACAGAGTTACAGAATTTGGCCAAGGTGTTGGCAAATAGGCTGGCGCTTGTCGTCGAAAACCTGGTGGGAGAAGCGCAGACATGCGCAATCCCGACCAGGTCCATACGCGACAACCTCCACCTCATGCGATACATCATAGAGAGGGTATGGTGTAAACCCGGCTTCAGTGGGGCCCTGATCAACTTGGATCCGTCTAATGCTTTCGATAGGGTTGACCATCGTTACCTGGATGCGGTGCTCGAGGCGGCAGGCTTCGGACCCGTGTTCAGAGGCTGGATTACTGCAATGCACAGCAGCAACATCTGCTCAAGGGTCAAGGTGAACGGCTACCTCTCGGAGCCGTTCCATATCACGCGATCCATCCGACAGGAATGCCCTCTCTCCTCCCTTCTGTACGTACTGACTCTCGAGCCTCTACTGCGGAAGTTGGAGCTATTGCAGGGCATCCCTTTGGAACCGGGACTGCGAAAAGCGGCGTCGGCCTACGCCGACGACGTGACAGTAATGGTGTCGAGCACCTCGCAAATCAGGGAGATCGGCACCTTACTGGAGGAATACGAAAGGTTCACAGGAGCGAAGCTGAACCGGGACAAATCCGTCGGTTTGCAACTCGGAACGTGGAGAGGCAAACCGATGCCTTCTGATGACGTCGTCGGACGCTGGACGGAAGGAACGGTAAAGCTGTTCGGGGTCTGGGTTGGTTCTGACCTCCAGGTGGAGAAGAACTGGAACGAGGTGACGGCCAAGGTGTTTGCGCTCAGCCAGAAGTGGGCCGAGTGAAAACTATCCTTGAAAGGTCGAGCGGAGGTGGCGAACACTTTTATAGCAGCCGTCATCTACTACCGCTTGACCGTCGTGCCTTGTCCAGCCAAAACGCTCGCCAAAATGGAGCGCGCGCTCTTCCAATTCCTTTGGAAGAAACGGTTCCTTTGGTGAGAAGATCCATCTGCTGCCAACACCCTTCACACGGATGCCGTGGCTGACGATGCGCAAACACGCGCTCAGGCTGCGGCACCTCCACGCATTCCTCACCAGACAACCGATGTGGGCCCCGTTCGTGAGGCGAGCCTTCCCACGAGTCGTCTCGCTGACCGAGCTGCAGTCCTGGGTCAAGCAAAGACCGAGGAAAATGGGCGACTGGCACGTCGAATGTGCTCAGGCGCTCACAGTCCTCTGGCAAACGGACCCGGCGATCAGTGGAGACTCCACTTCGACATTCTATAGAGGGTTAGTCCGCAGCAAGTGCAACGACACGCTCGGGTAAACTCTAGGCGTAGAGGAGGACGAACTCGCCAGTCTGTTCGGTAGGAACTTCCGCCCGGGACCAATGGACAACTTTCAAAAGTCCCTGACCTGGCAGTGCTACCGAGAAGCTCTACCAGTTCGAGACAAGCGCTACAGACACGGGCGCCCGGGTAGGGACCCTTCGAAAAAGATCTGTCCGAGATGCGTGCGCGACGAGGAAACCGTCGCACACGCATTTGTACACTGCCCGGGCGTTACCGAATTATGGGGCTATGTAGAACGACTATTGTCGTGGGTGAGACCAATCCAGTTGACCACCGAGTCCATTGTCATGATCAAACCGGCACCCTCCTTCAATAACGAGGGAGAGGTGGTTTTCCTATGTGTTATGGCGATGGTGAAAGAGGTTATATGGTGGGCAAGGTTAAAAGGGCTGAGGTCAGACACCTTTCTCTCCGGCGAGCAACTGATTCGTTTTTTCAAATATCATTTTGGAAGAAGAATCAGGATGGAGAGAGAGGTGCTGTACCCCAGCAAATTTTATAAAAGGTGGGTGAATATGGCAAGAATGGCCCGAGTGGTTGGGCCTTCTCTCTATATAAGCCTGTAGGTTGAGGAAAAAGAGGAAGAGAGGAAGGGAGTACTCACTCTCGGTGCTCCTGGAGATGAGAGTTGTGCATTTTTTCGGGGTGTGTACAATCCCTCTGTAACACCTCCCCCTATTGGGGATTTCAATTGTTATTTGTTATTGTATTAATAGTTTTATCTTCATATACCTGTATGTAAACTCCCCATTTGTATTGTCCCCTTCTTTTGTGCCCTTGTGGCTAATAAAGAAATTTATCTATCTATCTATCTGTCCATCTATATCTGTCTGTCTGTCGATCCATCCATCCATTCACCCATTAAACCGTCTCTCTCTTTTTCTATCACTATATATGTATGCAGTATGTATGTATATATATATATATATATATATACACATACACACATATATATATATATATATAAGAGAGAGAGAGAGAGAGAGAGAGAGAGAGAGAGAGAGAGAGAGACAGAGAGAGAGACAGAGACAGAGATAGATAGATAGATAGATAGAGAGATAGATAGATAGATAGATAGATAGATAGATAGATAGATAGATAGATAGATAGATAGATAGAGAGATAGATAGATAGAGAGAGAGATAGATAGATAGATAGATAGATATATTTCTTTTATTTGCCACTAGGGCATCAAAAGTGGGACAAGTACAAAGGGGGGAGTTTACACAAAAAGGCGTCCTCAATAAGGAGGAGGCAATAACAAAATATAAAAATAAAATAAGATATAACAAAAAATAAAATTTTTAACAAAATCCTCAATAGAGAGGAGGCGCCTTGGGGGGTCGCACACACCCCCGAAAAAAGTGTGCAACCCTTCTCCTCAGGAGCACAGAGAAGGGGTGCTCCCTTGGTCTTTCATCTTCCTCACCTATAGTCTGATGTAGAGTGAAGGCCCATTCACACGGGCCATTCTCGCCACTTTCACCCATCTTTCATAGAAACGGCTGGGGTGCAGCACCTCTCTCTCCATCCTGATCCTTCTTCCGAAATGATATCGGAAGAAACGGACCAGTTGTTGGCCAGAGAGAAAGGTGCCCGACCTCAGTCCTTTCAGACGCGTCCACCATACAACCTCTTTCGCCATGGCTATTACGCACAGAAACACCGCCTCTGCTTCATCTTTGAAGGGGGGAGGCGGCTTGATCATTACAATAGACTCGGTGGTCAACCGGATCGGTTCCACCCTTGACAGCAGTTGTTCGACATAGCCCCACAGATCGGCTACGCCCGAGCAGTGTACCAATGCGTGTGCAACGGTTTCCTCGTCGCACACGCATCTGGGACAGATCTTTTTGGCGGGGTCCCTACCCGGGCGCCCGTGTCTGTAGAGCCTTTCTCGAACGGGTAAAGCCCCTCGGTAGCACTGCCAGGCCAGGGACTTCTGGAAGTTGTCCATAGGTCCCGGGCTGAATGTCCTACCGAACAGGCTGGCCAGTTCGTCCTCCTCCATGTCTAGGGCTTCTCCGAGGGCGTCGTCGCACCTGCTGCGTACCAGCCCTCTATAGAATGTTGCGGTGGAGTCTCCACTGATAACCGGATCCGCCTGCCAGAGGGCGGTGAGCGCCTGGGCACACTCAGTGTGCCAGGCGCCCAGTTTTCTCGGTCTTTGCTTGACCCAGGATTGCAGCTCGGTGAGTGAGACGAGTCTGGGAAAGGTTCGCCTCACAAACGAGGCCCACACCGGTTGTCCGGTGAGGAATACGTAGAGGTGCCGTAGCCTTAATGCGTGTTTACGCATCATTAGCCACGGCATCCCCAGCCCTCCTTTCGAAGGGTGTTGACAGCAGATGGATCTCCTCACCATAGGAGCCCGCCTCTTCCAAAGGAATTGGAAGAGCGCGCGCTCCATCTTGGTGAGGGTTTCCCTTGGGCAGGGCACTACGGTCAGGCGGTAGTAGATGACGGACGCTATGTAGGTGTTCGCCACCTCCGCCCGACCTTTCAGGGATAGTTTGCAACTGGCCCACTTCTGGGTCAGTGCAAACACCCTGTTCGTAACCTCCGCCCAGTTTTTCTCCACCTGGAGGTCCGGTCCGAACCAGACCCCGAGCAACTTCACCGGGCCCTCCGTCCAGCGTCCGACGACGCCATCGGAGGGCATCGGTCTGCCCCTCCACGTGCCGAGTTGCAAACCGATCGACTTGTCCCGGTTCAGCTTAGCCCCTGTGAACTTTTCGTACTCCTCCAGTAAGGTGCCGACCGCCTCGATTTCGGAGGCCGTCGACACCATTACTGTCACGTCATCGGCGTAGGCCGACACCGCTTTCCGCAATCCCGGTTCCAAAGGGATGCCCTGCAACAACTCCAACTTCCGCAGTAGTGGCTCGAGAGTCAACACATACAGAAGGGAGGAGAGAGGGCACCCCTGTCGGATGGACCGCGCGATTTTGAACGGCTCCGAGAGGTAGCCGTTCACCTTGACCCTAGAGCAGATGCGGCTGCTGTGCATAGCAGTGATCCAGCCCCTGAAAACGGGTCCGAAGCCTGCCGCCGCTAGCACCGCATCCAGGTAACCATGGTCGACCCTATCGAACGCCTTAGATTGATCCAAGTTGATCAGAGCCCCACCAAAGCCGGGTTCGTTCCCAACCCTCTCTATGATGTATCGCATGAGGTGGAGGTTGTCATGGATGGACCTGGACGGGATAGCGCATGTCTGCGCATCTCCCACCAGGTTGCCCACGACAAGCGCCAACCTCTTTGCTAGCACCTTGGCCAAAATCTGTAACTCTGTATTTAGCAGAGTTATGGGCCTGAAGTTACTTATTTCGTCCCCCTTGTTCTCGTCCTTCCTCACTAGCGTGACTACGCCCTTGGTCACAGTACAGGGAATTCTCCCATTCTGTTGCCAGTTGCAGTAGACCGCCTCGAGGAGATCGGGGAACAAGTCCGGCATAGCTAGATATAATTCGTAAGGAAGACCATCGAGACCCGGGGATTTGCGTTTGCCGCATTGGCTCAGCACGTCCTCTATCTCAGCGGCCGAAATCGGCTCCTCGCAGGACTTCGCCTCCCTGTCCGAGAGGCGCGGCAGGCCGTCGAGGTATGGACCGAAGTCCACGTTCCCAACCGGCTCCCCGCCCCTCCCGAACAGTCGGGCAAAGTGCCTTTGAAAGGCCTCACACATCTGCTTAGGCTCAAGAATCGCCCGTCCATCCAGGTCTCGCAAAGACCGGATGGTGGATTTAGTTCCACTGTTGGCCTCTGTCACGCGGGCCCAGCTAACAGCTTTGGTCCCCTCGTTCCCTAGAGCACGTATTTTACTTCGGACAACGCAGCCTTCGTGCTTCGCGTCGAAAAACTGGCTCAAAGCCGTTCTCGACGCTAGCACTCTGGCCACGTCGCCGCTTCTAATTGCCTCTTCTACTCTATCTATTAGCTCCCTTTCCTTCCTATTCCTATCCGCAGCTAGAACCTTACTAAATTCTATCGAGACTACTCTAATCTCTCTCTTTAGAGATACCCACCACCTGCTGTTGACGATCGCTCCAGTCAACCGTTCCTTAACTAACGTACTAATCCGATTCCTGTAGGCTCTACTTGCCGGCAAGGACAAGTTGAGCTTCCAGTAACCGGGGCCCTGTCTATGAGTTCTGTCAAGGTTGACCATGCAGGTCACTAATTTGTGGTCTGAATAGCCAACCATGCGCATTTTTGGACAACTTAAAAAGTCCTTATCCTTAATTCTAACTAAGAACCTATCTAGGTACGACCTAGATGATCCGCTACGATTTGCCCAAGTCCAGGTTGGCGCAGTCGGAAAATCTAGTCGATATCTATCGGCCAGGTCAAATCGACCGATTAACCCTTTGAGGCTATTACACCCCTCTCTATCGGGGCAGGCCCCTACGTAGTCCCAGCGTGCATCTAGGATACCATTCCAGTCCCCCACTAATAGCAAGGAGCGGGACGTCCCCAGAAAAGTCTCCAGACGATGGAAGAAGTCCGGCCGCATTGACCCGAAAGGGCCGTAGGCGGCTACCAACCTAAACGCTCCGCCTTTACCACTGCCAAGGTCCAGAACCACTAGTCGACCCTCCGGGTCCAAATGTACCATCTGTGTTGCGAGACCCAGATGTTTTTGCAGCAGAACGACAACTCCACCTCCACCTCCGGGCTGACAGAGAGATGCGTGCATCTCAAAGTCATCAAAGGTGGGGGCCAGCTGTCGCACGTTGCTGATCCGGGCCTCGCAAATAACCATCACATCTATACGTTGTGACCTGAGGTCATTTAGAAGCATTGCTTGCTTCCAAGTTGAGCCCAGGCCACGCGCATTTAAACAGCCTACTCTTAGCATAGCCATGTTGGTGGTGAAGAGAAAAGGCACTTACCTCTCTGCGTCCCGGGTATCGGGCTGCACAATTTCCATTAGGGTGGGGGATGGGTTGTTGGGTGGGGTGGTGGTTTGTGGAAGTGTGGGGGCATCAGTGTGTTGTGTGGTTGGGGAGCTTGGAGTTGTGTGGGTGTTTGGGGAGGGGGTGGGATAGTTTTTTAGGAGGACGCGGTTAATGGGCCCGACGCAGGGGGGACCCACGTCCTCTTTAAAATTGTTTTTTAAAGTTTTATAGGTGTCCTGTGGGGCCTTAATCATTTTGAGGTGGGGGAAATCCCCTGCCTGGGTGAAGTTAGGCCCTTGTGTTTTTATTAGATTGTTGTTGTACACAATGTTTAACAGTTTTTTGTTTCTTGTATTTATGTATGTGTATGCATGTTTTTGTTTTTGTGTGGTGTTTTTTGTTTACTGTTGTGAGCTCTTTTGTGTTGGTGTCAGTGTTATGTTTTGGGGAGGGGTTTTTTTCATTTGTGTGTCTGAGGTGTGTTTTCTTTTTTTTCTTTTGATTGTGTGGAAGTGCTCCTCCTCGTCTGACGACGAACTAGGGTCATCTTCCGCGTTGGAGGGGAGGGGTATATTTTCGGGTTGTGTTTGCGGTACGGGTGTTTTGGAAATTGTTTTTGTTTTTTGAGTGGAGGGGATGGGTTGGACATTGTTTTGTTTTGGTTTGAACTGTGGTGGTTGTTTTTGTAGTGGTAGTTGTGGTGATTGTGTTGGTTGTGCAGTTGTTGGTGGTGTAGGCAGGATTGGGGTTTTCTTATTAAGTTGGGGACAGACAGCCCTCAGGTGACCTCTGGTTCCGCAGAGGTAACACGAGGGCCGTCTACCCTCAACGGTAATGTTGATGAAGGTTAGATCATCCAGTATGACGCGTTCAGGGATCTGGGCGATCCTTTCGGGCCTCATTTGAACTACAAGTTCGAGGCTCGTTCCACTGAACGCGTCACCCGATGCCTTTCCCATGGACACCAGCATGTCATCCTCCAGGTCCAGAAAACCTGTCAAAACCCACCATATGTCCATAATCGGCAGGATGGTGTGGATTTTTATTTTTTGTGTTCTTCTACCCATGTACGTAGGGTAGAAGGTGTATGCGGTGGATGTGATTGGTTTGATGGACAGTTTCACTGCTGTGTCCCTGTCCTTCATGAGAATGGATAGACTCCCGTAGAGTCTATCCTTCTGAATGAAGGTGATGTCCTTCATGACGTCTTTTAAAACCAGCTCTATCTCGCTCTGTGATGGTTGAGCTGGTTTTTTACTTTTGTTCGAGATTGTCCTAAACATGACCGTGTTTAGGAGTCTCTGGCTTTTTAGTTCCGGGGGGGAATGGATTGTGAATGAACCATTTTCCCCGTACACTATATATTTTTTCGCATCCGCCAGTAGCTCCTTCGCTTTTGTTATATCTACTGGCAGATAGTCGAGGGTTTTCCTTGTCGTCTCGGCGAAGGAGAAATTTTGTTTGTTTGTTTGTGTTGTTGTTGTTGTCGTTGGTGGTGTTGTTGTTATCATTGTTGTTGTTGTCACCGTTATTGGTCTTGTTGTTGTTGTTATTGTTATTGTTATTGGTGTTGTTTTCGTCCGTCGCATTGTTGTTGTTGTTGCTGTTGCTGCTGATTCTTTGGGTTGTTGCCATGGCAACGTCAAGTTGTCGGTTAACAGGTGAAGAGAATTCTTCCTCTGGCTGACCTTTCTTCTTGACCTCTGCTACTGTGACAGTGGCAGGGGGAAGCTGTAAGTTCATCTTCCCCTTTCCTCCTTCGAATTTTGGTGAAGAAGCTTCGGCCATTTAAAAAAATATTGACTTTTCAACAAGAAAAAACTTTTTTTTTTTTGTTTAACTATTTCGCCTAAAGGCGTAGAATATTTTGAGAGACTGACCAGATCAAAGTTTGACCTGGCAGTCCCTCTACAAAATGGTACAAAAATTAAAGTTATCAGACAAGAATTTCTATAGAAATTTAAACAGAACTTACTCAGCAAGTTATACGCGTGTGTCCATCCCAGAGATAGATAGATAGATAGATAGATAGATAGATAGATAGATAGATAGAAAGATAGATGGATAGAAAAAAAGGAAATAGAAAGAGAGAGAGAGAGAGAGATTGATTATTGGATAAAGCGATAGGTAGATAGATAAAAAGGAGTTTGAACAAATGTTCAAGGATTACAAAAACATATTTAGAGAAATACTTCTTGAGTAAATGTTTATAAAATATTTATTATATCTTAACAATGAAATTTCCGATCTCATTCAAAGTAGATCTTCAAATGTTAATACTATTTTTCACCTGAAGGTTTAATTTTGAATAGGAAACCCAACCAGAGTTCTGTATGCAAGTATAAAATATATAACATCTATTTACATTACAGCTATAAAATGTATCCGACTGTAAGTTTGTTATTCATTTACAAATCTTTGGCATACAGATGAGAGTGAAATTTGTTTCTTTTTGTTGAAGTGGTAATTACAAACTATTCGGAGTTAAATGTAGACCTTCAACTATTATTTTTTCTATTTAGGATAGTGTACATAATCTATTATGAACACACACACACACACCACACACACATCACACATATATATATATATATATATTTACGTATATATGTGTGCATGTTTATGTATATACATATATTTACATGAACATTTCGTATATGATTTAATATACAACCCGTCATATATATATGTATGTATGTATGTATATATATATATATATATATATATATATATATATATATATATATATATATATATATATATATATATATATATATATATATATATATATATACAGGGTGGGGCATAATTCCTGTTACAAAGTTCTAAATCAATTTAAAAATACATTATGCTGCTAACATAACTAATATATTTGTATCAAATCCATGCACTATAACCATATTAACTATTTTTCAGAACATTACGCCATTAACAATTTGCAATGTCCATAGAATTGAAAAGAAAGTTCATAATAGAGAAGCATGAAAAAGGCCTGACTCCACCCAAGATATTTAAACTGGGGAAAATTCTTAAGATCAATAGAATGTTGATCAAAAGGACAATCGATCGATTTAAGGAAACTTCCTCGATCAAAGACAGACCTCGATCCAGACGCCCTCGCACCTCAAGAACACCAAAACTTGTTAAAAGTGTGAGGGAAAAAATAAGGCGCAATCCAAGAAGGTCCATGAGTAAAATGGCAGAAGAAGCAGAAACATCGCCGAGAACTATGCGGAGGATATGTCGAAATGATCTGGGGATGTCACTCTATAAGTTCCAAAAGAGGGAGCTTCTTTCTGCAGCCACAATTGAAAAGAGGCTCTCCAGGAGTAAACTGTTATTGAACTGTATCAAGGATGGCACGCTGCAAAACATCATCTTTACAGATGAGAAGTTATTCACTGTGCAGCAGTCTCACAATCATCAAAATGATCGAGTACTTGCAAAAAGTCTCAAATCAATTCCTTCAAGTGTAGGAAAAGTGTTCAGAACACAGAAACCAGCATCAGTGATGATTTGGGCAGCCATTTCTGAAAGAGGTAAGTCTCCTCTGATTTTTGTGCCTCAAGGAGTTAACATTAACAAAGAACTTTGCATAAAGGATATTTTGGAAGGAGCACTGATGCCATGGTGCATATCTGTTTATGGCGATGACATTTGGACTCTCCAACAAGATGGAGCGACGAGCCACACTGCTTGCATAACACAACAGTGGTGTAGAGACCATTGTCCTGCATGCATCAGTAAGGTAGAGTGGCCTCCCACATCACCAGATCTCAACGCTCTCGATTTTTCTTTACGGTCAATTCTTGAGAGTGGAACCTGCTCTACTCCTAGCCAAAATATTGAAACTCTAATATCAAAACTGAATAAAGTATGGGAGAAAATACCGATGGAAACTGTTCGTGCAGCCATCGAAGACTTTCCTAGAAGACTTCCAGCGGTGGTGAAAGTTAGAGGAAATAATTTCGAATAAATTTTTGTGCAGTTGTTTAATAGTATATTACTTACTATTTGTTGAAGTCAGATCTTGAAATAAATATTTTTTTCAAGAACTATTTGCATTTTATTTTGTAACAGTTTTTATGCCCCACCCTGTATATATATATATATATATATATATATATATATATATATATATATATATATATATATATATATATATATATATATATGTATGTATGTATGTATGTATGTATGTATGTATGTATGTATGTATCTATGTGTGTGTGTGTGTGTGAGTGTGTGTGTGTAGATTCCGAGTTAAATAAGGTACGCATTACATTAGTAGAGTGTGAACACTATTATTTGATATAGGAATGGCTTCAACAGGACTAGAACTGTTTCATTCGTATGGAATTATATATATATATATATATATATATATATATATATATATATATATATATATATATATAGAGAGAGAGAGAGAGAGAGAGAGAGAGAGAGAGAGTGACAATAAGAATTCCAGCTTTTTGTGAAACTTTATTTCATATTACAATTGTTTATATATCGATCAGCTCGGGTTTGATCAGGTGATCGGATCCCGACCCTTAATCGACACTTCTTCAGATATGAGAGTTTACATATGCATACATTATATATAAATGTTTGCATATATATAATATATATATATATATATATATATATATATATATATATATATATATATATATATATATATATATATATATATATATATATAAATTAATAAAAACAATGAATAAAAACAAAGAACAAGTTCCTTATATTAAAAATTCATCATTTTACGATCGTTTCTAGGATATATATGTGTGTTGGTATGTATATCATATAGATCTATGTAAAAATATTACAAACTATCAGAGGAAATATACATACCTCCACATATATATGCTGTCTTCAGAAATGATGAGATATACATAAATACCTATACCCATGAATCTATGTATGTCTAAGTATGTGTGAGGTGTAAGTGATTCTATAAAGGTATATGGACTTGTATGTAAGCCAAATCGTCTTTGGTAATGTGATGATATTTTACAGTACAAGAATATATAGTTGTATCAAAGGATTAATATACCCATTAAATGTCTGTATATATTTATACATATTTATGTGCGGGCGAGGTGACATATCGATATTTATGTACACACCTATTGTGTATGATTAAGTTTTCCTCTAAGAAATGCAAAATAATTATTTGTATGTGTTTTAAGGCGGCAAATTGGCAAAGTCGTTAGAACATCAGATAGAATGCTTTGTAGAATTCGTTCCGGATCTCAGCTCTTTCAGTTCAAATCCTGACGAGGTCAACTTTCATATTCATCCATTCGAGGCTTCTAACTCTCATTCTCTATCCCATTCTTTCACCCTCCTTCTCTATATCCCATTCTCTCACACTCCTTCTTTATATCCCATTCTTTCACCCTCCTTCTCTATATCCCATTCTCTCACTCTCCCTCTCTATATCCCATTCTCTCACACTCCTTCTCTATCCCATTCTCTCACACTCCTTCTCTATATCCCATTCTCTCACACTCCTTCTTTATATCCCATTCTTTCACCCTCCTTCTCTATATCCCATTCTCTCACTCTCCCTCTCTATATCCCATTCTCTCACACTCCTTCTCTATCCCAGTATCTCACACTCCTTCTCTATATCCCATTCTTTCACCCTCCTTCTCTATATCCCATGCTCTCACTCTCCCTCTATATATCCCATTCTCTCACACTCCTTCTCTATATCCCATTCTCTCACACTCCTTCTTTATATCCCATTCTTTCACCCTCCTTCTCTATATCCCATTCTCTCACTCTCCCTCTCTATATCCCATTCTCTCACACTCCTTCTCTATCCCATTCTCTCACACTCCTTCTCTATATCCCATTCTTTCACCCTCCTTCTCTATATCCCATGCTCTCACTCTCCCTCTATATATCCCATTCTCTCACACTCCTTCTCTATATCCCATTCTCTCACACTCCTTCTTTATATCCCATTCTTTCACCCTCCTTCTCTATATCCCATTCTCTCACTCTCCCTCTCTATATCCCATTCTCTGACACTCCTTCTCTATCCCATTCTCTCACACTCCTTCTCTATATCCAAATCTTTCACCCTCCTTCTCTATATCCCATTCTCTCACTCTCCCTCTCTATATCCCATTCTCTCACACTGCTTCTCTATATCGCATTCTCTCACACTCCTTCTCTATATCCCATTCTCTCACACTCCTTCTCTATATCCCATTCTTTCACCCTCCTTCTCTATATCCCATTCTCTCACTCTCCCTCTCTATATCCCATTCTCTCACACTCCTTCTCTATATCCCATTATCTCACCCTCCTTCTCTATATCCCATTCTCTCACTATCCCTCTCTATATCCCATTCTCTCACACTCCTTCTCTATATCCCATTCTCTCGCACTCCTTCTCTATATCCCATTCTCTCACCCTCCTTCTCTATATCCCATTCTCTCACTATCCCTCTCTATATCCCATTCTCTCACACTCCTCTCTCCCATTCTCCCACACTCCTTCTCTATATCCCATTCTCTCACACTCCTTCTCTATATCCCATTCTCTCGCACTCCTTCTCTATATCCCGTTCTCTCACTATCCCTCTCTATATCCCATTCTCTCACACTCCTCTCTCCCATTCTCCCACACTCCTTCTCTATATCCCATTCTCTCACACTCCTTCTCTATCCCATTCCCTCACACTCCTTCTCTATATCCCATTCTCTCACACTCCTTCTCTATCCCATTCTCTCACACTCCTTCTCCATCCCATTCTCTCACACTCCTTCTCTATATCCCATTCTCTCACCCTCCTTCTCTATATCCCATTCTCTCACTCTCCGTCTCTATATCGCATTCTATCACACTCCTTCTATATCCCATTCTCTCACACTCCTTCTCTATATCCCATTCACTCACCCTCTTTTCTATATCCCATTCTCTCACACTCCTTCTCTATATCCCATTCTCTCACTATCCCTCTCTATATCCCATTCTCTCACACTCCTCTCTCCCATTCTCTCACCCTCCTCCTCTATATCCCATTCTCTCACACTCCTTCTCTATATCCCATTCTCTCACACTCCTTCTCTATCCCATTCTCTCACACTCCTTCTCTCTATTCCATTCTTTCACACTCCTTCTCTATATCCCATTCTCTCACACTCCTTCTCTATCCCATTCTCTCACACTCCTTCTCTCTATTCCATTCTCTCACACTCCTTCTCTATCCCATTCTCTCACCCTCCTCCTCTATATCCCATTCTCTCACACTCCTTCTCTATATCCCATTCTCTCACACTCCTTCTCTATATCCCATTCTCTCACACACCTTCTCTCTAATCCATTCTCTCTCACTCCTTCTCTATATCCCATTCTCTCACCCTCCTTCTCTATATACCATTCTCACACACTCCTTCTCTCTATTCCATTCTCTCACACTCCTTCTCTATCCCATTCTCTCACCCTCCTCCTCTATATCCCATTCTCTCACACTCCTTCTCTATATCCCATTCTCTCACGCTCCTTCTCTATATCCCATTCTCTCACACACCTTCTCTCTAATCCATTCTCTCTCACTCCTTCTCTATATCCCATTCTCTCACCCTCCTTCTCTATATACCATTCTCACACACTCCTTCTCTATCCCATTCTCTCACACTCCTTCTCAATATCCAATTCTCTCACCCTCCATCTCTCTATCCCATTCTCCCACACTCCTCCTCTATATCCCATTCTCTCACCCTCCATCTCTCTATCCCATTCTCTCAACCTCCTTCTCTATATCCCATTCTCTCACACTCCTTCTCTATATACCATTCTCTCACACTCCTTCTCTATATCCCATTCTCTCACACTCCTTCTCTATATCCCATTCTCTCACACTCCTTCTCTCTATTCCATTCTCTCACACTCCTTCTCTATATCCCATTCTCTCTCACCCCTTCTCTATATCCCATTCTCTCACACTCCTTCTCTATATCCCATTCTCTCACCCTCCATCTCTCTATACCATTCTCTCACCCTCCTTCTCTATATCCCATTCTCTCACACTCCTTCTCTATATCCCATTCTCTCACACTCCTTCTCTATATCCCATTCTCTCACACTCCTTCTCTCTATCCCATTCTCTCACCCTCCTCCTCTATCTCCCATTCTCTCACTCTCCTTCTCTATATCCCATTCTCTTACATTCCTTCTCTATATCCCATTCTCTCACACTCCCTCTCTATATCCCATTCTTTCACACTCCTTCTCTATATCCCATTCTCTCACACTCCTTCTCTATATCCCATTCTCTCACACTCCTTCTCTCTATCCCATTCTCTCACACTACTTGTATATCCCATTCTCTCACACTCCTTCTCTATCCCATTCTCTCACACTCCTTCTCTATATCCCATTCTCTCACACTCCTTCTCTATCCCATTCTCTCACACTCCTTCTCTATATCCCATTCTCTCACACTCCTTCTCTATCCCATTCTCTCACACTCCTTCTCTATATCCCATTCTCTCACACTCCTTCTCTATCCCATTCTCTCACACTCATTCTCTATCCCATTCTCTGACACTCCTTCTCTATATGCCATTCTCTCACCCTCCTTCTCTATATCCCATTGTCTCACACTCCTTCTCTATATCCCATTCTCTCACACTCCTTCTATATGCCATTCTCTCACACTCCTTCTCTATATCCCATTCTCTCACACTCCTTCTCTATATCCCATTCTCTCACACTCCTTCTCTATAACCCATTCTCTCACACTCCTTCTCTATATGCCATTCTCTCACCCTCCTTCTCTATATCCCATTGTCTCACACTCCTTCTCTATATCCCATTCTCTCACACTCCTTCTATATGCCATTCTCTCACACTCCTTCTCTATATCCCATTCTCTCACACTCCTTCTCTATATCCCATTCTCTCACACTCCTTCTCTATAACCCATTCTCTCACACTCCTTCTCTATATGCCATTCTCTCACACTCCTTCTCTATATCCCATTCTCTCACACTCCTTCTCTATATCCCATTCTCTCACACTCCTTCTCTATAACCCATTCTCTCACACTCCTTCTCTATATCCCATTCTCTCACACTCCTTCTCTATATCCCATTCTCTCACACTCCTTCTCTCTATCCCATTCTCTCACACTCCTTGTATATCCCATTCTCTCACACTCCTTCTCTATCCCAGTCTCTCACACTCCTTCTCTATATCCCATTCTCTCACCATCCTTCTCTATATCCCATTCTCTCACACTCCTCTATCCCATTCTCTCACCCTCCTTCTCTATATCCCATTCTCTCACTCTCCCTCTCTATATCGCATTCTATCACACTCTTTCTCTATCCCATTCTCTCACCCTCCTCCTCTATATCCCATTCTCTCACACTCCTTCTCTATATCCCATTCTCTCACACTCCTTCTCTATCCCATTCTCTTACACTCCTTCTCTCTATTCCATTCTTTCACATTCCTTCTCTATATCCCATTCTCTCACACTCCTTCTCTATATCCCATTCTCTCACACTCCTTCTCTATATCCCATTCTCTCACACACCTTCTCTCTAATCCATTCTCTCTCACTCCTTCTCTATATCCCAGTCTCTCACCCTCCTTCTCTATATACCATTCTCACACACTCCTTCTCTATCCCATTCTCTCACACTCCTTCTCAATATCCCATTCTCTCACCCTCCTTCTCTATCCCATTCTCTCACACTCCTCCTCTATATCCCATTCTCTCACCCTCCATCTCTCTATCCCATTCTCTCAACCTCCTTCTCTATATCCCATTCTCTCACACTCCTTCTCTATATCCCATTCTCTCACACTCCTTCTCTATATCCCATTCTCTCACACTCCTTCTCAATATCCCATTCTCTCACACTCCTTCTCTCTATTCCATTCTCTCACACTCCTTCTCTATATCCCATTCTCTCTCACTCCTTCTCTATATCCCATTCTCTCACACTCCTCTTCTATATCCCATTCTCTCACCCTCCATCTCTCTATCCCATTCTCTCACACTCCTTCTCTATCCCATTCTCTCACACTCCTTCTCTATATCCCATTCTCTCACACTCCTTCTCTATCCCATACTCTCACACTCATTCTCTATCCCATTCTCTCACACTCCTTCTCTATATGCCATTCTCTCACACTCCTTCTATATCCCATTCTCTCACACTCCTTCTCTATATCCCATTCTCTCACCCTCCTTCTCTATATCCCATTCTCTCACACTCCTTCTCTCTATTCCATTCTCTCACACTCCTTCTCTATCCCATTCTCTCACACCCCTTCTCTATATCCCATTTTTTCACACTCCTTCTCTATCCCATTCTCTCACACTCCTTCTCTATATCCCATTCTCTCACACACCTTCTCTCTATTCCATTCTCTCTCACTCCTTCTCTATATCCCATTCTCTCACCCTCCTTCTCTATATCCCATTCTCTCACACTCCTCTATCCCATTCTCTCACACTCCTTCTCAATATCCCATTCTCTCACCCTCCATCTCTCTATCCCATTCTCTCACACTCCTCCTCTATATCCCATTCTCTCACCCTCCATCTCTCTATCCCATTCTCTCAACCTCCTTCGCTATATCCCATTCTCTCACACTCCTTCTCTATATACCATTCTCTCACACTCCTTCTCTCTATCCCATTCTCTCACCCTCCTTCTCTATATCCCATTCTCTCACACTCCTTCTGTATATCCCATTCTCTCACACTCCTTCTCTATATCCCATTATCTCACACTCCTTCTCTATATCCCATTCTCTCACACTCCTTCTGTGTATCCCATTCTCTCACACTCCTTCTCTCTATCCCATTCTCTCACCCTCCTCCTCTATCTCCCATTCTCTCACTCTCCTTCTGTATATCCCATTCTCTTACACTCCTTCTCTATATCCCATTCTCTCACACTCCTTCTCTATATCCCATTCTCTCACACTCCTTCTCTATATCCCATTCTCTTACACTCCTTCTCTATATCCCATTCTCTCACACTCCTTCTCTCTATCCCATTCTCTCACACTCCTTGTATATCCCATTCTCTCACACTCCTTCTCTATCCCAGTCTCTCACACTCCTTCTCTCTATCCCATTCTCTCACACTCCTTGTATATCCCAGTCTCTCACACTCCTTCTCTATATCCCATTCTCTCACACTCCTTCTCTATCCCATTCTCTCACACTCATTCTCTATCCCATTCTCGCACACTCCTTCTCAATATCCCATTCTCTCACACTCCTTCTCTATCCCATTCTCTCACACTCCTTCTCTATAACCCATTCTCTCACACTCATTCTCTATCCCATTTTCTCACACTCCTTCTCTATATCCCAATCTCTCACACTCCTTCTCTATATCCCATTCATCACACTCCTTCTCTCTATCCCACACTCTCACCCTCCTTCCTCCTTCTCTATATCCCATTCTCTCACAATCCTTCTCTATATCCCATTCTACCACACTCCTTCTCTATATCCCATTCTCTCACCCTCCTTCTCTATATCCCATTCTCTCACACTCCTTCTCTATATCCCATTCTCTCACTCTCCTTCTTTATCCCATTCTCTCACACTCCTTCTCTATATCCCATTCTCTCACTATCCTTCTTTATCACATTCTCTCACACTCCTTCTCTATATCCCATTCTCTCACACTCCTTCTCTCTATCCCATTCTCTCACCCTCCTTCTCTCACACACCTTCTATATCCCATTCTCTCACACTCCTTCTATATCCCATTCTCTCACACTCCTTCTCTCTATCCCATTCTTTCATTCTCCTTCTATCTATCCCATTCTCTCACTCTCCTTCTATCTATGCCATTCTCTCACACTCCTTCTCTATATCCCATTCTCTCACACTCCTTCTCTATATCCCATTCTCTCACCCCCTTCTCTATATCCCATTCTCTCACCCTCCTTCTCTATATCCCATTCTCTCACACTCCTTCTCTATATCCCATTCTCTCACACTCCTTCTCTATATCCCATTCTCTCACTCTCCTTCTTTATCCCTTTCTCTCACACTCCTTCTCTATATCCCATTCTCTCACTATCCTTCTTTATCACATTCTCTCACACTCCTTCTCTATATCCCATTCTCTCACACTCCTTCTCTCTATCCCATTCTCTCACCCTCCTTCCTCCTTCTCTATATCCCATTCTCTCACTCTCCTTCTTTATCCCATTCTCTCACACTCCTTCTCTATATCCCATTCCCTCACTATCCTTCTTTATCACATTCTCGCACACTCCTTCTCTCTATCCCATTCTCTCACCCTCCTTCTCTCACACTCCTTCTATATCCCATTCTCTCACACTCCTTCTCTCTATCCCATTCTTTCATTCTCCTTCTATCTATCCCATTCTCTCACTCTCCTCCTATCTATGCCATTCTCTCACACTCCTTCTCTATATCCCATTCTCTCACACTCCTTCTCTTTATCCCATTCTCTCACCCCCTTCTCTATATTCACATTCTCTCACCCTCCTTCTCTATATCCCATTCTCTCACACTCCTTCTCTATCCCATTCTCTCACACTCCTCTATATCCCATTCTCACACCCTCCTTCTCTATATCCCATTCTCTCACTCTCCTTCTTTATCCCATTCTCTCACACTCCTTCTCTATCCCATTCTCTCACACTCCTCTATATCCCATTCTCACACCCTCCTTCTCTATATCCCATTCTCTCACTCTCCTTCTTTATCCCATTCTCTCACACTCCTTCTCTCTATCCCATTCTCTCACCCTCCTTCTCAATATCCCATTCTCTCACTCTCCTTCTTTATCCCTTTCTCTCACACTCCTTCTCTATATCCCATTCTCTCACTATCCTTCTTTATCACATTCTCTCACACTCCTTCTCTATATCCCATTCTCTCACACTCCTTCTCTCTATCCCATTCTCTATCCCTCCTTCCTCCTTCTCTATATCCCATTCTCTCACTCTCCTTCTTTATCCCATTCTCTCACACTCCTTCTCTATATCCCATTCCCTCACTATCCTTCTTTATCACATTCTCTCACACTCCTTCTCTCTATCCCATTCTCTCACCCTCCTTCTCTCACACACCTTCTATATCCCATTCTCTCACACTCCTTCTATATCCCATTCTCTCACACTCCTTCTCTCTATCCCATTCTTTCATTCTCCTTCTATCTATCCCATTCTCTCACTCTCCTCCTATCTATGCCATTCTCTCACACTCCTTCTCTATATCCCATTCTCTCACACTCCTTCTCTTTATCCCATTCTCTCACCCCCTTCTCTATATTCACATTCTCTCACCCTCCTTCTCTATATCCCATTCTCTCACACTCCTTCTCTATCCCATTCTCTCACACTCCTCTATATCCCATTCTCACACCCTCCTTCTCTATATCCCATTCTCTCACTCTCCTTCTTTATCCCATTCTCTCACACTCCTTCTCTATCCCATTCTCTCACACTCCTCTATATCCCATTCTCACACCCTCCTTCTCTATATCCCATTCTCTCACTCTCCTTCTTTATCCCATTCTCACACCCTCCTTCTCTATATCCCATTCTCTCACTCTCCTTCTTTATCCCATTCTCTCACACTCCTTCTCTCTATCCCATTCTCTCACCCTCCTTCTCAATATCCCATTCTCTCACTCTCCTTCTTTATCCCATTCTCTCACACTCCTTCTCTATATCCCATTCTCTCACCCTCCTTCTCTATATCCCATTCTCTCACACTCCCTCTCTATATCCCATTCTTTCACCCTCTTTCTCTATATCCCATTCTCTCACCCTCCTTCTCTATATCCCATTCTCTCACACTCCTCTCTATCCTATTCTCTCACACTCCTTGTATATCCCATTCTCTCACACTCCTTCTCTATCCCATTCTCTCACACTCCTTCACTATCCCATTCTCTCACATGCCTTCTCTATATCCCATTCTCTTACACTCCTTCTCTATATCCCATTCTCTCACCCTCCTTCTCTATATCCCATTCTCTCACACTCCTTCTCTATATCCCATTCTCTCATTCTCCTTCTTTATCCCATTCTCTCACACTCCTTCTCTATATCCCATTCTCTCTCACTCCTTCTCTATAACCCATTCCCTCACACTACTTCTGTATATCCCATTCTCTCACACTCCTTCTCTATATCCCATTCTCTCACACTCCTTCTCTCTATCCCATTCTCTCACCCCCCTTCTCTATATCCCATTCTTTCACCCTCCTTCTCTATATCCCATTCTTTCACCCTCCTTCTCTATATCCCATTCTCTCACACCCCTTCTCTCTATCCCATTCTCTCACTCTCCTTCTCTATCCCATTCTCTCACCCTTCTTCTCTATCCCATTCTCTCACACTCCTACTCTATATCCCATTCTCTCACACCCCTTCTCTATATCCCATTCTCTCACTATCCTTCTCTATAACCCATTCTCTCACACTCCTTCTCTATCCCATTCTCTCACCCTCCTTCTCTATATCCCATTCTCTCACCCCCCTTCTCTATATCCCATTCTCTCACTCTCCTTTTCTCTATCCCATTCTCTCACCCTCCTTCTCTATATCCCATTCTCTCACACTCCTTCTGTATATCCCATTCTCTCACACTCCTTCTCTATATCCCATTATCTCTCACTCCTTCACTATATCCCAATCCCTCACACTCCTTCTCTATATCACATTCTCTCACACTCCTTCTCTCTATCCCATTCTCTCACCCTCCTCCTCTATATCCCATTCTCTCACTCTCCTTCTCTATATCCCATTCTCTTACACTCCTTCTCTATATACCATTCTCTCACACTCCTTCTCTCTATCCCATTCTCTCACCCTCCTCCTCTATATCCCATTCTCTCACTCTCCTTCTCTATATCCCATTCTCTCACCCTCCTTCTCTATATCCCATTCTCTCACACTCCCTCTCTATATCCCATTCTTTCACCCTCTTTCTCTATATCCCATTCTCTCACCCTCCTTCTCTATATCCCATTCTCTCACACTCCTCTCTATCCCATTCTCTCACACTCCTTGTTTATCCCATTCTCTCACACTCCTTCTCTATCCCATTCTCTCACACTCCTTCTCTATCCCATTCTCTCACATTCCTTCTCTATATCCCATTCTCTCACACTCCTTCTCTATATCCCATTCTCTCACTCTCCTTCTTTATCCCATTCTCTCACACTCCTTCTCTCTATCCCATTCTCTCACCCTCCTTCCTCCTTCTCTATATCCCATTCTCTCACCCTCCTTCTCTATATCCCATTCTCTCACACTCCCTCTCTATATCCCATTCTTTCACCCTCTTTCTCTATATCCCATTCTCTCACCCTCCTTCTCTATATCCCATTCTCTCACACTCCTCTCTATCCTATTCTCTCACACTCCTTGTATATCCCATTCTCTCACACTCCTTCTCTATCCCATTCTCTCACACTCCTTCTCTATCCCATTCTCTCACATGCCTTCTCTATATCCCATTCTCTTACACTCCTTCTCTATATCCCATTCTCTCACCCTCCTTCTCTATATCCCATTCTCTCACACTCCTTCTCTATATCCCATTCTCTCACTCGCCTTCTTTATCCCATTCTCTCACACTCCTTCTCTATATCCCATTCTCTCACTATCCTTCTTTATCACATTCTCTCACACTCCTTCTCTCTATCCCATTCTCTGATCCTCCTTCTCTCACACTCCTTCTATATCCCATTCTCTCCCACTCCTTCTATATCCCATTCTCACACACTCCTTCTTTATCCCATTCTCTCACACTCCTTCTCTCTATCCCATTCTTTCATTCTCCTTCTATCTATCCCATTCTCTCACTCTCCTTCTATCTATCCCATTCTCTCACACTCCTTCTCTCTATCCCATTCTCTCACCCTCCTCCTCTATATCCCATTCTTTCACCCTCCTTCTCTATATCCCATTCTCTTACACTCCTTCTCTATATCCCATTCTTTCACCCTCCTTCTCTATATCCCATTCTCTCACCCTCCTTCTCTACATCCCATTCTCTCACACTCCTCTCTATCCCATTCTCTCACACTCCTTGTATATCCCATTCTCTCACACTCCTTCTCTATGCCATTCTCTCACACTCCTTCTCTATATCCCATTCTCTCACTCTCCTTCTTTATCCCATTCTCTCACACTCCTTCTCTATATCCCATTCTCTCACACTCCTTCTCTCTATCCCATTCTCTCACCCTCCTTCCTCCTTCTCTATATCCCATTCTCTCACAATCCTTCTCTATATCCCATTCTCTCACAATCCTTCCCTATATCCCATTCTCTCACTCTCCTTCTTTATCCCATTCTCTCACACTCCTTCTCTATATCCCATTCTCTCACCCTCCTTCTCTATATCCCATTCTCTCACACTCCTCTCTATCACATTCTCTCACACTCCTTCTATATCCCATTCTCTCACACTCCTTCTCTATCCCATTCTCTCACACTCCTTCTCTATATCCCATTCTCTCACACTCCTTCTCTATATCCCATTCTCTCACTCTCCTTCTTTATCCCATTCTCTCACACCCCTTCTATATAACCCATTCTCTCACACTCCTTCTCTATATCCCATTCTCTCACACTCCTTCTCTCTATCCCATTCTCTCACCCTCCTTCCTGCTTCTCTATATCCCATTCTCTCACACTCCTCTCTATCCCATTCTCTCACACTCCTTGTATATCCCATTCTCTCACACTCCTTCTCTATCCCATTCTCTCACACTCCTTCTCTATATCCCATTCTCTCACCCTCCTTCTCTATATCCCATTCTCTCACACTCCTTCTCTCTATCCCATTCTTTCATTCTCATTCTATCTATCCCATTCTCTCACACTCCTTCTCTATATCCCATTCTCTCACACTCCTTCGCTCTATCCCATTCTTTCACCCTCCAACTCTATCCCATTTTCTCACACTCCTTCTCTATATCCCATTCTCTCACCCTCCTTCTCTATATCCCATTCTCTCACACTCCTTCTCTATATCCCATTCTGTCACCCTCCTTCTCTATATCCCATTCTCTCACCCTCCTTCTGTATATCCCATTCTGTCACCCTCCTTCTCTATATCCCATTCTCTCACTCTCCTTCTTTATCCCATTCTCTCACACTCCTTCTCTGTATCCCATTCCCTCACACTTCTTCTCTCTATCCCATTCTCTCACTCTACTTCTCTATCCCATTCTCTCACCCTCCTTCTCTATCCCATTCACTCACACTCCTTCTCTATATCCCATTCTTTCACCCTCCTTCTCCATATCCCATTCTCTCACACTCCTTCTCTCTATCCCATTCTCTCACCCTCCTTCCTCCTTCTCTATATCCCATTCTCTCACAATCCTTCTCTATATCCCATTCTCTCACACTCCTTCCCTATATCCCATTCTCTCACTCTCCTTCTTTATCCCATTCTCTCACACTCCTTCTCTATATCCCATTCTCTCACTATCCTTCTTTATCACATTCTCTCACACTCCTTCTCTATATCCCATTCTCTCACACTCCTTCTCTCTATCCCATTCTCTCACCCTCCTTCCTGCTTCTCTATATCCCATTCTCTCACACTCCTCTCTATACCATTCTCTCACACTTCTTGTATATCCCATTCTCTCACACTCCTTCTCTATCCCATTCTCTCACACTCCTTCTCTATATCCCATTCTCTCACACTCCTTCTCTATATCCCATCCTCTCACTCTCCTTCTTTATCCCATTCTCTCACACTCCTTCTCTATATCCCATTCTCTCACTATCCTTCTTTATCCCATTCTCTCACACTCCTTCTCTCTATCCCATTCTTTCATTCTCATTCTATCTATCCCATTCTCTCACACTCCTTCTCTATATCACATTCTCTCACACTCCTTCGCTCTATCCCATTCTTTCACCCTCCAACTCTATCCCATTTTCTCACACTCCTTCTCTATATCCCATTCTCTCACCCTCCTTCTCTATATCCCATTCTCTCACACTCCTTCTCTATATCCCATTCTGTCACCCTCCTTCTCTATATCCCATTCTCTCACCCTCCTTCTCTATATCCCATTCTCTCACACTCCTTCTCTATATCCCATCCTCTCACTCTCATTCTTTATCCCATTCTCTCACACTCCTTCTCTATATCCCATTCTCTCACACTCCTTCTCTATATCCCATTCTCTCACACTCCTTCTCTCTATCCCATTCTTTCATTCTCATTCTATCTATCCCATTCTCACACACTCCTTCTCTATATCCCATTCTCTCACCCTCCTTCTCTATATCCCATTCTCTCACACTCCTTCTCTATATCCCATTCTGTCACCCTCCTTCTCTATATCCCATTCTCTCACACTCCTTCTCTATATCCCATTCTCTCACCCTCCTTCTCTATATCCCATTCTCTCACACTCCTTCTCTATATCCCATTCTCTCACCCTCCTTCTCTATATCCCATTCTCTCACACTCCTTCTCTATATCCCATTCTCTCACCCTCCTTCTCTATATCCCATTCTCTCACACTCCTTCTCTCTATCCCATTCTTTCACCCTCCAACTCTATCCCATTCTCTCACACTCCTTCTCTATATCCCATTCTGTCACCCTCCTTCTCTATATCCCATTCTCTCACCCTCCTTCTGTATATCCCATTCTGTCACCCTCCTTCTCCATATCCCATTCTCTCACTCTCCTTCTTTATCCGATTCTCTCACACTCCTTCTCTATATCCCATTCCCTCACACTCCTTCTCTCTATCCCATTCTCTCACTCTACTTCTCTATCCCATTCTCTCACCCTCCTTCTCTATCCCATTCACTCACACTCCTTCTCTATATCCCATTCTTTCACCCTCCTTCTCCATATCCCATTCTCTCACACTCCTTCTCTATATCCCATTCTCTCACTCTCCCTCTCTATATCCCATTCTCTCACACTCCCTCTCTATATCCCATTCTTTCACCCTCCTTCTCTATATCCCATTCTCTCACCCTCCTTCTCTATATCCCATTCTCTCACACTCCTTCTCTCTATCCCATTCTCTCACACTCCTTCTATATCCCATTCTCTCACACTCCTTCTCCATCCCATTCTCTCACCCTCCTTCTCTATATCCCATTCTCTCACACTCCTTCTCTATATCCCATCCTCTCACTCTCCTTCTTTATCCCATTCTCTCACACTCCTTCTCTATATCCCATTCTCTCACTATCCTTCTTTATCACATTCTCTCACACTCCTTCTCTATATCCCATTCTCTCACACTCCTTCTCTCTATCCCATTCTTTCATTCTCATTCTATCTATCCCATTCTCTCACACTCCTTCTCTATATCCCATTCTCTCACACTCCTTCGCTCTATCCCATTCTTTCACCCTCCAACTCTATCCCATTTTCTCACACTCCTTCTCTATATCCCATTCTCTCACCCTCCTTCTCTATATCCCATTCTCTCACACTCCTTCTCTATATCCCATTCTGTCACCCTCCTTCTCTATATCCCATTCTCTCACCCTCCTTCTCTATATCCCATTCTCTCACACTCCTTCTCTCTATCCCATTCTTTCACCCTCCAACTCTATCCCATTCTCTCACACTCCTTCGCTATATCCCATTCTGTCACCCTCCTTCTCTATATCCCATTCTCTCACCCTCCTTCTGTATATCCCATTCTGTCACCCTCCTTCTCTATATCCCATTCTCTCACTCTCCTTCTTTATCCCATTCTCTCACACTCCTTCTTTATATCCCATTCCCTCACACTTCTTCTCTCTATCCCATTCTCTCACTCTACTTCTCTATCCCATTCTCTCACCCTCCTTCTCTATCCCATTCACTCACACTCCTTCTCTATATCCCATTCTTTCACCCTCCTTCTCCATATCCCATTCTCTCACACTCCTTCTCTCTATCCCATTCTCTCACCCTCCTTCCTCCTTCTCTATATCCCATTCTCTCACAATCCTTCTCTATATCCCATTCTCTCACACTCCTTCCCTATATCCCATTCTCTCACTCTCCTTCTTTATCCCATTCTCTCACACTCCTTCTCTATATCCCATTCTCTCACTATCCTTCTTTATCACATTCTCTCACACTCCTTCTCTATATCCCATTCTCTCACACTCCTTCTCTCTATCCCATTCTCTCACCCTCCTTCCTGCTTCTCTATATCCCATTCTCTCACACTCCTCTCTATACCATTCTCTCACACTCCTTGTATATCCCATTCTCTCACACTCCTTCTCTATCCCATTCTCTCACACTCCTTCTCTATATCCCATTCTCTCACACTCCTTCTCTATATCCCATTCTCTCACTATCCTTCTTTATCCCATTCTCTCACACTCCTTCTCTCTATCCCATTCTTTCATTCTCATTCTATCTATCCCATTCTCTCACACTCCTTCTCTATATCACATTCTCTCACACTCCTTCGCTCTATCCCATTCTTTCACCCTCCAACTCTATCCCATTTTCTCACACTCCTTCTCTATATCCCATTCTCTCACCCTCCTTCTCTATATCCCATTCTCTCACACTCCTTCTCTATATCCCATTCTCTCACCCTCCTTCTCTATATCCCATTCTCTCACACTCCTTCTCTATATCCCATTCTGTCACCCTCCTTCTCTATATCCCATTCTCTCACCCTCCTTCTCTATATCCCATTCTCTCACACTCCTTCTCTATATCCCATCCTCTCACTCTCATTCTTTATCCCATTCTCTCACACTCCTTCTCTATATCCCATTCTCTCACACTCCTTCTCTCTATCCCATTCTTTCATTCTCATTCTATCTATCCCATTCTCTCACACTCCTTCTCTATATCCCATTCTCTCACACTCCTTCTCTATATCCCATTCTCTCACACTCCTTCTCTCTATCCCATTCTTTCATTCTCATTCTATCTATCCCATTCTCTCACACTCCTTCTCCATATCCCATTCTCTCACCCTCCTTCTCTATATCCCATTCTCTCACACTCCTTCTCTATATCCCATTCTGTCACCCTCCTTCTCTATATCCCATTCTCTCACTATCCTTCTTTATCACATTCTCTCACACTCCTTCTCTATATCCCATTCTCTCACACTCCTTCTCTCTATCCCATTCTTTCATTCTCATTCTATCTATCCCATTCTCTCACACTCCTTCTCTATATCCCATTCTCTCACCCTCCTTCTCTATATCCCATTCTCTCACACTCCTTCTCTATATCCCATTCTGTCACCCTCCTTCTCTATATCCCATTCTCTCACCCTCCTTCTCTATATCCCATTCTCTCACACTCCTTCTCTCTATCCCATTCTTTCATTCTCATTCTATCTATCCCATTCTCTCACACTCCTTCTCTATATCCCATTCTCTCACCCTCCTTCTCTATATCCCATTCTCTCACACTCCTTCTCTATATCCCATTCTGTCACCCTCCTTCTCTATATCCCATTCTCTCACCCTCCTTCTCTATATCCCATTCTCTCACACTCCTTCTCTCTATCCCATTCTTTCACCCTCCAACTCTATCCCATTCTCTCACACTCCTTCTCTATATCCCATTCTGTCACCCTCCTTCTCTATATCCCATTCTCTCACACTCCTTCTCTATATCCCATTCTGTCACCCTCCTTCTCTATATCCCATTCTCTCACCCTCCTTCTCTATATCCCATTCTCTCACCCTCCTTCTCCATATCCCATTCTCTCACTCTCCTTCTTTATCCGATTCTCTCACACTCCTTCTCTATATCCCATTCCCGCACACTCCTTCTCTCTATCCCATTCTCTCACTCTACTTCTCTATCCCATTCTCTCACCCTCCTTCTCTATCCCATTCACTCACACTCCTTCTCTATATCCCATTCTTTCACCCTCCTTCTCCATATCCCATTCTCTCACACTCCTTCTCTATATCCCATTCTCTCACTCTCCCTCTCTATATCCCATTCTCTCACACTCCCTCTCTATATCCCATTCTTTCACCCTCCTTCTCTATATCCCATTCTCTCACCCTCCTTCTCTATATCCCATTCTCTCACACTCCTTCTCTCTATCCCATTCTCTCACACTCCTTCTATATCCCATTCTCTCACACTCCTTCTCCATCCCATTCTCTCACCCTCCTTCTCTATATCCCATTCTCTCACACTCCTTCTCTATATCCCATCCTCTCACTCTCCTTCTTTATCCCATTCTCTCACACTCCTTCTCTATATCCCATTCTCTCACTATCCTTCTTTATCACATTCTCTCACACTCCTTCTCTATATCCCATTCTCTCACACTCCTTCTCTCTATCCCATTCTTTCATTCTCATTCTATCTATCCCATTCTCTCACACTCCTTCTCTATATCCCATTCTCTCACACTCCTTCGCTCTATCCCATTCTTTCACCCTCCAACTCTATCCCATTTTCTCACACTCCTTCTCTATATCCCATTCTCTCACCCTCCTTCTCTATATCCCATTCTCTCACACTCCTTCTCTATATCCCATTCTGTCACCCTCCTTCTCTATATCCCATTCTCTCACCCTCCTTCTCTATATCCCATTCTCTCACACTCCTTCTCTCTATCCCATTCTTTCACCCTCCAACTCTATCCCATTCTCTCACACTCCTTCGCTATATCCCATTCTGTCACCCTCCTTCTCTATATCCCATTCTCTCACCCTCCTTCTGTATATCCCATTCTGTCACCCTCCTTCTCTATATCCCATTCTCTCACTCTCCTTCTTTATCCCATTCTCTCACACTCCTTCTCTATATCCCATTCCCTCACACTTCTTCTCTCTATCCCATTCTCTCACTCTACTTCTCTATCCCATTCTCTCACCCTCCTTCTCTATCCCATTCACTCACACTCCTTCTCTATATCCCATTCTTTCACCCTCCTTCTCCATATCCCATTCTCTCACACTCCTTCTCTCTATCCCATTCTCTCACCCTCCTTCCTCCTTCTCTATATCCCATTCTCTCACAATCCTTCTCTATATCCCATTCTCTCACACTCCTTCCCTATATCCCATTCTCTCACTCTCCTTCTTTATCCCATTCTCTCACACTCCTTCTCTATATCCCATTCTCTCACTATCCTTCTTTATCACATTCTCTCACACTCCTTCTCTATATCCCATTCTCTCACACTCCTTCTCTCTATCCCATTCTCTCACCCTCCTTCCTGCTTCTCTATATCCCATTCTCTCACACTCCTCTCTATACCATTCTCTCACACTCCTTGTATATCCCATTCTCTCACACTCCTTCTCTATCCCATTCTCTCACACTCCTTCTCTATATCCCATTCTCTCACACTCCTTCTCTATATCCCATCCTCTCACTCTCCTTCTTTATCCCATTCTCTCACACTCCTTCTCCATATCCCATTCTCTCACTATCCTTCTTTATCCCATTCTCTCACACTCCTTCTCTCTATCCCATTCTCTCACACTCCTTCTCTATATCACATTCTCTCACACTCCTTCGCTCTATCCCATTCTTTCACCCTCCAACTCTATCCCATTTTCTCACACTCCTTCTCTATATCCCATTCTCTCACCCTCCTTCTCTATATCCCATTCTCTCACACTCCTTCTCTATATCCCATTCTGTCACCCTCCTTCTCTATATCCCATTCTCTCACCCTCCTTCTCTATATCCCATTCTCTCACACTCCTTCTCTATATCCCATCCTCTCACTCTCATTCTTTATCCCATTCTCTCACACTCCTTCTCTATATCCCATTCTCTCACTATCCTTCTTTATCACATTCTCTCACACTCCTTCTCTATATCCCATTCTCTCACACTCCTTCTCTCTATCCCATTCTTTCATTCTCATTCTATCTATCCCATTCTCTCACACTCCTTCTCTATATCCCATTCTCTCACCCTCCTTCTCTATATCCATTCTCTCACACTCCTTCTCTATATCCCATTCTGTCACCCTCCTTCTCTATATCCCATTCTCTCACCCTCCTTCTCTATATCCCATTCTCTCACACTCCTTCTCTCTATCCCATTCTTTCACCCTCCAACTCTATCCCATTCTCTCACACTCCTTCTCTATATCCCATTCTGTCACCCTCCCTTCTCTATATCCCATTCTCTCACCCTCCTTCTGTATATCCCATTCTGTCACCCTCCTTCTCCATATCCCATTCTCTCACTCTCCTTCTTTATCCGATTCTCTCACACTCCTTCTCTATATCCCATTCCCTCACACTCCTTCTCTCTATCCCATTCTCTCACTCTACTTCTCTATCCCATTCTCTCACCCTCCTTCTCTATCCCATTCACTCACACTCCTTCTCTATATCCCATTCTTTCACCCTCCTTCTCCATATCCCATTCTCTCACACTCCTTCTCTATATCCCATTCTCTCACTCTCCCTCTCTATATCCCATTCTCTCACACACCCTCTCTATATCCCATTCTTTCACCCTCCTTCTCTATATCCCATTCTCTCACCCTCCTTCTCTATATCCCATTCTCTCACACTCCTTCTCTCTATCCCATTCTCTCACACTCCTTCTATATCCCATTCTCTCACACTCCTTCTCCATCCCATTCTCTCACCCTCCTTCTCTATATCCCATTCTCTCACACTTCTTCTCTATATCCCATTCTGTCACCCTCCTTCTCTATATCCCATTCTCTCACCCTCCTTCTCTATATCCCATTCTCTCACACTCCTTCTCTCTATCCCATTCTTTCACCCTCCAACTCTATCCCATTCTCTCACACTCCTTCTCTATATCCCATTCTGTCACCCTCCTTCTCTATATCCCATTCTCTCACCCTCCTTCTGTATATCCCATTCTCTCACACTCCTTCTCTCTATCCCATTCTTTCACCCTCCAACTCTATCCCATTCTCTCACACTCCTTCGCTATATCCCATTCTGTCACCCTCCTTCTCTATATCCCATTCTCTCACCCTCCTTCTGTATATCCCATTCTGTCACCCTCCTTCTCTATATCCCATTCTCTCACACTCCTCTCTATCCTATTCTCTCACACTCCTTGTATATCCCATTCTCTCACACTCCTTCTCTATCCCATTCTCTCACACTCCTTCTCTATCCCATTCTCTCACATGCCTTCTCTATATCCCATTCTCTTACACTCCTTCTCTATATCCCATTCTCTCACTATCCTTCTTTATCACATTCTCTCACACTCCTTCTCTCTATCCCATTCTCTGATCCTCCTTCTCTCACACTCCTTCTATATCCCATTCTCTCCCACTCCTTCTATATCCCATTCTCACACACTCCTTCTTTATCCCATTCTCTCACACTCCTTCTCTCTATCCCATTCTTTCATTCTCCTTCTATCTATCCCATTCTCTCACTCTCCTTCTATCTATCCCATTCTCTCACACTCCTTCTCTCTATCCCATTCTCTCACACTCCTTCTCTATATCCCATTCTCTTACACTCCTTCTCTATATCCCATTCTTTCACCCTCCTTCTCTATATCCCATTCTCTCACCCTCCTTCTCTACATCCCATTCTCTCACACTCCTCTCTATCCCATTCTCTCACACTCCTTGTATATCCCATTCTCTCACACTCCTTCTCTATGCCATTCTCTCACACTCCTTCTCTATATCCCATTCTCTCACTCTCCTTCTTTATCCCATTCTCTCACACTCCTTCTCTATATCCCATTCTCTCACACTCCTTCTCTCTATCCCATTCTCTCACCCTCCTTCCTCCTTCTCTATATCCCATTCTCTCACAATCCTTCTCTATATCCCATTCTCTCGCAATCCTTCCCTATATCCCATTCTCTCACTCTCCTTCTTTATCCCATTCTCTCACACTCCTTCTCTATATCCCATTCTCTCACCCTCCTTCTCTATATCCCATTCTCTCACACTCCTCTCTATCACATTCTCTCACACTCCTTGTATATCCCATTCTCTCACACTCCTTCTCTATATCCCATTCTCTCACACTCCTTCTCTATATCCCATTCTCTCACTCTCCTTCTTTATCCCATTCTCTCAAACCCCTTCTATATATCCCATTCTCTCACACTCCTTCTCTATATCCCATTCTCTCACACTCCTTCTCTCTATCCCATTCTCTCACCCTCCTTCCTGCTTCTCTATATCCCATTCTCTCACACTCCTCTCTATCCCATTCTCTCACACTCCTTGTATATCCCATTCTCTCACACTCCTTCTCTATCCCATTCTCTCACACTCCTTCTCTATATCCCATTCTCTCACACTCCTTCTCTATATCCCATTCTCTCACACTCCTTCTCTATATCCCATTCTCTCACCCTCCTTCTTTATCCCATTCTCTCACACTCCTTCTCTATATCCCATTCTCTCACTATCCTTCTTTATCACATTCTCTCACACTCCTTCTCTATATCCCATTCTCTCACACTCCTTCTCTCTATCCCATTCTTTCATTCTCATTCTATCTATCCCATTCTCTCACACTCCTTCTCTATATCCCATTCTCTCACACTCCTTCGCTCTATCCCATTCTTTCACCCTCCAACTCTATCCCATTTTCTCACACTCCTTCTCTATATCCCATTCTCTCACCCTCCTTCTCTATATCCCATTCTCTCACACTCCTTCTCTATATCCCATTCTGTCACCCTCCTTCTCTATATCCCATTCTCTCACCCTCCTTCTCTATATCCCATTCTCTCACACTCCTTCTCTCTATCCCATTCTTTCACCCTCCAACTCTATCCCATTCTCTCACACTCCTTCGCTATATCCCATTCTGTCACCCTCCTTCTCTATATCCCATTCTCTCACCCTCCTTCTGTATATCCCATTCTGTCACCCTCCTTCTCTATATCCCATTCTCTCACTCTCCTTCTCTATCCCATTCACTCACACTCCTTCTCTATATCCCATTCTTTCACCCTCCTTCTCCATATCCCATTCTCTCACACTCCTTCTCTCTATCCCATTCTCTCACCCTCCTTCCTCCTTCTCTATAACCCATTCTCTCACAATCCTTCTCTATATCCCATTCTCTCACACTCCTTCCCTATATCCCATTCTCTCACTCTCCTTCTTTATCCCATTCTCTCACACTCCTTCTCTATATCCCATTCTCTCACTATCCTTCTTTATCACATTCTCTCACACTCCTTCTCTATATCCCATTCTCTCACACTCCTTCTCTCTATCCCATTCTCTCACCCTCCTTCCTGCTTCTCTATATCCCATTCTCTCACACTCCTCTCTATACCATTCTCTCACACTCCTTCTCTATATCCCATTCTCTCACACTCCTTGTATATCCCATTCTCTCACACTCCTTCTCTATCCCATTCTCTCACACTCCTTCTCTATATCCCATTCTCTCACACTCCTTCTCTATATCCCATCCTCTCACTCTCATTCTTTATCCCATTCTCTCACACTCCTTCTCTATATCCCATTCTCTCACTATCCTTCTTTATCACATTCTCTCACACTCCTTCTCTATATCCCATTCTCTCACACTCCTTCTCTCTATCCCATTCTTTCATTCTCATTCTATCTATCCCATTCTCTCACACTCCTTCTCTATATCCCATTCTCTCACCCTCCTTCTCTATATCCCATTCTCTCACACTCCTTCTCTATATCCCATTCTGTCACCCTCCTTCTCTATATCCCATTCTCTCACCCTCCTTCTCTATATCCCATTCTCTCACACTCCTTCTCTCTATCCCATTCTTTCACCCTCCAACTCTATCCCATTCTCTCACACTCCTTCTCTATATCCCATTCTGTCACCCTCCTTCTCTATATCCCATTCTCTCACCCTCCTTCTGTATATCCCATTCTGTCACCCTCCTTCTCCATATCCCATTCTCTCACTCTCCTTCTTTATCCGATTCTCTCACACTCCTTCTCTATATCCCATTCCCTCACACTCCTTCTCTCTATCCCATTCTCTCACACTCCTTCTCTATATCCCATTCTCTCACACTCCTTCTCTCTATCCCATTCTTTCATTCTCATTCTATCTATCCCATTCTCTCACACTCCTTCTCTATATCCCATTCTCTCACACTCCTTCGCTCTATCCCATTCTTTCACCCTCCAACTCTATCCCATTTTCTCACACTCCTTCTCTATATCCCATTCTCTCACCCTCCTTCTCTATATCCCATTCTCTCACACTCCTTCTCTATATCCCATTCTGTCACCCTCCTTCTCTATATCCCATTCTCTCACCCTCCTTCTCTATATCCCATTCTCTCACACTCCTTCTCTCTATCCCATTCTTTCACCCTCCAACTCTATCCCATTCTCTCACACTCCTTCGCTATATCCCATTCTGTCACCCTCCTTCTCTATATCCCATTCTCTCACCCTCCTTCTGTATATCCCATTCTGTCACCCTCCTTCTCTATATCCCATTGTCTCACTCTCCTTCTCTATCCCATTCACTCACACTCCTTCTCTATATCCCATTCTTTCACCCTCCTTCTCCATATTCCATTCTCTCACACTCCTTCTCTCTATCCCATTCTCTCACCCTCCTTCCTCCTTCTCTATATCCCATTCTCTCACAATCCTTCTCTATATCCCATTCTCTCACACTCCTTCCCTATATCCCATTCTCTCACTCTCCTTCTTTATCCCATTCTCTCACACTCCTTCTCTATATCCCATTCTCTCACTATCCTTCTTTATCACATTCTCTGACACTCCTTCTCTATATCCCATTCTCTCACACTCCTTCTCTCTATCCCATTCTCTCACCCTCCTTCCTGCTTCTCTATATCCCATTCTCTCACACTCCTCTCTATACCATTCTCTCACACTCCTTCTCTATATCCCATTCTCTCACACTCCTTGTATATCCCATTCTCTCACACTCCTTCTCTATCCCATTCTCTCACACTCCTTCTCTATATCCCATTCTCTCACACTCCTTCTCTATATCCCATCCTCTCACTCTCATTCTTTATCCCATTCTCTCACACTCCTTCTCTATATCCCATTCTCTCACTATCCTTCTTTATCACATTCTCTCACACTCCTTCTCTATATCCCATTCTCTCACACTCCTTCTCTCTATCCAATTCTTTCATTCTCATTCTATATATCCCATTCTCTCACACTCCTTCTCTATATCCCATTCTCTCACCCTCCTTCTCTATATCCTATTCTCTCACACTCCTTCTCTATATCCCATTCTGTCACCCTCCTTCTCTATATCCCATTCTCTCACCCTCCTTCTCTATATCCCATTCTCTCACACTCCTTCTCTCTATCCCATTCTTTCACCCTCCAACTCTATCCCATTCTCTCACACTCCTTCTCTATATCCCATTCTGTCACCCTCCTTCTCTATATCCCATTCTCTCACCCTCCTTCTGTATATCCCATTCTGTCACCCTCCTTCTCCATATCCCATTCTCTCACTCTCCTTCTTTATCCGATTCTCTCACACTCCTTCTCTATATCCCATTCCCTCACACTCCTTCTCTCTATCCCATTCTCTCACTCTACTTCTCTATCCCATTCTCTCACCCTCCTTCTCTATCCCATTCACTCACACTCCTTCTCTATATCCCATTCTTTCACCCTCCTTCTCCATATCCCATTCTCTCACACTCCTTCTCTATATCCCATTCTCTCACTCTCCCTCTCTATATCCCATTCTCTCACACTCCCTCTCTATATCCCATTCTTTCACCCTCCTTCTCTATATCCCATTCTCTCACCCTCCTTCTCTATATCCCATTCTCTCACACTCCTTCTCTCTATCCCATTCTCTCACACTCCTTCTATATCCCATTCTCTCACACTCCTTCTCCATCCCATTCTCTCACCCTCCTTCTCTATATCCCATTCTCTCACACTTCTTCTCTATATCCCATTCTGTCACCCTCCTTCTCTATATCCCATTCTCTCACCCTCCTTCTCTATATCCCATTCTCTCACACTCCTTCTCTCTATCCCATTCTTTCACCCTCCAACTCTATCCCATTCTCTCACACTCCTTCTCTATATCCCATTCTGTCACCCTCCTTCTCTATATCCCATTCTCTCACCCTCCTTCTGTATATCCCATTCTCTCACACTCCTTCTCTCTATCCCATTCTTTCACCCTCCAACTCTATCCCATTCTCTCACACTCCTTCGCTATATCCCATTCTGTCACCCTCCTTCTCTATATCCCATTCTCTCACCCTCCTTCTGTATATCCCATTCTGTCACCCTCCTTCTCTATATCCCATTCTCTCACTCTCCTTCTTTATCCCATTCTCTCACACTCCTTCTCTATATCCCATTCCCTCACACTTCTTCTCTCTATCCCATTCTCTCACTCTACTTCTCTATCCCATTCTCTCACCCTCCTTCTCTATCCCATTCACTCACACTCCTTCTCTATATCCCATTCTTTCACCCTCCTTCTCCATATCCCATTCTCTCACACTCCTTCTCTCTATCCCATTCTCTCACCCTCCTTCCTCCTTCTCTATATCCCATTCTCTCACAATCCTTCTCTATATCCCATTCTCTCACACTCCTTCCCTATATCCCATTCTAATCACTCTCCTTCTTTAGCCCATTCTCTCACACTCCTTCTCTATATCCCATTCTCTCACTATCCTTCTTTATCACATTCTCTCACACTCCTTCTCTATATCCAATTCTCTCACACTCCTTCTCTCTATCCCATTCTCTCACCCTCCTTCCTGCTTCTCTATATCCCATTCTCTCACCCTCCTTCTCTATATCCCATTCTCTCACACTCCTTCTCTATATCCCATTCTGTCACCCTCCTTCTCTATATCCCATTCTCTCACCCTCCTTCTCTATATCCCATTCTCTCACACTCCTTCTCTATATCCCATCCTCTCACTCTCCTTCTTTATCCCATTCTCTCACACTCCTTCTCTATATCCCATTCTCTCACTATCCTTCTTTATCACATTCTCTCACACTCCTTCTCTATATCCCATTCTCTCACACTCCTTCTCTCTATCCCATTCTTTCATTCTCATTCTATCTATCCCATTCTCTCACACTCCTTCTCTATATCCCATTCTCTCACCCTCCTTCTCTATATCCCATTCTCTCACACTCCTTCTCTATATCCCATTCTGTCACCCTCCTTCTCTATATCCCATTCTCTCACCCTCCTTCTCTATATCCCATTCTCTCACACTCCTTCTCTCTATCCCATTCTTTCACCCTCCAACTCTATCCCATTCTCTCACACTCCTTCTCTATATCCCATTCTGTCACCCTCCTTCTCTATATCCAATTCTCTCACACTCCTTCTCTATATCCCATTCTGTCACCCTCCTTCTCTATATCCAATTCTCTCACACTCCTTCTCTATATCCCATTCTCTCACCCTCCTTCTGTATATCCCATTCTGTCACCCTCCTTCTCCATATCCCATTCTCTCACTCTCCTTCTTTATCCGATTCTCTCACACTCCTTCTCTATATCCCATTCCCTCACACTCCTTCTCTCTATCCCATTCTCTCACTCTACTTCTCTATCCCATTCTCTCACCCTCCTTCTCTATCCCATTCACTCACACTCCTTCTCTATATCCCATTCTCTCACACTCCTTCTCTCTATCCCATTCTCTCACACTCCTTCTATATCCCATTCTCTCACACTCCTTCTCCATCCCATTCTCTCACCCTCCTTCTCTATATCCCATTCTCTCACACTTCTTCTCTATATCCCATTCTGTCACCCTCCTTCTCTATATCCCATTCTCTCACCCTCCTTCTCTATATCCCATTCTCTCACACTCCTTCTCTCTATCCCATTCTTTCACCCTCCAACTCTATCCCATTCTCTCACACTCCTTCTCTATATCCCATTCTGTCACCCTCCTTCTCTATATCCCATTCTCTCACCCTCCTTCTGTATATCCCATTCTCTCACACTCCTTCTCTCTATCCCATTCTTTCACCCTCCAACTCTATCCCATTCTCTCACACTCCTTCGCTATATCCCATTCTGTCACCCTCCTTCTCTATATCCCATTCTCTCACCCTCCTTCTGTATATCCCATTCTGTCACCCTCCTTCTCTATATCCCATTCTCTCACTCTCCTTCTTTATCCCATTCTCTCACACTCCTTCTCTATATCCCATTCCCTCACACTTCTTCTCTCTATCCCATTCTCTCACTCTACTTCTCTATCCCATTCTCTCACCCTCCTTCTCTATCCCATTCACTCACACTCCTTCTCTATATCCCATTCTTTCACCCTCCTTCTCCATATCCCATTCTCTCACACTCCTTCTCTCTATCCCATTCTCTCACCCTTCTTCCTCCTTCTCTATATCCCATTCTCTCACAATCCTTCTCTATATCCCATTCTCTCACACTCCTTCCCTATATCCCATTCTAATCACTCTCCTTCTTTAGCCCATTCTCTCACACTCCTTCTCTATATCCCATTCTCTCACTATCCTTCTTTATCACATTCTCTCACACTCCTTCTCTATATCCAATTCTCTCACACTCCTTCTCTCTATCCCATTCTCTCACCCTCCTTCCTGCTTCTCTATATCCCATTCTCTCACCCTCCTTCTCTATATCCCATTCTCTCACACTCCTTCTCTATATCCCATTCTGTCACCCTCCTTCTCTATATCCCATTCTCTCACCCTCCTTCTCTATATCCCATTCTCTCACACTCCTTCTCTATATCCCATCCTCTCACTCTCCTTCTTTATCCCATTCTCTCACACTCCTTCTCTATATCCCATTCTCTCACTATCCTTCTTTATCACATTCTCTCACACTCCTTCTCTATATCCCATTCTCTCACACTCCTTCTCTCTATCCCATTCTTTCATTCTCATTCTATCTATCCCATTCTCTCACACTCCTTCTCTATATCCCATTCTCTCACCCTCCTTCTCTATATCCCATTCTCTCACACTCCTTCTCTATATCCCATTCTGTCACCCTCCTTCTCTATATCCCATTCTCTCACCCTCCTTCTCTATATCCCATTCTCTCACACTCCTTCTCTCTATCCCATTCTCTCACACTCCAACTCTATCCCATTCTCTCACACTCCTTCTCTATATCCCATTCTCTCACTCTCCTTCTTTATCCGATTCTCTCACACTCCTTCTCTATATCCCATTCCCTCACACTCCTTCTCTCTATCCCATTCTCTCACTCTACTTCTCTATCCCATTCTCTCACCCTCCTTCTCTATCCCATTCACTCACACTCCTTCTCTATATCCCATTCTTTCACCCTCCTTCTCCATATCCCATTCTCTCACACTCCTTCTCTATATCCCATTCTCTCACTCTCCCTCTCTATATCCCATTCTCTCACACTCCCTCTCTATATCCCATTCTTTCACCCTCCTTCTCTATATCCCATTCTCTCACCCTCCTTCTCTATATCCCATTCTCTCACACTCCTTCTCTCTATCCCATTCTCTCACACTCCTTCTATATCCCATTCTCTCACACTCCTTCTCCATCCCATTCTCTCACCCTCCTTCTCTATATCCCATTCTCTCACACTCCTTCTCTATATCCCATTCTGTCACCCTCCTTCTCTATATCCCATTCTCTCACCCTCCTTCTCTATATCCCATTCTCTCACACTCCTTCTCTCTATCCCATTCTTTCACCCTCCAACTCTATCCCATTCTCTCACACTCCTTCTCTATATCCCATTCTGTCACCCTCCTTCTCTATATCCCATTCTCTCACCCTCCTTCTGTATATCCCATTCTGTCACCCTCCTTCTGTATATCCCATTCTCTCACTCTCCTTCTTTATCCGATTCTCTCACACTCCTTCTCTATATCCCATTCCCTCACACTCCTTCTCTCTATCCCATTCTCTCACTCTACTTCTCTATCCCATTCTCTCACCCTCCTTCTCTATCCCATTCACTCACACTCCTTCTCTATATCCCATTCTTTCACCCTCCTTCTCCATATCCCATTCTCTCACTCTCCCTCTCTATATCCCATTCTCTCACACTCCCTCTCTATATCCCATTCTTTCACCCTCCTTCTCTATATCCCATTCTCTCACCCTCCTTCTCTATATCCCATTCTCTCACACTCCTTCTCTCTATCCCATTCTCTCACACTCCTTCTATATCCCATTCTCTCACACTCCTTCTCCATCCCATTCTCTCACACTCCTTCTCTCTATCCCATTCTCTCACTCTACTTCTGTATCCCATTCTCTCACCCTCCTTCTCTATCCCATTCACTCACACTCCTTCTCTATATCCCATTCTTTCACCCTCCTTCTCCATATCCCATTCTCTCACACTCCTTCTCTATATCCCATTCTCTCACTCTCCCTCTCTATATCCCATTCTCTCACACTCCCTCTCTATATCCCATTCTTTCACCCTCCTTCTCTATATCCCATTCTCTCACCCTCCTTCTCTATATCCCATTCTCTCACACTCCTTCTCTCTATCCCATTCTCTCACACTCCTTCTATATCTCATTCTCTCACACTCCTTCTCCATCCCATTCTCTCACACTCCTTCTCTATATCCCATTCTCTCACACTCCTTCTCTATATCCCATTCTATTACACTCCTTCTCTCTATCCCATTCTCTCACATTCCTTCTCTATATCCTATTCTCTCACACTCCTTCTCTATATCCCATTCTCTCACACTCCTTCTCTCTATCCCATTCTCTCACACTCCTTCTATATCCCATTCTCTCACACTCCTTCTCCATCCCATTCTCTCACACTCCTTCTCTATATCCCATTCTCTCACACTCCTTCTCTATATCCTATTCTCTCACTCTCCTTCTTTATCCCATTCTCTCACACTCATTCTCTATATCCCATTCTCTCACACTCCTTCTCTCTATCCCATTCTCTCACACTCCTTCTCTATATCCCATTCTCTCTCCCTCCTACTTTATATCCCATTCTCTCACCCTCCTTCTCTATATCCCATTCTCTCACCCTCCTTCTCTATCCCATTCTCTCACACTCCTCCTCTATATCCCATTCTCTCACACTCCTTCTCTATATCCCATTCTCTCACTCTCCTTCTTTATCCCATTCTCTCACACTCCTTCTCTCTATCCCATTCTCTCACACTCCTTCTCTCTATCCCATTCTCTCACCCTCCTTCTCTATATCCCATTCTCTCACTCTCCTTCTCTATCCCATTCTCTCACCCTCCTTCTCTATCCCTCTCTCTCACTCTCCTTCTCTATCCCATTCTCTCACTCTCCTTCTCCATATCCCATTCTCTCACACTCCTTCTCTATATCCCATTCTCTCACACTCCTTCTCTATATCCCATTCTTTCACCCTCCTTCTCTATATCCCATTCTCTCACCCCCCTTCTCTATATACGATTCTCTCACACTCCTTCTCTCTATCCCATTCTCTCACACTCCTTCTCAATCCCATTCTCTCACACTCCTTCTCTATATCCCATTCTCTCACACTCCTTCTATATCCCATTCTCTCACACTCCTTCTCCATCCCATTCTCTCAAACTCCTTCTCAATATCCCATTCTCTCACACTCCATCTCTATATCCCATTCTCTCACACTCCTTCTCTATATCCCATTCTCTCACACTCCTTCTATATCCCATTCTCTCACACTCCTTCTCCATCCCATTCTCTCATTATCCCTCTCTATATCCCATTCTCTCACTCTCCTTCTTTATCCCATTCTCTCACACTCCTTCTCTCTATCTCATTCTCTCACACTCCTTCTCTATTTCCCATTCTCTCACTCTCCTTCTTTATCCCATTCTCTCACACTCCTTCTCTCTATCCCATTCTCTCACACTCCTTCTATATCCCATTCTCTCACACTCCTTCTCTATCCTAATCTCTCACACTCCTTCTCTATATCTCATTCTCTCACTCTCCTTCTTTATCCTAAGCTCTCACCCTCCTTCTCTATATCCCATTCTCTCACACTCCTTCTCTCTATCCCATTCTTTCACACTCCTTCTCTACCCCATTCTCTCACACTCCTTCTCTATATCCCATTCTCTCACTCTCCTTCTTTATCACATTCTCTCACACTCCTTCTCTCTATTCCATTCTCTCACACTCCTTCTATATCCCATTCTCTCACACTCCTTCTCTATCCTAATCTCTCACACTCCTTCTCTATATACCATTCTCTCACACTCCATCTCTATATCCCATTCTCTCACTCTCCTTCTTTATCCCATTCTCTCACACTCCTTCTCTCTATCCCATTCTCTCACACTCCTTCTATATCCCATTCTCTCACACTCCTTCTCTATCCTAATCTCTCACCCTCCTCTATATCCCATTCTCTCACACTCCTTCTCTATATCCCATTGTCTCACACTCCTTCGCTATATCCCATTCTCTCACCCCCTTCTCTATATCCTATTCTCTCACCCTCCTTCTCTATATCCCATTCACTCACACTCCTTCTCTATCCCATTCTCTCACACTTCTTCTCTGTATCCCATTCTCTCACTCTCCTTCTTTATCCCATTCTCCACACTCCTTCTCTCTATCCCATTCTCTCACACTCCTTCTCTCTATCCCATTCTCTCACCCTCGTTCTCTATATCCCATTCTCTCACACTCCTTCTCTATATCCCATTCTCTCACACTCCTTCTCTATATCCCATTCTCTCACCCTCCTTCTCTATATCCCATTCTTTCACACTCTTTCTCTATATCCCATTCTCTCACTCTCCTTCTTTATCCCATTCTCTCACACTCCTACTCTCTATCCCATTCTTTCACACTCATTCTCTCTATCCCATTCTCTCACTCTCCTTCTCTATCCCATTCTCTCACCCTCCTTCTCTATCCCATTCTCTCACACTCCTTCTCCATATCCCATTCTCTCACACTCCTTCTCTATATCCCATTCTCTCACACTCCTTCTCTATATCCCATTCTCTCACACTCCTTCTCTATATCCCATTCTCTCACAATCCTTCTATATATCCCATTCTCTCACACTCCTTCTGTATATCCCATTCTCTCACACTCCTTCTCTCTATCCCATTCTCTCACCCTCCTCCTCTATATCCCATTCTCTCACACTCCTTCTCTCTAATCTATTCTCTCACACTCCTTCTATATCCCATTCTCTCACACTCCTTCTATATCCCATTCTCTCACACTCCTTCTCTATATCCCATTCTCTCACACTCCTTCTCTATATCCCATTCTCTCACTCTCCTTCTTTATCCCATTCTCTCACACTCCTTCTCTATATCCCATTCTCTCACACTCCTTCTCTATATCCCATTCTCTCACACTCCTTCTCTATATCCCATTCTCTCACACCCCTTCTCAATATCCCATTCTCTCACAATCCTTATCTATATCCCATTATCTCTCACTCCTTCTCTATATCCCATTCTCTCACACTCCTTCTGTATATCCCATTCTCTCACTATCCCTCTCTATATCCCATTCTCTCACACTCCTTCTGTATATCCCATTCTCTCACTATCCCTCTCTATATCCCATTCTCTCACACTCCTTCTCTATCCCGTTCTTTCACACTCCTTCTCTATCTTATTCTCTCACACTACTTCTCTATCCCCTTCTATCACACTCCTTCACTATCTCATTCTCTCACACTCCTTCTCTATCCTATTCTCCCACACTCCATTTCTATATCCCATTCTCCCACACTCCTTCTCTATCCCGTTGTCTCACATTCCTTCTCTCTCCCATTCTCTCACACTCCTTCTCTATTACATTCTCTCACCCTCCTTCTCTATATCCCATTGTCTCACACTCCTTCTCTATATCCCATTCTCTCACACTCCTTCTGTATATCCCATTCTCTTACACTCTTTTTCTATATCCCATTCTCTCACACTCCTTCTCTATATCCCATTCTCTCACCCTCCTTCTTTATATCCCATTCTCTCACCCTCCTTCTCTATATCCCATTCTTTCACCCTCCTTCTCTATCCCATTCTACCACACTCCTTCTCTATATCCCATTCTCTCACACTCCTTCTCTATGTCCCAATCTCTCACACTCCTTCTCTATATCCCATTCTCTCACCCTCCTTCTATATCCCATTCTCTCACTATCCATCTCTATATCCCATTCTGTCACACTCCTTCTCTATATCCCATTCTCTCACACTCCTTCTCTATATCCCATTCTCTCACACTCCTTCTCTATCCCATACTCTCACACTCCTTCTCTATATCCCATTCTTTTACCCTCCTTCTCTATATCCCATTCTCTCACCCTCCTTCTCTATATCCCATTCTCTCACCCTCCTTCTCTATATCCCATTCTCTCACCCTCCATCTCTATCCCATTCTCTCACACTCCTCCTCTATATCCAATTATCTCACACTCCTTCTCTATATCCCATTCTCTCACCCTCCTTGTATATCCCATTCTCTCACTATCCCTCTCTATATCCCATTCTGTCACACTCCTTCTCTATATCCCATTCTCTCACTATCCCTCTCTATATCCCATTCTCTCACCCTCCTTCTCTATCCCATTCTCTCACACTCCTCCTCTATATCCCATTCTCTCACCCTCCTTCTCTATCCCATTCTCTCACTATCCCTCTCTATATCCCATTCTCTCACCCTCCTTCTCTATCCCATTCTCTCACACTCCTCCTCTATATCCAATTCTCTCACACTCCTTCCCTATATCCCATTCTCTCACTACCCCTCTCTATATCCCATTCTCTCACACCCCTTCGCTATATCCCATTCTCTCACTATCCCTCTCTATATCCCATTCTCTCACACTCCTTCTCTATATCCCATTCTCTCACTATCCCTCTCTATATCCCATTCTCTAACACTCCTTCTCTATATCCCATTCTCTGGGCAAATTATGCAAATATAGATGAAAAAGTATCCCACGTGCATCAACTGACAGAGAAGGAAGAAACAATGCGTGAGGGCTTAGCCAAGGAGACACAATATAGAAAGGCAGGAAATAGTAAAACAGAAGAGAATAATTTGGACTGTAGTACGTGCAGATAAAGAACGACAAAGGCGCAGAAAAGATAAGAGGTAGAACAGAGGAAATTAGACCGAGCGGTATGATGTCTATTATATGATAGTTAAAAAAAAGCCCGGATGACTAAGTATCCCATTCTCTCACACTGCTTCTGTATATCCCATTCTCTCACACTCCTTCTCTATATCCCATTCTCTCACACTCCATCTCTATATCCCATTCTCTCACACTCCTTCTCTATATCCCATTCTCTCACACTCCATCTCTATATCCCATTCTCTCACACTCCTTCTCTATATCCCATTCTCTCACACTCCATCTCTATATCCCATTCTCTCACTCTCCTTCTCTATATCCCATTCTCTCACACTCCTTCTATATCCCATTCTCTCACACTCCTCCTCTATATCCCATTCTCTCACACTCCTTCTCTATATGCCCTTCTCTCACACTTCTTCCCTATATTCCATTCTCTCACACTCCTCCTCTATATCCCATTCTCTCACACTCCTTCTATATCCCATTCTCTCACCCTATATCCCATTCTCTCACCCTATACCTTCTATATCCCATTCTCTCACACTCCATCTCTATATCCCATTCTCTCACACTCCTTCTCTATCCCATTCTCTCACCCTCCTCCTCTATATCCCATTCTCTCACATTCCTTCTCTATATCCCATTCTCTCACCCTCCTTCTCTATATCCCATTCTCTCACATTCCTTTTCTATATCCCATTCTCTCACTCTCCTTCTCTATATCCCATTCTCTCACACTCCTTCTCTATATCCCATTCTTTCACCCTCCTTCTCTATATCCCATTCGCTCACACTCCTTCTCTATATCCCATTCTCTCACATTCCTTCTCTATATCCCATTCTCTCACACTCCTTCTCTATATACCATTCTCTCACACTCCTTCTTTATATCCCATTCTCTCTCCCTCCTACTTTATATCCCATTCTCTCACACTCATTCTTTATATCCCATTCTCTCACACTCCTTCTCTAGCCCATTCTCTCACACTCCTTCTCTATATCCCATTCTCTCAGCCTCCTTCTCTATATCCCATTCTCTCACACTCCTTCTCTATATCCCATTCTCTCACCCTCCTTCTCTATATCCCATTCTCTCAAACACCTTCTCTATATCTATTTCTCACACACTCCTTCTCTATCCCATTCTCTCACTATCCCTCTCTATATCCAATTCTCTCACCCTCCTTCTCTATATCCCATTCTCTCACACTCCTTCTCTATATCCCATTATCTGACCCTCCTTCTCTATCCCATTCTCTCACTATCCCTCTCTATATCCCATTCTCTCCCCCTCCTCCCCTATATCCCATTCTCTCACACTCCTTCTGTATATCCCATTCTCTCACATTCCTTCTCTATATCCCATTCTCTCACCCTCCTTCTCTATCCCATTCTCTCACCCTCCTCCTCTATATCCCATTCTATCACACTCCTTCTCTCTATCCCATTCTCTCTCCCTCCTTCTTTATATCCCATTCTCTCACACTCCTTCTCTAGCCCATTCTCCCACACTCCTTCTCTATATCCCATTCTCTCACACTCCTTCTCTATCCCATTCTTTCCCGCTCCTTCTCTATCCCATTCTCTCACACTCCTTCTCTATATCCCATTCTCTCACACTCCTTCTCTATCCCATTCTCTTACGCTCCTTCTCTATATCCCATTCTCTCACCCTCCTTCTCTCTATCCCATTCTCTCACCCTCCTTCTCTATCCCATTCTCTCACACTCCTTCTCTATATCCCATTCTCTCACCCTCCTTCTCTATATCCCATTCTCTCACACACCTTCTCTATATCCCATTCTCTCACCCTCCTTCTCTATCCCATTCTCTCACCCTCCTTCTCTATCCCATTCTCTCACACTCCTTCTCTATATCCCATTCTCTCACACTCCTTCTCTATATCCCATTCTCTCACCCTCCTTCTCTATATCCCATTCTCTCACACTCCTTCTCTATATCCCATTCTCTCACCCTCCTTCCTCCTTCTCTATCCCATTCTCTCACCCTCCTTCTCTATCCCATTCTCTCACACTCCTTCTCTATATCCCATTCTCTCACTCTCCTTCTCTATATCCCATTCTCTCACGCTCCTTCTCTATATGCCATTCTCTCACACTCCTTCTCTATATCCCATTCTCTCTCACTCCTTCTCTATATCCCATTCCCTCACTCTCCTTCTCTATCCCATTCTCTCACCCTCCTTCTCTATATCCCATTCTCTCACACTCCCTCTCTATATCCCATTCTTTCACCCTCCTTCTCTATATCCCATTCTCTCACTCTCCTTCTCTATCCCATTCTCTTAGTGTCCTTCTCCATATCCCATTCTCTCACACTCCTTCTCTATATCCCATTCTCTCACACTCCCTCTCTATATCCCATTCTTTCACCCTCCTTCTCTATATCCCATTCTCTCACCCTCCTTCTCTATATCCCATTCTCTCACACTCCTTCTCTCTATCCCATTCTCTCACACTCCTTCTCTATCCCATTCCCTCACACTCCTTCTCTATATCCCATTCTCTCACACTCCTTCTATATCCCATTCTCTCACACCCCTTCTCCATCCTATTCTCTCACACTCCTTCTCTATATCCCATTCTCTCACACTCCTTCTCTATATCCCATTCTCTCACTATCCCTCTCTATATCCCATTCTCTCACTCTCCTTCTTTATCCCATTCTCTCACACTCCTTCTCTCTATCCCATTCTCTCACACTCCTTCTATATCCCATTCTCTCACACTCCTTCTCTATCCTAATCTCTCACCTTTCTTCTCTATATCCCATTCTCTCACACTCCTTCTCTCTATCCCATTCTCTCACACTCCTTCTCTATCCCATTCTCTCACACTCCTTCTCTATATCCCATTCTCTCACTCTCCTTCTTTATCCCATTCTCTCACACTCCTTCTCTCTATCCCATTCTCTCACACTCCTTCTATATCCCATTCTCTCACACTCCTTCTCTATCCTAATCTCTCACACTCCTTCTCTATATCCCATTCTCTCACTCTCCCTCTTTATCCCATTCTCTCACACTCCTTCTCTCTATCCCATTCTCTCACACTCATTCTCTATCCTAATCTCTCACCCTCCTTCTCTATATCCCATTTTCTCACACTCCTTCTCTCTATCCCATTCTCTCACCCTCCTTCTCTATATCCCATTCTCTCACCCTCCTTCTCTCTATCCCATTCTCTCACCTCCTTCTCTATCCCATTCTCTCACACTCCTTCTCTATCTCATTCTCTTACCCTCCTTATCTATATCCCATTCTCTCACCCTCCTTCTCTCTATCCCATTCTCTCACACTCCTTCTCTATATCCCATTCTCTCACCCTCCTTCTCTATATCCCATTCTCTCACACACCTTCTCTATATCCCATTCTCTCACCCTCCTTCTCTATCCCATTCTCTCACCCTCCTTCTCTATCCCATTCTCTCACACTCCTTCTCTATATCCCATTCTCTCACATTCCTTCTCTATATCCCATTCTCTCACCCTCCTTCTATATATCCCATTCTCTCACACTCCTTCTCTATATCCCATTCTCTCACCCTCCTTCCTCTTTCTCTATCCCATTCTCTCACCCTCCTTCTCTATCCCATTCTCTCACACTCCTTCTCTATATCCCATTCTCTCACTCTCCTTCTCTATATCCCATTCTCTCACGCTCCTTCTCTATATCCCATTCTCTCAAACTCCTTCTCTATATCCCATTCTCTCTCACTCCTTCTCTATATCCCATTCCCTCACACTCCTTCTCTATTCCATTCTCTCACCCTCCTTCTCTATCCCATTCTCTCACTCTCCTTCTCTATCCCATTCTCTTAGTGTCCTTTTCCATATCCCATTCTCTCACACTCCTTCTCTATATCCCATTCTCTCACACTCCCTCTCTATATCCCATTCTTTCACCCTCCTTCTCTATATCCCATTCTCTCACACTCCTTCTCTCTATCCCATTCTCTCACACTCCTTCTCTATCCCATTCTCTCACACTCCTTCTCTATATCCCATTCTCTCACACTCCTTCTATATCCCATTCTCTCACACTCCTTCTCCATCCCATTCTCTCACACTCCTTCTCTATATCCCATTCTCTCACACTCCTTCTCTATATCCCATTCTCTCACTATCCCTCTCTATATCCCATTCTCTCACTCTCCTTCTTTATCCCATTCTCTCACACTCCTTCTCTCTATCCCATTCTCTCACACTCCTTCTATATCCCATTCTCTCATACTCCTTCTCTATCCTAATCTCTCACCCTTCTTCTCTATATCCCATTCTCTCATACTCCTTCCCTATCCTAATCTCTCACCCTTCTTCTCTATATCCCATTCTCTCACACTCCTTCTCTCTATCCCATTCTCTCACACTCCTTCTCTATATCCCATTCTCTCACACTCCTTCTCTATATCCCATTCTCTCACTCTCCTTCTTTATCCCATTCTCTCACACTCCTTCTCTCTATCCCATTCTCTCACACTCCTTCTCTATATCCCATTCTCTCACTCTCCTTCTTTATCCCATTCTCTCACACTCATTCTCTATCCTAATCTCTCACCCTCCTTCTCTATATACCATTCTCTCACACCCCTTCTCTCTATCCCATTCTCTCACCCTCCTTCCTCCTTCTCTATATCCCATTCTCTCACACTCCTTCCCTATATCCCATTCTCTCACCCCCTTCTCTATATCCCATTCTCTCACCCTCCTTCTCTATATCCCATTCACTCACACTCCTTCTCTATCCCATTCTCTCACACTCCTTCTCTATATCCCATTCTCTCACCCTCCTTCTCTATATCCCATTCTCTTACTCTCCTTCTTTATCCCATTCTCTCACACTCCTACTCTCTATCCCATTCTTTCACACTCCTTCTCTCTATCCCATTCTCTCACTCTCCTTCTCTATCCCATTCTCTCACCCTCCTTCTCTATGCCATTCTCTTACACTCCTTCTCTATATCCCATTCTCTCACACTCCTTCTCTATATCCCATTCTCTCACACTCCTTCTCTATATCCCATTCTCTCACACTCCTTCTCTATATCCCATTCTCTCACAATCCTTCTCTATATCCCATTATCTCTCACTCCTTCTCTATATCCCATTCTCTCACACTCCTTCTGTATATCCCATTCTCTCACTCTCCTTCTTTATCCCATTCTCTCACACTCCTTCTCTCTATCCCATTCTCTCACCCTCCTCCTCTATATCCCATTCTCTCACACTCCTTCTCTCTATCCCATTCTCTCACACTCCTTCTATATCCCATTCTGTCACACCCCTTCTCTACCCCATTCTCTCACACTCCTTCTCTATATCCCATTCTCTCACACTCCTTCTCTATATCCCATTCTCTCACTCTCCTTCTTTATCCCATTCTCTCACACTCCTTCTTTATATCCCATTCTCTCACACTCCTTCTCTATATCCCACTCTCTCACACCCCTTCTCTATATCCTATTCTCTCACACTCCTTCTTTATATCCCATTCTCTCACACTCCTTCTCTATATCCCATTCTCTCACTCTCCTTCTTTATCCCATTCTCTCACACTCCTTCTCTATATCCCATTATCTCTCACTCCTTCTCTATATCCCATTCTCTCACACTCCTTCTCTATATCCCATTCTCTCACACTCCTTCTGTATATCCCATTCTCTCACTATCCCTCTCTATATCCCATTCTCTCACACTCCTTCTGTATATCCCATTCTCTCACTATCCCTCTCTATATCCCATTCTCTCACACTCCTTCTCTATCCCGTTCTTTCACACTCCTTCTCTATCTTATTCTCTCACACTACTTCTCTATCCTCTTCTATCACACTCCTTCACTATCTCATTCTCTCACACTCCTTCTCTATCCCATTCTCCCACACTCCATTTCTATATCCCATTCTCTCACACTCCTTCTCTATCCCATTCTCTCACTCTCCTTCTCTCTCCCATTCTCTCACACTCCTTCTCTATTACATTCTCTCACCCTCCTTCTCTATATCCCATTCTCTCACACTCATTCTCTATATCCCATTCTATCACACTCCTTCTCTATATCCCATTCTCTTACACTCCTTCTCTATATCCCATTCTCTCACACTCCTTCTCTATATCCCATTCTCTCACCCTCCTTCTCTATATCCCATTCTCTCACACTCCTTCTCTATATCCCATTCTCTCACCCTCCTTCCTCATTCTCTATATCCCATTCTCTCAGCCTCCTTCTCTATATCCCATTCTCTCACCCTCCTTCTCTATATCCCATTCTCTCACCTTCCTTCTCTATATCCCATTCTCTCATACAACTTCTCTATATCCCATTCTCTCACACTCCTTCTCTATATCCCATTCTCTCACACTCCTGGGCAAATTATGCAAATATAGATGAAAAAGTATCCCACGTGCATCAACTGACAGAGAAGGAAGAAACAATGCGTGAGGGCTTAGCCAAGGAGACAAAATATAGAAAGGCAGGAAATAGTAAAACAGAAGAGAATAATTTGGACTGTAGTACGTGCAGATAAAGAACGACAAAGGCGCAGAAAAGATAAGATGGAGAACAGAGGAAATTAGACCGAGCGGTATGATGTCTATTATATGATAGTTAAAAAAAAGCCCGGATGACTAAGTATCCCATTCTCTCACACTGCTTCTCTATATCCCATTCTCTCACACTCCTTCTCTATATCCCATTCTCTCACACTCCTTCTCTATATCCCATTCTCTCACACTCCTTCTCTATATCCCATTCTCTCACCCTCCTCCTCTATATCCCATTCTCTCACACTCCATCTCTCTATTCCATTCTTTCACACTCCTTCTCTATATCCCATTCTCTCACACTCCTCTATATCCCATTCTTTCACACACCTTCTCTATATCCCATTCTCTCTCCCTCCTTCTTTATATCCCATTCTCTCACACTCCTTCTTTATATCCCATTCTCTCACACTCCTTCTCTAGCCCATTCTCTCACACTCCTTCTCTATATCCCATTCTCTCACACTCCTTCTCTATCCCATTCTTTCACCATCCTTCTCTATCCCATTCTCTCACACTCCTTCTCTATCCCATTCTTTCACCCTCCTTCTCTATCCCATTCTCTGACACTCCTTCTCTAGCCCATTCTCTCACACTCCTTCTCTATATCCCATTCTCTCACACTCCTTCTCTATATCCCATTCTCTCACCCTCCTTCTCTATCCCATTCTCTCACATTCCTTTTCTATATCCCATTCTCTCACTCTCCTTCTCTATATCCCATTCTCTCACCCTCCTTCTCTATCCCATTCTCTCACCCCCTTCTCTATATGCCATTCTCTTACCCTCCTTCTCTATATGCCATTCTCTCACCCTCCTTCTCTCTATCCCATTCTCTCACCCTCCTTCTCTATTCCATTCTCTCACACTCCTTCTCTAGATCCCATTCTCTCACCCTCCTTCTCTATATCCCTTTCTTTCACCCTCCTTCTCTATATCCCATTCTCTCACCCTCCTTCTCTATATCCCATTCTCTCATACTCCTTCTCTATATCCCATTCTCTCACTCTCCTTCTCTATATCCCATTCTCTCATACTCCTTCTCCATATCCCATTATTTCACCCTCCTTCTCTATATCCCATTCTCTCACCCTCCTTCTCTCTATCCCATTCTCTCACCCTCCTTCTCTATTCCATTCTCTCACACTCCTTCTCTAGATCCCATTCTCTCACCCTCCTTCTCTATATCCCATTCTTTCACCCTCCTTCTCTATATCCCATTCTCTCACCCTCCTTCTCTATATGCCATTCTCTTACCCTCCTTCTCTATATGCCATTCTCTCACCCTCCTTCTCTGTATCCCATTCTCTCACCCTCCTTCTCTATTCCATTCTCTCACACTCCTTCTCTAGATCCCATTCTCTCACCCTCCTTCTCTATATCCCATTCTTTCACCCTCCTTCTCTATATCCCATTCTCTCACCCTCCTTCTCTATATCCCATTCTTTCACCCTCCTTCTCTATATCCCATTCTCTCACCCTCCTTCTCTATATCCCATTCTCTCACCCTCCTTCTCTATTCCATTCTCTCACACTCCTTCTCTATATCCCATTCTCTCACCCTCCTTCTCTATATCCCATTCTTTCACCCTCCTTCTCTATATCCCATTCTCTCACTCCCCTTCTCTATATCCCATTCTCTCATACTCCTTCTCTATATCCCATTCTTTCACCCTCCTTCTCTATATCCCATTCTTTCACCCTCCTTCTCTATATCCCATTCTCTCACCCTCCTTCTCTCTATCCCATTCTCTCACCCTCCTTCTCTATCCCATTCTCTCACACTCCTTCTCTAGATCCCATTCTCTCACCCTCCTTCTCTATATCCCATTCTTTCTCCCTCCTTTTCTATATCCCATTCTCTCACCCTCCTTCTCTATATCCCATTCTTTCACCCTCCTCCTCTATATCCCATTCTCTCACACTCCATCTCTCTATTCCATTCTTTCACACTCCTTCTCTATATCCCATTCTCTCACACTCCTTCTCTATATCCCATTCTTTCACACACCGTCTCTATATCCCATTCTCTCTCCCTCCTTCTTTATATCCCATTCTCTCACACTCCTTCTTTATATCCCATTCTCTCACACTCCTTCTCTAGCCCATTCTCTCACACTCCTTCTCTATATCCCATTCTCTCACACTCCCTCTCTATCCCATTTTTCACCATCCTTCTCTATCCCATTCTCTCACACTCCTTCTCTATCCCATTCTTTCACCCTCCTTCTCTATCCCATTATCTGACACTCCTTCTCTAGCCCATTCTCTCACACTCCTTCTCTATATCCCATTCTCTCACACTCCTTCTCTATATCCCATTCTCTCACCCTCCTTCTCTATCCCATTCTCTCACATTCCTTTTCTATATCCCATTCTCTCACTCTCCTTCTCTATATCCCATTCTCTCACCCTCCTTCTCTATCCCATTCTCTCACCCCCTTCTCTATATGCCATTCTCTTACCCTCCTTCTCTATATGCCATTCTCTCACCCTCCTTCTCTCTATCCCATTCTCTCACCCTCCTTCTCTATTCCATTCTCTCACACTCCTTCTCTAGATCCCATTCTCTCACCCTCCTTCTCTATATCCCTTTCTTTCACCCTCCTTCTCTATATCCCATTCTCTCACTCTCCTTCTCTATATCCCATTCTCTCATACTCCTTCTCTATATCCCATTCTTTCACCCTCCTTCTCTATATCCCATTCTCTCACCCTCCTTCTCTCTATCCCATTCTCTCACCCTCCTTCTCTATTCCATTCTCTCACACTCCTTCTCTAGATCCCATTCTCTCACCCTCCTTCTCTATATCCCTTTCTTTCACCCTCCTTCTCTATATCCCATTCTCTCACCCTCCTTCTCTATATCCCATTCTCTCATACTCCTTCTCTATATCCCATTCTCTCACTCTCCTTCTCTATATCCCATTCTCTCATACTCCTTCTCCATATCCCATTATTTCACCCTCCTTCTCTATATCCCATTCTCTCACCCTCCTTCTCTCTATCCCATTCTCTCACCCTCCTTCTCTATTCCATTCTCTCACACTCCTTCTCTAGATCCCATTCTCTCACCCTCCTTCTCTATATCCCATTCTTTCACCCTCCTTCTCTATATCCCATTCTCTCACCCTCCTTCTCTATATGCCATTCTCTTACCCTCCTTCTCTATATGCCATTCTCTCACCCTCCTTCTCTGTATCCCATTCTCTCACCCTCCTTCTCTATTCCATTCTCTCACACTCCTTCTCTAGATCCCATTCTCTCACCCTCCTTCTCTATATCCCATTCTTTCACCCTCCTTCTCTATATCCCATTCTCTCACCCTCCTTCTCTATATCCCATTCTTTCACCCTCCTTCTCTATATCCCATTCTCTCACCCTCCTTCTCTATATCCCATTCTCTCACCCTCCTTCTCTATTCCATTCTCTCACACTCCTTCTCTATATCCCATTCTCTCACCCTCCTTCTCTATATCCCATTCTTTCACCCTCCTTCTCTATATCCCATTCTCTCACTCCCCTTCTCTATATCCCATTCTCTCATACTCCTTCTCTATATCCCATTCTTTCACCCTCCTTCTCTATATCCCATTCTTTCACCCTCCTTCTCTATATCCCATTCTCTCACCCTCCTTCTCTCTATCCCATTCTCTCACCCTCCTTCTCTATCCCATTCTCTCACACTCCTTCTCTAGATCCCATTCTCTCACCCTCCTTCTCTATATCCCATTCTTTCTCCCTCCTTTTCTATATCCCATTCTCTCACCCTCCTTCTCTATATCCCATTCTTTCACCCTCCTCCTCTATATCCCATTCTCTCACACTCCATCTCTCTATTCCATTCTTTCACACTCCTTCTCTATATCCCATTCTCTCACACTCCTTCTCTATATCCCATTCTTTCACACACCGTCTCTATATCCCATTCTCTCTCCCTCCTTCTTTATATCCCATTCTCTCACACTCCTTCTTTATATCCCATTCTCTCACACTCCTTCTCTAGCCCATTCTCTCACACTCCTTCTCTATATCCCATTCTCTCACACTCCCTCTCTATCCCATTCTTTCACCATCCTTCTCTATCCCATTCTCTCACACTCCTTCTCTATCCCATTCTTTCACCCTCCTTCTCTATCCCATTATCTGACACTCCTTCTCTAGCCCATTCTCTCACACTCCTTCTCTATATCCCATTCTCTCACACTCCTTCTCTATATCCCATTCTCTCACCCTCCTTCTCTATCCCATTCTCTCACATTCCTTTTCTATATCCCATTCTCTCACTCTCCTTCTCTATATCCCATTCTCTCACCCTCCTTCTCTATCCCATTCTCTCACCCCCTTCTCTATATGCCATTCTCTTACCCTCCTTCTCTATATGCCATTCTCTCACCCTCCTTCTCTCTATCCCATTCTCTCACCCTCCTTCTCTATTCCATTCTCTCACACTCCTTCTCTAGATCCCATTCTCTCACCCTCCTTCTCTATATCCCTTTCTTTCACCCTCCTTCTCTATATCCCATTCTCTCACTCTCCTTCTCTATATCCCATTCTCTCATACTCCTTCTCTATATCCCATTCTTTCACCCTCCTTCTCTATATCCCATTCTCTCACCCTCCTTCTCTCTATCCCATTCTCTCACCCTCCTTCTCTATTCCATTCTCTCACACTCCTTCTCTAGATCCCATTCTCTCACCCTCCTTCTCTATATCCCATTCTTTCACCCTCCTTCTCTATATCCCATTCTCTCACCCTCCTTCTCTATATCCCATTCTTTCACCCTCCTTCTCTATATCCCATTCTCTCACCCTCCTTCTCTATATCCCATTCTCTCATCCTCCTTCTCTATTCCATTCTCTCACACTCCTTCTCTATATCCCATTCTCTCACCCTCCTTCTCTATATCCAATTCTTTCACCCTCCTTCTGTATATCCCATTCTCTCACTCTCCTTCTCTATATCCCATTCTCTCATACTCCTTCTCTATATCCCATTCTTTCACCCTCCTTCTCTATATCCCATTCTTTCACCCTCCTTCTCTATATCCCATTCTCTCACCCTCCTTCTCTCTATCCCATTCTCTCACCCTCCTTCTCTATTCCATTCTCTCACACTCCTTCTCTAGATCCCATTCTCTCACCCTCCTTCTCTATATCCCATTCTTTCTCCCTCCTTTTCTATATCCCATTCTCTCACCCTCCTTCTCTATATCCCATTCTTTCACCCTCCTTCTCTATATCCCATTCTCTCACTCTCCTTCTCTATATCCCATTCTCTCATACTCCTTCTCTATATCCCATTCTTTCAACCTCCTTCTTTATCCCATTCACTCTCTCTACCTATCCTTCTCTGGAAGACATCTGCTGTGTTCAGATTTGGAGAAATGATGGCTCCGCCAGGTTTCAACTGGCTTAGAAACTCCGACTCTCAAATTGAGGCCCCTACTACTCCACCAGGAGTTACGAGTCCATACACTACAATATGTTTTGGGTGTCTTACTTTTTTCTCTGAAGAAACATAAGGTACACATGATATATCTAGTATCACTTGCATTCCCGATGGAAGTTTTAAGAATACAAGTATATATTCTTTTCATTTATTTAATAATTTATATGTTTACCAACTGTGTGTAGAGTATACAGGGAACGGAATTATGTTATTTAAACATTCATATGGTAATAAAAAGAATAAGAGCTGTTAAAATGGCGGATAAATTCCTCAGAGTCAACAGTCATACACCAAAACTATGTATTAAATAGCCTTACCAACCCCCAATTGGCCAAAAATCGTGATTAAGGCTACAGCCCTGACATAACCAAAACCAAACAGAAATTGGTGGAGGTCAACCAGAGAGGGGTTACTCCAATGCAACAAAATTGAGAAGGCCCTGGATTGGATTGGATAAGATTAAAATTATAAGGACAAAACAAAAAAGATGATTGTGAATATAGATACGTTACTAGAAATGGCACTCCGTCGGTTACGACAACGAATGTTCCAGTTGATCAGGTCAACAGACTGCTCGTGAAATTTACTTGCAAGTAGCTGAGTTTTCCACAGACACGTGTACTTTTAAAGTAGTTCTCAGGGAGATTCGGCGTGACACAGAGTGTGACAAGGCTGCCTTTTGAATTACAGGTACGAATCATTTTTTGCCAGCTGAGTGGACTGGTACACCGTGAAATAAAGTATCTTGTTCAAGGACACAACAAGCCGCCGGCAATCGAACTCACGACCTTACCATTGTGAGCCTAGTACTCTAACCACAAAGCCACGCTCCTTCAGAAAGTTTCTATTAACCGACCAACTCAGCATCGCTGCTCCAGTGAAG
>OZ024743.1:334373911-334376411 GCA_964016885.1 Eledone cirrhosa
ATTATTAAGATTAAAATTACAATTAAAATTAAAATTAAAATTAAGAAAAGAATTAGAATTATATATGTATATATTTTATGAAACTTTAAGAAGTGGAATTATAGCAAATGTTATAGATATTATGATTTAGAGATATCAATATATTAAAACCATGTGGATAAGATTGTTATGGAAATAAGTAGAAATATTATAAGTATAATTATAATTTATATATCGTTCTGAATGTTGAATTCAGGCGATCTCTACAAGAATTGGGTACGTCTCTATTTATAAAACAAACTTTGTATTTTATCTGATGAAAGCGTACCAATGTTGTCTTTGTACCCTTGAAATATATATAATAAAATAAATATGGTTTTATAAATATAGTTTCCATTTATTTAATATCATTGAATATTTACTCCAGTAATTTGTTGAGTGCTCTAAATCAGTTATAAACATTTATATTTGTCGGACTTCCAACAAATTAAATACCCCTTCTACCTATATGTATATATATATATGTCATCGAGAAAATTGACGAAAGACCATACCATTCCATTCCATTCCAACTTATATATTGAAAAAGGTACTATTAGTATAACAATTGTATGATATCTGATCGATAGCAGCCCGTCTGAGGAAGGGGCTCCGCGAGGTGGGGTGGCTGTTGCAGCGTGTGCCGCTAGCCATTGTCCACCGAAATGCCTTTGCCATTTTGTCCATGGGACGCAGCCGAAACAACACTCTGACTTAGGTGTAGAGTTTGTCACCCTCTCCCCTTCCGCCTTTCTCTCTACCTTTGTCTAGTAGTCCTTACTCTTCCCCTCCCTTTTCTCTCATTTACGCCATTTATAGTCCTTCCAATACTGTTTTATTTTTCTGTATGTTTAACCAAATAAAAATAAACTTTCATCTATAATCCGAATATTTTAGGTTTCTAAACTTACTTGCTTCTTTAAAAAAAAATTCATTATTTCTATTAAATATAAAATTAAATATATAAATAAGTAAAATGATATAAAATATAATTTTGAGGGGCAATGCCAAAAAGAATGGTAATTTAAGTGATATATCTAAACAAATGACCAGCATCTACATAATAATTTAAGGGTCATTGGAGTAACATTACTTGATAGAGTGCGTAGATCGGAGATGAGAGAGTCACTCAAGGTAGTAACGCTACTTCTCCGAATTGAGAGATCACAGCTCCGATAATATGTGGTTAGAATGTCTCAGGAAAGAATTGATGGACAGATTTTAAGGGCAAAACCAACAGGCAGGAGACCCAGGGATAGATCCTGAGAAAGATGGTTTGATAACATCTATGAGCTTGGCTGGTCATGCTTGGGTATCCAGCCGGAGCAATTGGAGACGGCTGCTTCTGACAGAACCAGCTGGAAGGAGTGTTTGAGGGCTCTTCCCCCATGACCCTTGCAGGAATGAGTGGGGGAAGAAGAAGAAGAAGAAGAAGAAGAAGAAGAAGAAGAAGAAGAAGAAGAAGAATATTAAAATAGTGAATGCCTTTGTCGTTCAATTATGAAAGAGGGACCCAGAGTTAGTTGGATATGGAGGAAACTCGTTCGGCCGTCACTTTCCCTTAACTTCTATATATACTTTATTCTTTTTAACATTCAACATTTGTTTGTCTGTATTTCACTGATGAGCAACAAATACTTTATACAAGGGTAAGTGAACAGAGGATATAACTAAAATAATAAAATAAAGAAATACAGGTGCACACTCAGGGAAATAATGCATTGAGAAAAGGGGACGATAAAAACGAAATTGATAGGTACTAAACAACTAAAAGTAATCTAGATAAACAAATAATAACAACTAATTAATTAGGTTTGAAAAATAATTATCTCATTACTAGAATACGTAAAGGAACGGAAAAAAATATATATTGTCACACGCATGCGTAGAGATGCTTTCAAAGAGTTTGCAACAGAAAGGTTCTATTCTGACAGCATCTCACCTCTGAGTTGCACCGAGAATCTTCAGCGCATGCGTGTTTCTCACCATGCTGAGAGAGGCGCTGACCATAAGCCTTACGCGAGAGGATCTGTAAGGAAAGGAAGATTTATTTTGTAACCAAGCAAGGACCTATTCCTCGATATCTTAGAGTAAATCCTATACTTTATATTCTTTAAATCATTTTATGTTTTATAATGCATCTATTTTAAAACATGTGAATGCCTCTCTCTGCAAGTTATATAAAATTTAAAATAATGCCATGATATTATGATAAAGCTTTTACTAATGTGAAATTTAAAATGTGTGTATCCAACATAAATAATCATAATAATAGTCGATGATTATCAATAATAATAGTTGAGGAAATCGGGTAACGTATCTATGGAAACGGCAAAGGAACGCGTACAGAGATGTCTTCTTTAGTCACGTATAACTCTTGACCAGCCAAGCTCATGGATGTTATCAAACCATCTTGCTCAGGGTCTACCCATGGATCTCCTGCCTGTTGGTTTTGCCCTTAAAATCTGTCCATCAATTTTTT
>OZ024743.1:334378911-334383911 GCA_964016885.1 Eledone cirrhosa
ACTATACTGAGATAAATAGAAACATTAACAGGATTAACGTTTTAGAAATAATTCCAATTCACATGCTTGTATATAAAGAAGATATGATTTAATGAATATAATACGCATATATCTATTTTCTATATCTAAAAATCGATTAATATTTAAGACAACAGATATTAATTTGAAATTATTGTTCTCCGACCGTTCTTCGCCGCTTCAAGAATCATACAATTTGAATAAAAGACAGCATACTATGGTAGCTTTGTACTATCATACTAATCTATTGCAAGTTGGTTAGAAAAATGTATAATATTCGATTAGAGATTAGCAGAGTATATCAGTGATCTAAATGATTCAGATTTTATATGGCTACTATTTTAATCCGCTCAACTGGTTTAATATCTGAGTGACGTCAATGTCGTATAACCTATGAAATACATATAATATATATATGATATAATAAATGTAATCAGAGAATTTCGAATATTTATAATAATATTCAAATTATGCAAACAGCCTCATTTTTAAAGCCATATCAGTAGAATGAGCCCCTCATTCCTGCTCTTATGTTGGCATGTAAACAGAACTGCAGACACTAATGTTTCTGGGTATCACCCTTCATCAGTACAGTTCACTGTTTACCTGCCAACTGTCAGAGCTAGTGAAAATATACAGTGACTGATCGGCCTGATTTGCATATTAGCAGACTGGCTAATCAGTCAGATCTGCATATGAGCAGATCCACTGATCAACCAGATTTGCATATCATCAGACAGGCCAGTCAGTTTCCTGTATACGAGCGATTAATGTCCGGTTTTGCCATATTCAAATGAATAAAAAAAATTATCGCTCTACATGGGTGAATACAATAAATATAATCTAGGTTTTTCGAATATTAATAACAATATTCGATTCGTTTGCAATTATGCAAACAGCCTCATTTTTAAAGCCATGTCAGTAGAATGAGCCCCTCATTTTTGCTCGCGTGTTGGCTTTTTTTATTCATATATGATATATATATATATATATATATATATATATATTTCTTTTTTCTTCTAACTTTGATTTTATACCTGGTTGTGTATGGTTGACGATATATTTAATCGATTTCCACGTGCTATTAGAAATGCTGGGTAAATATTCTATAGTTGTTGATCGCGGATAGATAGCTGTCGTTTATTTATCTATTATTTCTTCATAGGTACCTTAATCTTATAGCCTTGTTTAATTGGTTTTTTGTGTGGTTGATTATGCTGATTGGGAGAGGAAATAATGCATATATTTTATCAAAAGATTCTATGGACATATTTTAGTGTATATTGCTCTGATTGTTGATTATTTAATTAATTAATTCGTCATTGAGTCACATCGTGGATGGTTGCCAAAAACACATATATATATATCTATGACTTTGTCTACTTTATGTAAATGTAAATCTTTATATTTGATAATCTCCTATACGGTTGAGATGCAATTTAGGCGGTATTGGGCTGCGCTTTCTAGCAACCAGCCCACTCGCTGTAAGGCACCAATCACAATTTTTTCTGACTTGACCACTGCCACGTCACAGTTCTTAGCCATTTTGAATTGGTTTCTGGCGGGGATCATTTAAGAAAAATCTTCGTCCAAATGAGTTTGTTTCCTGATGATTTCGAAACTCGGGGATTTATCCTTGATCGGATATTTCCCAAAAGCGAATGAAACCCGAGGGGTAGAAACATAAATTTGGTATGATTATATGCTTTTTTTCTTCTAACTTTGATTTTATACCTGGTTGTGTATGGTTGACGATATATTTAATCGATTTCCACGTGCTATTAGAATTTCTGGGTAAATATTCTATAGCTGTTGATCGCGGATAGATAGCTATCGTTTATTTATCTATTATTTCTTCATCGGTGCCTTTTAATCTTATAGCCTTGTTTAATTGGTTTGTGTGTGGTTGATTATGCTGATTGGGAGAGGAAATAATGCATATATTTTATCAAATGATTCTATGGACATATTTTAGTGTAACGGGATAACAGGTTATTGTTATAGGCGGTCCACTTAGATGTAGTCCAGTTGGAGTACTCCGTGTAATGGATAGTATTAACGTGTGGCTTAGTTTGACTCAACAAGACGTTTCCATAGTGATGCTGTGAGTTCGCGGTGATTTCTATGTAGTTTATACTTGGAGTAATAATAATTCAAGAAAGAAGAGTGACATGGTTCGCTATACAATAAGGGCTTTATTCACACTGCTGACAATTGTTTCTTTGATCTGGTAGGTCTAGAGTTCGCTACCCGCCTGATTTTGCGTCAATCGATCTCCAATACTTTGTTTATAACCAGTCGTTTTCATCAGAGCATATATAATATAAGGAAAGAAAATGAAATCGAAAATGCAACTGGAGTCTTTTTAAGAATATTTATTTGTTTCATTTACCGGTTTCACAGTTCTTATGCTCTTCAGACGTAGAATTGAGATGGAGGGTCTGTGGTTTTTCTCGCATTTGGTTGGTGTTCGAATGTTACTTCTGTTTTATGTAGAAAAAGTGGCTCGAATTGTTGATTTAAAAAAAAAAATAATGACTGTCACGTGAATAAGTATAATAAATTTTGCGGCAGTTCGCGTTACAGAGTTCTTATTGTATTTGCCTTTAAAAAAATGTGGCTCAAATTGTTTTTTTGTTTTTTTTTATAAATGTAATTTGGTTGGTTGATGACTGTCACGTGAATAAGTACATCAAATTTCGCGCCAGTTCGTGTTTGGGGGTTCTTTATTGCCATTTTCACAGTCAGATGATTTGTCATTGAGCGTTTTGTGCCAAACAAAAGATAATGGTCAAGAAATGGGAGGGGGAAAAATCGTTCTGGTTCAGTGAGTATGACTCATGTGCTGAGGTGTCAAAATTCAAACTTTCTATTGAAATAAATTGAATGTTTGTGTCGATAGTTGCGGTCGCGGTGGCGGCAGAGTAGAAAATATAAATATATTTTTTTATTTGTGTGCGGATGTGTGTGTGTGTATGTGTATATATAAGTGTGTGTGTGTGTCTGCCTGTGTGTAGGAAAATGATTCCATTAGTAGAAATGGAGAATGATGTTATGTGTGTGTAATGTGTGTGTGGGGAAGGTGTGGTTAGCATGTTAAGGTTTTAAAATATTAACGTATGTTAAAGTATATTTAGCTCTGGTCTTTTATTTTCGAATATAGAAGAGGGTATTGTGTGTGTGTGTGTGTGTGTGTGTGTGTGTGTGTGTGTGTGTGTGTGTGTGTGTGTGTGTGTGTGTGTGTGTGTGTGTCTGTGTTGAGGGTTAGCACCTTATGGTGTATTTGCTGGTCTATATTTTTGAATAAACATATTTTCCTTATTTATTCGTATTTGGTGTGTTGTATTGTCGGTACAAAGATAAAGTGGGAAGACTTGGAATTTGGGCATCTGATTGTTTGCGCATAAGTCTAGATGTGCACTGAGTGGTATCTGTCTTGTGTTGGGTCTCGTAATTGTTGGCGATAAATTGTCATCCTGTTTCTGAAGGTGAGTTTAGTTTGTCCTATATAATCTTCATTACATTTAATGGCATAAATGACATTTGTTGATGAGTTAGTGAAGTGATTTTTTTACAACAAAATTTTGTCCTGATTGAGGTGAGTGCAAGTTCCGCAATTAGAGCGACCACACTTTTTGACAGTTGGTTTTGGGTTTGTGGTGGGTAATTTGGCATTGGTGAGAAATGTTTTTAGTGGTAATTACAACTAAAGTACAAGTAATAATAAACTGAACTGAAACTCAACTGGGGCGTGTGTTGATTGGCAGTATGACCCTCAAAGGTATAACAATAACTGTTTCAACACAATTTTACATCAAGACTCTTGCGAAATAAATACAAAAACATGTAATACACACACACACACACACACACACACACACACACACACACACACACACACACACACACACACACACACTCACATAAATTAATATTCATTCTATTAAGGCTAACTAGTGATCTTGATACTCGAGTTTTTCTCAGCTGTCAACCACATACGGATATATATATATGTATATATATATATATATATATATATATATATATATATATATATATATATGTATATATATATATATATATATGTATATACAATTGTATATATATATATATAAATGAAGTAATTCCGTCGGAAAAGTCCAGGAAAAAAGAGTGCTCTATGTAGGTAACAGAGCTTAATAGTTATGTAATAAACAACATAAGGCAATTATTCCATTTACCAGTGGTTTCTTAAAAGCAAAGAATTTTGCTTTCAATCATCAGAATGAAACAATCCTGGTCTGTTTATTCATATGGATTTTAAAAACAAAAATGCAATCTATATGAAAGTGAGGCTGGAGAAGGAAGAAGGAAAGGAAAAAAAAATAAAAACAAAAACAAAAAAAAACAGAAAAAAAAACAAAAAACAAAAACAAAAAAATTGTAATAAAAACACACATGCAAATAGACACACACACACACACACACACAAATGTATACATACACACATATATATATATACAAACACTCATACATACACACATACACATACATATGTGTATATATATACACACATACACATACGTATACACATACATACATACACACATAAATATCAACACATCCATACATACACATACATATATACAACCACACACACATATATACACACATATATATATAGAAATAGAAATATATATATATATATATATATATATTGGAAAATGTGTGTAATCCTTGGTACAGTTAGGTATATTAAGACAGGGGGGAAGAAAAAATGGCTTCACTTGTGCTTTCAATAAATTTATTTTCTTCACAAAATCCCAAAAGAATTTTTCTTAAAAAAAATTATTTTATAAATTAAGTTGTTGGTTGTTAGTTAGGTCTTAGTTCTTGGTTAACGTAGGAGGTATTGTTTCGTTTTTAGAAAGACCTTTCACGCTGAGGTGCGCTTGTCAAACTGATGTGTATGTGGTGTGTTGTTCTATATATAGGGATTTAAC
>OZ024743.1:334386411-334393911 GCA_964016885.1 Eledone cirrhosa
TGTGAGTGATGACAAAAGAGATAGCAGGGTTTTCTTTTTTATGTTGTGGGTTTGGTTTTCTCAGTGTTGTTATTGGGATGTTCTTAGCCTTGGAGATGGCTGCGTTGATGAGTTTCATCGGGTATTCTTGTTTTTTAAGGAATTTTTTCAGGTCACATAATCTTTTTTCTTGTAGTACGGGGTGTGTTGCTATAGTGCAGATGCGCCTTGCCATGTTGAAGGGAATGTTCCTTTTCGTATGTGAGGGGTGTGCTGACCGGAAATTTAAGTATTGGTGTGTGTCAGTGGGTTTGCAAAATAGGTCCGTTATGATATTTTCCCCTTCTTTGATGATGAGTTCCTTTTCGTTACATTCCATAGTGAATTGTATAGCTTCATGAAGCCTGTTTAGGATCGAATAAGATTTTTCCCCTGAATAAAGGAATTTTTCGAGAATGACCGGGGCAGGCCGCACTTGCTTCATTTCTCCCCACCCAACCCTACTCACCGTCTCAACTAATTACTGCTATGAACACATTTTCAACACACCTACACCCATGCACTTATTAAAGGGGGAGAAAAGAAACTCCCACCACACCACAGACATGTTAAATCCCTATATATAGAACAACACACCACATACACATCAGTTTGACAAGCGCACCTCAGCGTGAAAGGTCTTTCTAAAAATGAAACAATACCTCCTACGTTAACCAAGAACTCCTAAGACCTAACCAACAACCAACAACTTAATTTATAAAATAATTTTTTTTAAGAAAAATTCTTTTTGGATTTTGTGAAGAAAATAAATTTGTTGAAAGCACAAGTGAAGCCATTTTTTCTTCCCCCCTGTCTTAATATATATATATATATATAAAATAAAGTTAAATAAAAGTCAAATGATTAAAATTTAGCTTCGTTTATTACTGCTATATATATTTCAGTGACAGCCATCTTTGGCTGTGACCTCTTCAGGCAGTTTGAATTAGTATGGTATAGACAAGGTGTTGGTATACAACCAACATAAACTCAAAATCTCTCTCTCTCTCTCTATATATATATATATATATATGCATACATAAACACATACATAGCCATACACACATACATATACATACAAACATACATACACACAATCATACCTATATACACACGTACATACATACACATACATAAATGCATACATATGCATGTACAAAATTAGAAAAATATACACACCACTCTACATATTCACACACGCAAATAAATATAAGAAAAAAATATATAAAAAATAAAATAATAAAAACTATTATGAAGTTGACAGCGATACAGGCAACGAATAAATGAACAAACACGCGTGGTAAGCAATACACACAAATGCACGTACACATACATACGTAAAAATAAATAAATACACACACTCTCACACATAAATATACATATGCAAATACATAAACACATACATACGCATACACAAATACATAAACACATACATACGCATACACAAATACATACACAAACACACACACACACACACACATATACATATATACACGCACATATACATACACACATATATATATATATATATACATATATATATATATATACACACATACATATATACACATATATACATATACACACACATACATACATAGCTATACGATTATACACATACAAATACGTACATATCACAAACAGGCACAACCAAATACAAACACACACACACACACACACACACACACACATATATATATATATATATATATATATATATATATATATATATATATATATGTGTGTGTGTACATATATATATATATATATATATATATATATATATATGTGTGTGTGTAAAACTCACTGATACTAATGATTGTTTTGACATAAAATCCCGTAAATATCCACCTAGAATTAAAGACATGGCCAACTTCGAATTAAACCTTGTTAATCTAATTAGTGATATCAAATTTCGTAAGTACAATAGTAACTTTCAAACTAAACTGTCTAACGATATTTCTAATTTTAGAAATTCTACAAACACCTTTGTTCTTTCTGATAAAACTAAAAATCTCTTTGAAGTTAATAGTACTTTGTATAACCAACTTTTAACTAATAGTATCACCAACAAATATCAATTAACTAATAATAATACCTATAATACTATTAATAAAGAAGCTAAAGAACTAGCTAGCTCTTTAAAAATAGACAACCGGATTGAAAGCCTAGCTAAGCGTAAAGAGTATATATTACCCTTAAAGACCATAAATTGGACTTTACTAATCGACCTAGTTGTAGACTGATTAACCCGGCTAAATCCGAAGTTGGCCTTGCAAGTAAAAAAATCTTAAGAAAAATAATTCTCCAAATTAGAACTTAAACTGACCTATCACAGTGGCTAAATACTTCCTCTGTTATTTCTTGGTTTAATAATATACAAGGTAAAAATAAGTGTAGATTTACCCAATTTGATATTGTTGATTTTTACCCCTCTATTACTGTTTCCTTATTAACTAATGTCTTAGATTTTGCAAGACCCTTCATTAATATTTCTAAATTAGAAGAAGACATTATCTTTCATGCTAGAAAAAGTTTACTCTTTACTAATGAAAATATTTGGGTTAAAAATTCAAACCCTGAAAACTCTTTTGATGTTGCAATGGGTTCATATGACAGTGCGGGTGTGTGTGACTTAGTAGGATTATTCCTTCTCCACACCCTCAAAGAGAAATTTCCTTCCCATAATATCGGTTTATACCGTGATGAAGTATTGGCAGTTTCTCATACCACCAACGGCCATAACCTTGATAAATTTCGTAAAGATTTAATCAATACTTTTGCTAATCTTAACCTTAAAATCACTATAGATACGAACCTTACCAATGCTAACTTTCTTGATATTAATCTTGATCTACTTACCACCTCTTTTAAACCTTATCATAAACCTAATGAAAATCTTATGTATATACACAAAGAGTCTTGCCATCCCCCTATAGTTTTTAATAATCTTATTCCCAACATTAGCCGTAGGATTTCTACCTTATCTTCGTCTATAGACATTTTTAATAAAACCACCCCTTATTATAATAAAGCCCTTAAGAACAGCGGTTTTACAGAAAATATTTTCATTTGCCTACCCCTAAAACTAACCACAATAACAGGACAAGGGAAATTATTTGGTTCACACCCCCCTTCTCTCTAACTGTCAAAACTAATGTAGGAAGGAAATTCCTTGAACTCTTAGACAAACATTTTCCTCCTAATCATAGATATTATAAGATATTTAATAGGATCGTAGTTCACATCAGTTACTCTTGTTGCCCATCTATGAAGTCTAAGATCACTAGTTTAAATCATACGAGAACAAATCCAGGATGCAGTTGCAGGAAGCCGGATGAATGCCCATTGCAGGGTAAATGTAACACCAAATCTGTTGTTTATGAGACTAAAATAACACCGTTAATCAACAACCAGCCAGCCAGGAGTGAGCGATATGTCGGCATGACCCAGGACAGGTTTAAAACCGGGTTTTACTCACATGTCGCTTCTCTTAAGCACTCCGATAAACGAACAACAACGGCCCTCGCAAGTAAGGTGTGGGAATTCAAGGATAGTAACATCCTGTACTCTATCGATTGGTCTATCTTAGACCATTCGATGGAGTACCAAAGGGGCACAAAGAATTGTTCTTTGTGTACCAGAGAAAAATATAGGATTTTGCTAAACTTGAGAGCCACTTCTGCTTGCCTAAACTCAAAGACCGAGATCTCCAGATGTTGTCCTCATCTGAAATCACATCTGATCTGTAACTGGATTGACATTCCTATGATAACTCAACCGCCTTGAACTACTTCTCTGCTCTTTACTTCTGCTACGTTTTTTTTTACCTGCTGAATCCACGTTCTGTACTCTTTTATTCTTTTTCTCCCTTATCTCCCCTTATATTTAACCTTTTCCTATGTCATTCCCCCCTTCCTTTTCCCCCCATATATTTTTTTTGCCTTACCCTTCACATACCAAAATGTATGTGTATGTATGTGTATGTATATATATATATATATATATGTGTATATATATATATATGGATAGACCAGGTTTTTTTCATTCTGATGATTGAAGGCAACATTTTTTGCTTTTAAGAAACCACTGGTGAATGGAATAATTGCCTTATGTTTTCTATTACATTACTATATATATGTATATGTATATTTTGGAGTTATATAAGGTTCATATGAATTATCTAAGATTGAGTTTTACACACACACACACACACACACACACACATATATATATATATATATATATATATATATATATATATATATATATATATGTGTGTGTATGTTTGTATTTGGTTGTGCGTGTTTGTGATATGTACGTATTTGTATGTGTATAATTGTATAGCTATGTATGTATGTGTGTGTATATGTATATATGTGTATATATGTATGTGTGTATATATATATATATATATATATATATGTATATATATATATATATATATATATATATGTGTATGTATATGTGTGTGTAAATATGGATATGTGTGTGTGTGTGTGTTTGTGTATGTATTTGTGTATGTGTATGTATGTGTTTATGTATTTGTATATGTATATTTATGTGTGAGAGTGTGTGTATGTATTTATTTTTACGTATGTATATGTACGTGCATTTGTGTCTATTGCTTACCACGCGTGTTTGTTCATTTATTCGTTGCCTGTATCGCTGTCAGGTTCATAATAGTTTTTATTATTTTATTTTTTATATATATTTTTTGTTATATTTATTTGCGTGTGTGAATATGTAGAGGTGTGTGTATATTTTTCTAATTTTGTACATGCATATGTATGCATTTATGTATGTGTATGTATGTACGTGTGTATATAGGTATGATTGTGTGTATGTATGTTTGTATGTATATGTATGTGTGTATGGCTATGTAAGTGTAAATGTATGCATATATATATATATATTTCTATTTCTCTATATATACGTGTGTATATATGTGTGTGTGGTTGTATATATATGTGTATGTATGGATGTGTTGATATTATGTGTGTATGTATGTATGTGTATATGTATGTGTGTATATATATACACATATGTATGTGTATATGTGTGTGTGTATGTATGAGTGTATGTGTATATATATATATATATGTGTGTGTATGTATACATTTGTTTGTGTGTGTGTGTGTGTGTGTATTTGCATGTGTTTTTTTATTATTATTATTATTTTTTTGTTTGTTTTTGTGTTTGTTTTTTTTGTTTTTATTTTGTTTTTGTTTTTATTTTATTTTTCCTTTCCTTCTTCCTTCTCCAGCCTCACTTTCATATAGATTGCATTTTTGTTTTTAAAATCCCATATCAATAAACAGACCAGGATTTTTTCATTCTGATGATTGAAAGCAAAATTCTTTGCTTTTAAGAAACCACTGGTAAATGGCATAATTGCCTTATATTGTTTATTACATAAATATATACATATATATATACAATTGTATATATATATATATATATATATATATATATATATATATATATATATATATATACAATTAGGGAACAAAGTGTTGCATCATATATATATATGTAATTACATATTACATGTTTCACTGCCGATCAGCTCCAGGAACGATCGATTATGTTCGTTCCTGACTCTGCAATGGAAAGCTCCTCAGATATGTGTTCCTACATGTAGACTCACGTTCAAATGTTGGTGATCGGCAGTGAAACATGTGATTAAATATGTAGATGATGTAACACTGATTCTTTGTTTCCTAATTATTATTGATACTCTGCTCCCCAATAGCACCGAGTGCACCGAGTGTCTGTGTACGCAATCCAATTGCACCCTTTACTACTACTACTACTACTACTACTACTACTACTACTACTACTACTACTACTACTACTACTACTACTACACACACACCCATATATATATATATATATAGAGTGAGCGATAAAGAATCAAGGAAAAAATATATAAATAAAGAAGGTAAGAGAGAAATAGTGTAGTTTATTTGAATGTGTGTGCAATGATATGCAACTTACCCGAAATTCAACGAATCAAAAAAACGAAACGAAATACTCTGACTTACACAATGTTAGTTAATAGTAAGCATAACAATGCTTTCTAAAGAAAGAAAACTATAGGGAAAGGAAAATAATACATTTCTGATCAAAGGAATATTGTAAGTAATTATAGAAAAATATGCACCCTAATGGCAACTACCATCAGGAGGCGGTCAGAATTTGGAAACGAGAGAAATAAGAAGAAAATTTTAATAGAACATTGTTGAAACATAAGAAAACAGTCAGAAGAAGCATTAATAAGAAGCAAGGAAGAAATGGCAGAAGCTGAATATAGAAATCTTTCAACATTCATGGTGTGACATGTAATCAAATCACGTACCGGCCTCTATTGTTGTAGTGTGTTTGAAAAAAGCCACACGTATATATATATATATATATATATATATATATATATATATATATATATATATATATATATATATGTGTGTGAATGAAGTAATTCCGTCGGAAAAGTCCAGGAAAAAAGAGTGCTCTATGTAAGCAACAGAGCTTAATTATTATTATGTAATAAACAACATAAGGCAATTATTCCATTTACCAGTGGTTTCTTAAAAGCAAAAGGTTTTGCTTTCAATCCTCAGAACGAAAAAATCCTGGTTTGTTTATTGAATTTGGATCTTAAAAACAAAAAAAGCAAGCTATATGAAAGTGAGGCTGGAGAAGGAAGAAGGAAAGGAAAAAATAAAAACAAAATAAGACTACCCATACAACCACACATACACGAAAACACACACACACACACACACACGCGCATGTGTATGCGCGCACGCACGCACGCGTATACAAATATAAATATATTTCTCCCATACACATGTGTGTGCGTGCATGCGCGCATACGCGCAGGGTATGTTCTGTTGAAAGTGTCTCGTGAATTTATGGCTACAGTTTATGGCCATGACCTTGATAAATTCCGTAAAGATTTAATTAATACTTTTGCTAATCTTAACCTTTAATCAATACTTTTGCTAATCAATACTTTTGCTAATCTTAACCTTAAAATTACTATAGATACGAACCTTACTAATGCTAACTTTCTTGATATTAATCTTGATTTACTTACTGCCTCTTTTAAACCCTACCATAAACCTAACGAAAATCTTAGGTATATACACAAAGAGTCTTGCCATCCCCCTATAGATTTTAATAATCTTATTCCTAACATTAGCCGTAGGATTTCTACCTTATCTTCGTCTATAGACATTTTTAATAAAGCCGCCCCTTATTATAATAAAGCCCTTAAGAACAGCGGTTTTACAGAAAAAATTTCTTATTTACCTACTCCCCCCCCCCCCCTAAAACTAACCACAATAACAGGAAAAGGAAGATTATTTGGTTCACACCCCCTTCTCTCTAACTGTCAAAACTAATGTAGGAAGGAAATTCCTTGAACTATTAGACAAACATTTTCCTCCTAATCATAGATACTATAAGATATTTAAT
>OZ024743.1:334403911-334411411 GCA_964016885.1 Eledone cirrhosa
CGTGGGGGGTTAGAAGGAAGACAACCCCTAGTCTTGGCGGACGAATTCAGTATGTGTGATTATTGCAAAATTGCAAAATATCACAAAACGAATTAAGCTCTTAACAGAATAGTTTTTAAAATTAACATAAGCTATTAATCAGTCAATAGAATTAACTAATATATATATATATATATATATATATATATATATATATATATATATATATATATATATATATATATATATATATATATATATATATATATATACTTAGGGTAAACATTGATGCAATTCAAATCAAGCACTCAACGTACTTATTCCACATAGGAGTGACGGAGTAAATATGGAATAAGGAAAAGCGAAGTAGTTTCAGATGTTCAAGTCCTTTAATAATAAATAATAATGCTGTGATATATATTTCAATGGCGAAAGTGGCCACACTGTTCTGTGTGCCAGTGTCGCGACATCGTGAGACAGCTTGTTACATAATAAGGTTATGTTTCCGAGGCAATCTAAATTGAATCGACAATAATATGGATCATTTTGCATATATGTACTCTGTGTGTTTTTGCATTCATTCATTCACTCATTCATTCATTCATTTATCCATTTATTCATTCATTGGTTCTTTTCTTTTGTGTACTTTATATATGTATTTGTTGGTTTTGTTCCATGTGATGGAAATTACGACTATGTACCCAATTGACTACTACCCGTAATACTGTAATTTACCCTCAGTTCTACTGTATGGCACCATCGTTCAGTATGTAGATAGTGTAACTGTAACATTAGGACCCCTTTCAGAACTTCTTACTTAAACATCTCTCTGCATATTATTTACTCACTTCAATCTATATTTTTTACTCACCTCAATCCGGATTCTCACTTGAAAAATCTTTAATTGTTTAATTTCTAATTGTTAATTTTTTAATTTATAATTTCTGATACTTGATTTAGGATTTTCGATTTTAAATTGTAATTTTTAGTTCTAATTTCACTTATAACTTCCAATATGAAACTATGATACATAGAATTAAATATATTCTCTTAGGGGTTGATGGTCAGTTATACTGTCCATGCTTGGTGAGAGGTAGTAAAGAGACCTGTAAATACTAACACTCTTCCATCTCCACTGGCTTTCGGCTGACTGCCACAGACGGTAGCAGTAAACTATGGGTAGCAGTAAACTATGGTGCAGGCTTGAACGGGTCATTGTTTGGCTGAGAGAGGGGACTGACTAAGCGAATTTCGTTTAAATCTGCGGTAGCTAATGGTCAACTTCCCCCTGGACCTGCGCCTGCGCAGACCAGTGGGGGTGAATTGGTACTCACAGGGGAACGGATGAAGAACCCAAAAGCACATACTTCGTCCGTTCCCATGTCGATTCAATTTGGATTGCTTCGGAAACATAACCTTATGTAACAAGCTGTCTGACGATGTCGCGACACTGGCACACAGAACAGTTCGGCCACTTTCGCCATTGAAATCTACATCACAGCAGCATTATCATTAAAGGACTTGAACAGCTGAAACTACTTCGCTTTTTCTTATTCGATTCTCGCTCTCTCTCTCTCTCTCTCTCTCTCTCTCTCTCTCTCTCTCTCTCTCTCTCTCTCTCTCTCTCTCTCTATATATATATATATATATATATATATATATATATATATATAAGTTTATCCCGAGTTCAATCGGGGGTAACCACAGTAAGTAAGGTACTCAATACAAAGCAGAGTATAACTATTTAATATAGAAAAGCTTCTACAGGACTAGAACTGTTTCATTCGTGAAAAATCAACAGGAAGCACCTTATATAACAAGGGCGATCGACCGGGGTAGAAGCTGCTAAATGTTCAGTCGCCCTCATGTCTCTGATTTTCAGCCCCATGGATTTTGTCTATTATATTCCCTTGTTATATTTCGAATACCTGATGATGTCACAGGATTCATACTGAACCCGGTCATTGAAATGATCATAGTATAATAAACCTTTTAAAGATTTACACCAGTCCAGCCTCCTGTTATTTATTTATATATATATATATATATATATATATATATATATATATATATACATGTGTGTCTGTGTGTGTGTGCATTTGTATTTGTGATGGCCTATATGTAGTAAATGGTCAGTGAACTCAATACATATTCTAGAGTTTATCGATTTGTTAAAAGCTAAAGATGAAGTTTTCAGGAAATGGATAAATCGTGTTGAAGAAATCCAAAGTAATCAATCTGCTACTTGTAAACTTGTTTTTCCTAAATATTTACATTGGAGGTGGAAATGTTGCTAATATTGAATGCCACATATTGCAACACGTTCTCCGGGGTCAAATCTTGTCAATTCGGTTACACATTTGTGTATCGCTGCCCGAAATGCAGAGAAAGAGGAGAAGGAGGAGTAGATAACTATATATCGAGATTTGACTGGTTATTTCTTTTCGGGTGGAGTACATTTCGCTTGGGGAAGGACCTCCTCATAATGTGGAATGGTTGATTGCTGATGCAGCGGTTGTTGTTAACAGTTTCCCGTGACAAAGCATTCGCCATCTTGTTCGTGGGGTGCAGCTGAGATGTACTTCCCAGCCAAAAGGTTAGTGTTTATTTCCCTTCCCCCTTTTAAAAAAAAAAGTCTTATCTCCTCTTTTCCTTTTTCTGTTTTTTATCACCCTTCTTGTTTTTCTCTCACACATAAATCTATTGTTTCTTGTCACCTTCAGATGCAACTTGTACATCGCTGTCGTTCGTGTTTTAATCTCAAAATAGGTATTGATTATTTTATATAGGAGCATTGTCTTGGGGATTAGCTTGTGATGGGAAATCTGATTTTGTAATTTCCATGTGTTTTTCTAAAGGTATTAAAGATTTATGTGAAGAGAAATACCCACGTCTTAAAATGTTCTCTGTATAAAACTAGCTTTCGTTAATGGCTACTGATATAGAGACAAGGCCAGAAATTTTGGGGGAGAGGAAAGTCGATTGAATCGACCCCAGTGATACTTTATTTTATTTTATTTATACTTTATTTTATCGACGCCGTAAAGATGAAAGGCAATGCTAACTTTGGCGGGATTTGAATTTAGAATGTAAAGGGCCGTGACTCTATGCCGTGAAGCATGTTGACGGATGCTCTATAATAGAATAATTTTATATCTTGCCGTTTATTTTAATCGACATTGGTTTTATATTCACGAGTTTTCTTTTTAATAATCGATCGACAATATCCCATACCTCGCTTTTTTGTGAGGTGGACCTCATCAAATAGGACCAAGGAAACAATATTTCCATTGGTCTTTCCATTGCTCATACCGTTTACCGGTCACAACTCCTGGTAGAAAGAGTAACATAGAATAAAGTGACTTGTTCAAGGACATAACGCATCGCCGGTCCGGGAATCGAATTCGCAACCGTGAGGTTATAAATCCAATTCTCTAATCACTAAGCTAAAAGTCATCACCAATTATACGCATATGAATGTAAAAAATGGCGTTGTCTGTAGAGTAAGTTGTCGCACTAAGTGGCGTCCAGTGACGCAGTCTCCATAATCTAATAAGGAGGCTTACTTACGTAATGAAATGGAATGGACCTTCGTTGGTTTTTACGTTGAGTGTTTTCCTTGTTAGATCAACGGAATAGTCTGTTTGTTAAATTAACCTGCAAGCCGTTGAATACTCTTGAGCCACATGCATTCTTAACTTGCTTCTTAGTGAGATTTTGATTCATGAAACATAAGACCCATGTTAGAGAATTGATGGTCTCTTGCGTTAATGTGGAAATATCTAGAAGATTTATCATTCAAGATAGTCTTTAGTTTACGATTTGACATGAAAGACTTAATCAGTTTGAAAACCCGTCCAGAAATACCATAGACCCTCAACTTATGAAGACGTCAAGCATGCCAAACCCTGTTGAAAACCTTAAAAATATCTAAGGTAACAGCCCTTGCTTTCCGAGATAATGAGAAACAAAAGCCATACTGATTATCTGAAATAAGACTCAGTGAGGTAAGGTACTTAACCAATTCAGAATTGATTAAGCCTTCAAATATGTTGCTAAAAAGCAACAGAAAACTAATAGTGCGATGGTATCAAAGGAGCAGGTGGTTCTCCAGAGTTCTTAAAAACGTGAACAGCAGAAGAGGGTTGCCTACAAGATGCAAAGCAAGAATCAGCAAGGAAAATGTAAAGTTTAGATAGAAAAAGGAGCTAGTTGAAGAGAACATTTCTGCAAGACTATGACGGGAATACCACCAGGACCACATGCTTCATGGAGATCAAGATTTGAGATGGCATCAGAACCATGACGGGGGTGATATGCATATATCATAGTAGTCTGTTATTTCTAAGTAGAAAGTCAGGTAAAGATGAGTTAAGAGTAGAATTACCACATGTAGTCACAAGAACTAAACTTTTTTGAAGCAACACTGTCTCTCATTCCGTCGGCAAACAAAGACTTGGTTTCGTTCATGACACGTTCACAGATGTTCCGAGCAATCACAAATAACATATCACAAACGTTTGTTACAACATCCTAAGTATTTAAAGAATAGTAAATATTAATGTATATGAGGGAGTGCTGAAAAGTTCCTGGCTTGATCGCTGCTAGAGGCCTGGTTGGAGACCCAACCTTCCGAGTTCTTTTTAGAGGGCTTAGAAAAACTGCAGGACCGCTGCAATGCGTATGTGAATCGAAGAGGGAAATATGTTGAATAAAATCATAATTGCAAAAGGAGAAGACTATTGCCATTCGTCTTAACCATTCCGTGACGTCCTAAAACACTCCAGATGTGGTCATCCTTTCCCACACATAAATTGAAATCTCGAAAAAGCAAGATCTTATCTGAGTCTGGAATCGATGTTATACACCCTCGTAAATCTATCCAGTAATGAAAAGTCCTCTTGACAGAGGGCCTCTTAGGTGCATAATTCGATCACTAATGCCTTGTGGTGGTTCCAGTCGCTTTGTGTCCCCTACCCGGACAGCCAATCCTACTCCTCCATTTAGTTTCCCTTTCCAGAAGAACAGATAACTAGGACCTCTCTCTGATAAATGACCTTCTCCACTAAAACAGGTTTCAGATAGTGCAGGTATATCAATATTATACCTACACAATTTTCTGCCAACAATAGCAATCCTGCGTTCTGGATTTGTCGATGGCTCCATGTCAAGAAGTGTTCTTATGTTCCATGTCACAACATTCAGTGCAATTCTATTCTTTAGAAAATCACTATTCTTCTTGTTTTTCCTGCCGGTATAGTCAAACATCAGCTGCAGGTGGCTGACCAGCTTGATGGTGGAAGAGACAATGTTTGGGTCACCTTTTCTAGACCTATCCTAGTTTTCTCCCTTGAAAGAGCTGCTCAGTCACAAAAGACTCCGCCTAAACCTATTCTGAAAACTGGCAATGACGTGAAAAAAGCCTCAAGTTGCCAGCGTTTAGATTAGCAACTGTATACCTCCAACTCTTTAAGTCTGAATACATCACCACAGGACTTTGAAGAGATATCTACACAAGAATATCAAAGCAGCATGTTGAATAAAACACCTCTCTAAGTACCAACAGCTAGACTCCAATGACAATCTGTAGCTGTATCAACTGCAGGTTTGTCAGAGTGTCTTTAAAAACAAACAAACAGAAACCCCTCATTTCACGCCCCCCCCCCCACAACTGTAAAGTGGTGTATGTGTATATAACGTTTCAAAGACAAATGTCTAATTCTTTTACAGAACGCTAGCTGATAACATGGTGGTGAAAGTACGGATGGACGCTGTGCGAGATGAGGTTGGTGAAAGTACAGATGGAGGTAATGCGAGATGGGGTTGTGGTAATAAAATGGTGGTGAAAGTACAGATGGAGGTAATGCGAGATGAGGTTGTGGTAATAAAATGGTGGTGAAAGTACAGATGGAGGTAATGCGAGATGGGGTTGTGGTAATAAAATGGTGGTGAAAGTACGGATGGAAGTCATGCAAAATGAAGTTGTGGAAGAGGCACCAATTACAGAAGAAGAAATGGTTGGAGCAGCGTGTCTCAACGAAGATAATTTTAGAAAAATGTAAGGACGTGTGTTGCAAGTCATGAAGGAGGAATGTGGAGCGTTGTTGTAAGTGAAAATATAGGCCACCAACATTCTTAGTGGTGGTGAGTGTTGAAGTGGAAGAGGTGGCAACGTGATGTAAAAGGTCGAGGAAGACTAATTTGATAAATCATGATTTCTAATATAGGCACAAGGCCAGTAAATAGAGGGCTTTATTTTATCCACCCTGGGAGGATGAAAAGCAAAGTTGATCTCGGCAGGATTTGAATGCAGGATGCAAAGTGGAGGAAGAAATAACGCTAAGCATTTCATCTGACGCTCTACTATATCTGTCAATCCAGCGCCCTTTTTTACCATAAATAATGGTTTCTGGTTTAGACACAAGACCAACAATGTTTCAGGAGGGGAATGTCAATTAAATCGACCCAAGTGTATTACTGGTACTTTATTTTATCGACCCCAGGATTTGAACTCAGAATGTAAAGGGCTGTAAATATATACCACGAATCATTTCCTTCAACGCTCTATCGATACTGCCAATCTATCAGCCTTTGAAAAATAATAAATAATAATCGCGTTCATAAAGTAACATTTGCTCTCTGCAGGTTTTTTTAGTTCTGCTTGTATTCAATCACAGTATTTTGTGTCTTGATGTTATCAATTCAGATTATTCTCTTTCCATTTACTTTGCCTTCTATTTGCAGTTTCTTTTCTAATTACGCGTACAAAATATTTTATGTTTTCCGGCACCACTTAGCGTGGTATTAAAAAAAAAACCCTTGATTTTCTGTATCAATGATCTTACACCATGTAAGAAACACACAATAGATGCCGATATATGAAAAGGGAACTGACCTCCATCAGTTTTGAGGATGAGTGTTTCAATTATCCGATTAACAGAACAGTCTGTTCATGACATTTACTTGCAAGTGGATGAGTATTCCTATTCCATCGGCAAACTCACACAACGCAATTTTCAGAGTGTTTCAAGATGACTCATGTGTAAATTACAGGTACACTTCTCTAGACTGGCTTCCTTGAAACCAATTTCAATAACAAGGGCATTGATCGACTCGAGGCTTTCGTAAACGACACTTGCCCAAGATGCGAGGCTGTGGGGTTGAACCCGGAAACCTCATGATTGCAGTTATGCTGTATCCACAAATACATGAAAATTGAGGTCACTGAGAGACAAACCTTAAAATCATTTGGCAATGAACGACTAATTTACCATCATGTGACGCTAAACTTCCTAGTTGTAGGCGTTGTACTTTAGTTTTACACCTGGTAATTTGTATCGCAAGTAACGCTAAATGTTTGTCAATTTACATGGCATGTAATGGCCCCTAATTAGTAATTTGCATAGCATGTAAGATTATATACGTTAACGACTGGGAATATAATAAAACCATTACATTTTCAGTTGTATTACATTTACTGAAGTTATTAAATAATTTAGGTTCAAATTGATACTCACTGCA
>OZ024743.1:334416411-334423911 GCA_964016885.1 Eledone cirrhosa
TAGTTGCGACATAAGCGGGCAGCTGCCGGACGTATAAGCCACCCCCGAACCAACAGCGGTAAACTAGGGGAGATGGAGCAATGGTTGACACCTCTAGTAATAGTCACGGTTTGAGTTCTATCAAGTCTTCTCTTGTTGAATGTATCAGCCAGGCTAATACATTCAATACACCCCGCTCCCGAAAAAACAAAAACAACAAAACAATTGACATAATTAAAATATTGCTTAATTAGAAAATTAATGAATTAATGAATTAAATGTTATAAATATCCGAAGAGGATAAAATATAATACTTTTAATGTTCGTAAGTTAATTATGTATGGTAAGGTTGGGCTGAAGGTATAGGACCTATCACTCTTTCCTCTTCCCCTCTCTTTCTTCCATGGCCTCTCTTTCTTCCTCTCATTTATAGTTCTTTCCTCTACTTTCCTTTACTGTACAGACATCCTGCCCTTCTTTACCCATTCCCCACTCTATTCATTACTTAATTTTGCTTTTATATTTTATTTGTCTCATAACTGTATAACTTCTTTTTGTAAAATATAGTTGACATAATTTGTATTGTATAATTGATTAAATAAAAAATTCGTTTATAATTATTTTGAACTACGATAATTTAGGTTAAAGTTCACGTAAATTTGAGCAAATTTGGAGAAATATTAGAAATTGTTACCCAAGAGAATAACTTGTATACATCTAATGCAACGTTACATTCTAAGTTAAGAAATAAAATACAACGTTTTTAATATAAAACAATGACAGACTGGGGTATAGAGTTTGTTGCTATCTTCGCCTCCTCCCTTCGGTGTTTAATTTCTTCTTTCATTTTTTTTCTTTATCTTTTCTTCTATTCTTTATTTCCTTATTGTTTTATCTAAATATTTCTGTTAATAAAGTTTCAATTTAATAATAACGAAATAAAAACAAAAATTCTAAAATATCTTCGAATCACTGAAATAGTTTTCAGAAACTTCCATTTGGATTAATATAGGAAAATGAAGACATGACGAGCATGACCAATATGAAATGATAATTGTTAAATTAAAATCAATACATATTTTTGAGAAATATTTGAATAATTACCCGAAATATAAATAACAAGAAAATCAATGATAAATAAATAAATATGTGAAATTCAGAAATGGTTAAGATAGAATAGGTATCAAAATCCCAGACCTCATTTGCTTGCCAATTGGGGTGGAACTCGTCAAATTAGACCAAGGAAACAATATCTCTATTTTTTCTTTCCCTTCATGATACTATCTACCGGTCGCAGAAAGAGCAACGTGAAATAAAGTGACTTGCTCAAGGACATAATAAACAGCCCGATTTGGGAGACAAACTGGCCACCTCACTATTGCGATTCTAATTTTCTAACCTCTAAGCCACGCGCCTTCACTAATAAATAGAATAAATGTATAAGATCAATTAGTTATCCAGTCAGGAGGGTTCAGTCAAGTTATTGTTGAATACATGCATGGTCCCGTAACAACTGAGGGAGTCGTAGGGGCACCATATTGTCATACGGCATTTCTAAGACAATGACAATCATAAACCTGGCGGAGCCCATCTCCTCTTCAGGTCTAAATACAGCAGATTTCTTCCAGAGAAGGACAGAGGGTGAGAGAATGGAAGTAAGAAAGAGATATATCAGAGCTAGACTGTTACTTTTTTTTATCGACCTTGGATGGATGAAAGGAAAAGTTGACCTCGGCGGGATTTGAACTCAGAGAGCAGAGAGCCGAAAAGAATACCTTAAAGCATTCTATCCGATGTTCTAACTACTTTGCCACTTCACCGTCTATTTTGTTGAATGATCCGATATAAATTAATAGAACATTGAACAGAAAAATAACAAAATATATAATTGTTTCTACTTTTGGCACAAGGCCAGCAATTCACCAGTGCATTATTGGTATTTTATTTTATCGACCCCGTAAGGTCGAAAGGAAAAGTTAACCTCAGCGGGATTTTAACTCAGAATGGCAAGGACCATAACTCTATGCGTCAAAGCATGGCGTCCGACTCTACCGATACTGCCAATCCATATATAATGGGCAAGGTATAGCTGTTATGAAATTCAAATATCAACCCGTATTGTGTAAATGATGCAAGTACAGTAAAATGCATTGATGACGGTCCAAATCAATATAGTTTCTCTATCAAGGTAGTAGACACACAGTGTTAAATGAGTAAAGATAGAATTAGGCAATTTATGTAGACACAAGGTGGCAAATCAGTGTCGTTAGAACTTCGGATAGAAAACTTTGCGGTATTCGTACTGGTTATCTGAGTTCAAATCCTGCTAAGGTCATCTTTGCCCTTCATCCTTCAGCGGTTGATAAAAATGTACCAGTCCTGTACTGGTGTCGATTTTTCATCTATATCTCCGTCCCACCTCCCATTTCTCTCTTTATCCATTACTGGAAAAAAATCTGCTGTGTTCAGACATGGAGAGGGATGGGCTCCACCAGGTTTTAGAATTGCCCTCCCAAAGCCCTATGTCGCTACTCTGTCTCTACGAACCTATCAGGAGTTACGGATCTATCAGGAGTTACACATGGAAATATGCTTAATTAAATTAAAATTTAAATAAAATTTTGAGCAAGTTATGAAATGATTTGGACTATGGAAACCACAAATCAGAATCTCTCCTCATAATCCAATTTATGCTTTTGCGGTCTTGTCCGCGTGACGCAGCCCCAACACTGCCGCTCCCTAGGCCTAGAGTCCATCAGCCCCTCTTCCTTCTCCCATTCTTCTGTGACCTTAGAGCCCTTGCCCTTCCCTTAATTTTCAGTGTTTAAATATCTGTAGTGTTGTTATTTGAAATAGATTTGTTTACAATTTCTTTTTTATATTTATTAATATAACATATTTAGCTGATTTATATTTAATGATAAATTAGCTGACATAATATCGTACATTTGGATAGATGTCTGGGTGATTTCAGAAAAAATGGAAGAAAAAAATACCTAGCTGGTATGTTTTAAATGCGTAGCAAAAACAAAACAAAAAAAATTACTTGATAGTGATAGTCATGGTTCGAAAGCTTTTATTATGTCAAATGTTTTCGAGGGCGATGGATTGGCAGTATCGGTAGAGGGTCGGACGCCATGCTTTGCAGCATAGAGTTACGGCTCTTTATGATCTGAGCTCAAATCCCGCCGAGGTTAACTTTGCCTTTCATCCTTACGGGGTCGATAAAATAAAGTACCAGTCATGCACTGGGGTGGATTTAATCGACTTTCACCTTCCCCCAAATTACTGGCCTTGTACCTATATAAGAAACCATTATGTCAAGTGTTTTCTTGTTGAGTGTATTAGTCAGGCTAATGCATTCAAACAAAACCAAAAATATTGCTTAATTAGGGAATTCATAAATTAATCAATTAAAATTTATAAATATCCGAAGAGAATAAAATATATTGTTCTAACGTTGATAAAGAAATTATGTAAGGTTTATGTTGGCTGAGAATATTGTTTAATGTTCGAAATACGATGATTTAGGTTAAAGTTGATGTAAATTGGAAGAAATATTATAAATTGTTATTCAAGAGAATAAATCATATGTAGCAAAAATAAAAAAGAAGGATTAAGCAACACTTGCTTTGGTGAACTATCACCATGTCGGGCAGTTGCAGGTCCAGCGGAACCCCTATAGACCAATTTACTTTGGAATTTAAGTACATTGCATTATGTATTATGCTTTCATGGCGGTGGATTGGCAGTATCGGTAGAGGGTCGGACGCCATGCTTTGCAGCATAGAGTTACGGTCCTTTATGATCTGAGTTCAAATCCACCGAGGTTCACTTTTCCTTTCATCCTTACAGGGTCGATAAAATAAAGTACCAGTCATGCACTGGAGTCGATTTAATCGACTTTCCCCTCCTCCAAAATTGCTGGCCTTGTACCTATATAAGAAACCATTATGTATTTTCACGTTTTCATGTCAATGAACTAAGCAATACCTTGAACTATTACATTGAGCTTGTCAGTGAGGTTTCATTAAAATCAGTATTAGTTTACTCACAGTGTCTGTAAATTAGATAATCCATTGAAAACATTCTCTCCAATTGTGATCAGCTTATTATTCGATATATCTCTGTAATAAAGAAAACATATTTTAAGCAACCAACAGATCAATGTGAAACTTAAAACGTTTAGTATCAATTTCTAACATAAACGGTAACATATTGTAGTTGTTTCAATCAACTTCAGTATTTTATATTTATTTACCTTTTAGATACCGTATGAAGGATTAAAATCAAAGTAAACCTTGGCGGCAATTGAAATTCTAGGCGTAAAATAGATTTATATTATTAGCACATCTTCAATTCGATATTCGTGCCAACCCTTACCTATGGTCAAGAACCTTGGGTAATGACCGAAAGAATACGATCGCGAATACAAGCAGCCGAAATGGGATTCCTCCGAAGGGTCTTTGGAGTAACGTTACTCGATAGAGAGCGTAGCTCGGAGATCAGAGTATCACGTCAGGTAGAGCCGCTACTTCTCCAAATTGAGAGATCACAGCTCCCGTATTACGGACATGTGGTTAGAATGTCTCAGAACAATAAGGTCCCGGTAATTTGGGTCTTGTTACCTAATATTTTTATGATATTTTGTTTATTTACTAAGTTTAGTTTATACACATTTTGAGGTCATATACAGGAGTTTAGATTACTGTCTAGCATAGATAATTTTCCTCGAGTATAGGATATGCCTATAAGAAACGCAACCTTCGACCTCCAGGACACATAGTGGATTTTCGAGACTTATTTTAAGGAAAAAAACAGCGTCTTCGACGTCGGGAAATACGGTAATTCAAAATTATTCCATTAGAGATCTAGAAGTCCTTAATGCATCGAATCAACGGAATCAGATTGAATGTATTGCCTTATTCTTTCTAGTTGTTTCCAAACTGTGTTCAAATTCCGCTAAAGTTAACTCTGCCTTTCATAATTTCGGAGTCGACAAATACGAATGATACAGGACAACCTTATCACATTGTATTACACTGATACGGTTTAAGAATTGCGTTAAGATTAAATGTGTTTGTGAAATGCAATTCTGTTTTCACGGGAATTTCACGAGTAAGAATTTATTTGGTTGGACAACCGAATCGTCAAGACTGTGGTAAAATCCATTTATATATATATATGAGAACAAAACTTTTATTAACTTGTATAGTATCTTCTAAAATGGTTTCTGTACAGCGGAAATGTAGTTTAAAAGATATATGATTAAGCTTTGGAACTAAATTAGTGACAAGACGTGCGTAAAGACGAGGAGCTTTGATGGTTGAATACAAGTCAGCAATATATTACACTGTTAATAACATCGGCTCAATAGAAATGAAAGGCGAAGTCGATACCGGTAGAATAATACATTGAATGCCGTAAAGCATTTGTCCAGTATTGCAATATTATTATTATTCTGTTACTGCCATTGCACAATCTTCACTGATGATAAATATCAAGTATTCATCATCTCTGAGATTCTTTTGATCTCTATATACTGGGTCGAATAGAAAACCTGAATGTAATTTCTTCTATGTATCAAGTTAGTTATACTCCCGTTCATTAAATTTCCACACAGACACGCATGCAAACGCCCCCCCCCCACACACACACGTACACACTCACACACACACACATATATATAAATATATATATAAATATATCTATCTATATCTATACGTATAACTATACATATATATGAAAGCAGTGAATTGGCAGAGTCGTTAGAACGTCGAATAGAATGCTTTGCCGTATTCGTTTCGGCTTTCTGCTTTATGAGTTCAAATCCCAATGAGGCCAACTTTGCCTTCATCCATTCAAGGTCGATACATAAAGAACCAGTCTAGTACTGGAGGCCGATTCTTCCTCTATATTTCTGTCTCAGTTCAATTCTCTCACTCTCTATCCTACGTTGGAAGAAATCTGTTGCATTCAGTCCTGGAGAGGGATGGGCTCCGCCAGGCTTAAAATGCCCTGAAACACGGTATGCAATTACGGCACCACTACGACTCCATCAGGTAATACGGGACCATACCATATATATATATATATACACAGAGGCATGTATGAACCCCCCCCCCCCCATATATATATATATATATATATATATATATATATATATATACACAGAGGCATGAATGCACCCCCCATATATATATATATATATATATATATATATATATATATATATATATATATATACCCCCCTCTATCAAAGTCAATTAAATCCAAATTATTATTTACCTCACATGTTTTATTCCAGTGGGAGAAGTCAGCAAAGTTATAAGTAATAATTGTTTCTACTTTTGGCACAAGGCTAGCAATTATCCCAGTGTATTACTGGTACTTTATTTTATCGACCTCGTAAGGATGAAAGGCAAAGTTAACCTCGGCGGATTTGAATTCAGAACGCAAAGGGCCATAACTATGCTGCAAAACATGGTGTCTGACGCTCTACCGATACTGCCAAACCACCGCCCTTTATAAGTTATAAGTAATTGTTTATACTTTTGGCACAAAGCCAGCAATTTACCAGTGTATTACTGGTACCTTATTTTATCGACCCCGTAAGGATGAAAGGCAAAGTTAACCTTGGCAGGATTTGAACTCAGAATGGCAAGAGCCGTAACTCAATGCGTCAAAGCATGGCGTCCGACCCTCTACCGATAATGTTTAAATATAGCAGGGAAAACGTTAAAATTATGGAAACCTACAATAGTAATTACAATTTATAATGATAAAATAGTTATGTTCAGTAACTAAAGATATTTCACTATCTATAATATATCTTTAGAAAGGATAACCTACATTAAAATAGAACTAGATTTATACTAATGGGAAATATCAAATAATTGTTTCTACTTTAGGCACAAGGCCAGCAATCACCCAGTGCATTACTGGTACTTTATTTTATCGACCCCGTAAGGATGAAAGGCAAAGTCAACCTCGGCGGGATTTGAACTCAGATCGTAAAGTGACGTAACTATGCTGGAAAGCATGGCGTCCGACTCTCTACCGATACTGCCAATCCAAAATAAATGTTTGGAGATTTAAAAATTGACCAAATTATATCAGTACAGAATAGATAATCTAAATAAAAATAGAGCTGGGAATATAACTTAGGCGCAGTTATAATTATATGGTAAATAGAAGAGCAAAAGCTAAACTTAGTTTAACATAATAGTAGGGTATAAATACACATTTTCTAAGTGTCAATAAAAACTATTTAAATAAGTGTCTAATGGGTATAATTAATTTGGGTCAAAGTGTTTGTAAAAGAAAGAATATAATATTCTCTGTAGCTAGGAAGGGATTATTTCATTTTTCGAATTGAGAAAGATAATTTCTGATGTAATTATTTTTGAAGCTTCAGATAGACAGATTTCAGTTAGTTCTGCTCCTTCGATTCGATAAAGTTTTTTCTAGGATTAATATCTCACCTAAGAGAGTATCTTATGTTATTGTTTTTTAAATACC
>OZ024743.1:334428911-334453911 GCA_964016885.1 Eledone cirrhosa
CCCCAGCTATTGCTGGTACTCATTTTCAGCTGAGTATAATGGACCAATGTGAAATGAAGTGTTTGGCTCGAGACTACGACACACAACCTAGTTCAGGAATTGAACGCACGATATTATGATGGTTAAGCCCAACACAATTACCACTAGGCCACGCGCCTCATCGGGTAATGCGACTACTTTCCTTAATTCGATAAATATACGGTTCGAATAATCAATGGAAATATGCGATTGATTGGATTCATGTAAGAAGAGGGGGAAGAAGTGGACAGAATGACACAAGGAGAGCAAAAGAAACATCTTTCTTGGACTTTCTCGGTTTCGTTCCTCTCTTTAACCCATCTTTCTTCTTCCCTTCCCCTTCATCCTTTGCTATATATTTTATATCTATTTCCCGGCTCCGTGAAGGTGTGCGGCTCTGTGGTTAGGGAATTTGGCTCAATTGGTATATGAATCTGATCAAAGTTTGTTCTCATATTTTGGTGTCCCACCTTCTTCACTTTGTGTTTACTCTTCAGGAAAATATATTAACTTTTCGCACCATGGAGTACTTTGTGACTGCCTCAAACAATTCAATTGGTACCTAATATTATATATATATTATATTTAATATAGTGATGGCTTCTACAGGACTAGAACTGTTTCATTCGTACGAAGTACACTCCACTAATGTATTGAGTACCTTTTAACTGTGGGCACCATCTTTTAACACGGGATCTACACACGCAAACACACAAACACACAAACACACACACACACGCACACACACACACACACACACACACACACACACACACACACACACACACACACACACACACACACACACACACACACACACACACATATATATATACGAAAAATGAAACATTGTTCGTCGGAATACAGGTTGCAAATCACTGAAATAGATCCAAATACTTACAGAAATCGAAGTTTTCGTAATCCATTGAAAACGTTCTTTTCGATAAATGTCAAACGCTGTTTACTGAGATCACTGGAAGATAGAGAAGAAAGAGTCAGCTGCATCATGACAAATATTAGAACTCAAATAGATGAACAGGTGTCACCGCTCAACATTTTTTATTTCAATTTATTTGCTAACGACAAAACCAAATGGGGTTCCGGCCGAAATGGAGTTCTTCCGAAGGTTCTTTGGAATAACGTTATTTGATAGAGTGCATACCTCAGAGATCAGAGAGCCACTACAGGTATAGCTCCGATACTTTGGGCATGTGGTTAGAATGTCTCAGGAAAGAATCGCTGAACAAGACCCAGGGATAGAGTCCCGAGCAATATGTTTGGATAACATCCATGGGCTTGGATGGAATCGCTTGGGGATCCAACCGGATCAGTTGGAGACGGTTGCTTCTGCTGACAGGACCAACTGGAAGGAGTGTTTGAGGACTCTGTGCCCACGACCCTCTCGGGAATAAGTGGGCGAAGAAGAAGAAGAAGAAGAAGAAGAAGAAGAAGAAGAAGAAGAAGAAGAAGAAGAAGAAGAAGAAGAAGAAGAAGAAGAAGAAGAAGAAGAAGAAGAACAACAACAACAACAACAAAACCCGATTCTCATTAAATCGACCCTAGTACTTGACTGGTACTTTAATTTACTGACCTCGGAAGGATGAATAACAAACTTGATCTCGGCAGAATTTGAACTCAGGACGTAGAAAGACGTAAGTAAATACCGTAAAGAATTTTGCCCGACCCTCTACCGATATTACTAATCCAACTATAGGGATGGTAATATAATATTTGTTTCTAGTTTTAGCACAAGGCCAGCAATTTGAAGGGAAGGGGGAATCACTTAAATCGACCCCAGTGCGTTACTGGTACTTATCGACTCCAGAAGGATGAAAGGTAAAGCTAACCCCAATGGGATGTGAAAGCAGAACGTAGAAAGGCGTAACTATATACCGTAAAACATTTTGTTCGATGCTACCAATTCATGGGCCCTATAACGATAATAATAATAATATATTAATTCTATTATATTACTGGTTACAGTCATTGAATTGAAGTTTTGCTGGGGTACTACATTTAATGGGCTATAATCGATCATATTGGCACAAATATATATTTCAGTCTCTCTGTACTAAACCTAAACGTAATCACAATCAATAACTCAGAGATAGACACATACTGTATATGCGTGTTTCAGTTGTTTTATCAACGGAATAGCCTGTTTACTGAGCATTGACGGAATTGCGATTGAAGATTTTACTGTATCTATGTTGTGTGCGTGTGTGAGTGTGGGGGGATGTCAAGATATCCTATTCCCGTGGCCCACCTATGAGATAGAAAAATACTGCAGAGAATAAACCCAACGTAAATCCAAGTTACTCTTGTAGGATTAAAGAGAACTGCCCATTAAAACAGAAATGTAATATCAAATCCATTGGGTTTGTGGCAGAGATTGCACACAATACCACAGAAAATTATGTATGGTGCAAAATTCCTTTAAACAACGATTTTACTCGCATCTCCATTCCGTCAAGAAAACCCCATATGAAAACCAGCACGGTCCTGGCAAAAGTAGTTTGGCAATTAAATGGAGTCCCACATTAGATTTTCTGGAAGGTTCTTGAAAAGTCCAGACCTTATATCAACAGTACCAAGAGATGTTGTCTCTGTTTCATTTGGATTGAGACGGAGAGAGGAAGGTGGTTAATGATAGCAGATGGTTGGTTTCTTGAAGTATTCTGAGAAAATATGACTAGAAGAGATTTTGATTTTGACCGTATTATTAAATAGGTTTTCTATTGTGCTAATACTAAGGCATGCTGTGTCGTCTTCTTCTTCTTCTTCTTCTTCTTCTTCTTCTTCTTCTTCTTCTTCTTCTTCTTCTTCTTCTTCTTCTTCTTCTTCTTCTTCTTCTTCTTCTTCTTCTTCTTCTTCTTCTCATCAATAATACTTATTTCTCAACAATATATATATATATATATATATATATATATATATGTCACATTTCCCGATCGATGAGAATATTTTGTTGATATCTCAATTAAGAGCCACATTATTGGAGTGTTGACAATAACATTCTCTTTCATTTACCAGCTCTATAGAGAATAGAGGGATGGAATATATTTTAACACTAAACCTGAAACTAAACAAGCGACTATGCTATGAACGCCATCTTTAAAGGCTTTACTTTATTATTTGCCTAGTTGTTCTATAGAAAACGTGGCTATTAGCTTAAACCACGACGCTAGCACTCTTAGAAATTGCATTGATATGATTCCAATACAGTTTATTTCATTATAATGAGATATGTGTGTAGGATATTTTCCATGAAAATATAGTTAACTGTTTCCATAATTAATATTAAAGAGATGCAAGACAAACACACACACACACACACTGTACATATCATTTGTATTGTTCTCTGGAGCAATTATATCTAGCTGGTCGTGTATGCATAAATGTATGTATGAATGTATGTATGTATACATGTATGTGTGTATGTATGTATGTATGTATGTATGTATGTATGTATGTATGTATGTATGTATGTATGTATGTATGTATGTATGTATGCATGTGTGTATGTATGTATTTATGTATGCATGTATGCATGTATGCATGCATTCATATATGTATGTAAAGTTAAAGGTGTTCAGAACATGTGTATTATCTTCATTGTTGTATGCATGTGAAACTTGGATCAAGGGCCAGCGAAATATAAAGATGCTTGAACATTTTCAGCAACTGTCTCATCACTGAATACTCGGTATGCATTGGCAATCACATATGAGTGATGTTGAAGTCCTGGAACGAAGTCATTTTGAAAGTATTGAATCTCACATAATTTAATATAACGACCATTTTATAAGAATGCCAGGTCATCGTATTCCTTAGCAGTTAGTGTATGGAGAGTTATTAAAAGGCCTAAAGAAAAGCTTAGGTATAAAGACTGTGTCATAAGAGCCTTGATAAGGGTAGAAATCAGAAAGGATAACTGGAAAGACATTGCTTGAGATCGATCATCTTGGAGAAAATCAGTGTTTAATGGAAAACAGGAATAAAAAAACTCTCGTGTGGAACATGAACCATTTAAAAGGGGTCTGTGTAACAGTCTACACGACATTACTTTACCTGGGTTTTCAGACGCCCAAAATCACTATGAGCATTGAGTGTGATGGGATTTGCCTCAGTAAATTTGGTCTTAGAAGTCATCATAGAAGCTATATAAAATGTTGTCGGTGGACCTCAAAGTCGTTTGAAAACTCTCCATAACAGAACAGGGAACCAAAGTGGAAGTAATGTCCATCACTGCATCATATTCAGAAAGGAATGTAAATCCTCGGCAGGGCTAAAGAGTGTCACCTATGTCTGAGAGGGGATCAGATGGTGGCAATTCTTGAAATCGAGATTCAGCCATTATATGTGTACATATATGCCCCCCTCTCCCTCTCACACACACACACACACACACACACACACACACACACACACACACACACATATATATTCCAAATAGAGGGTGCACAGGACAAAGACAAAGGAAAACAAATACAACAACGGAAAAACGGACAGTCCCATCTCTTCAGTCAACTTCTGGAAATCGCTGCATTTTCGGTAAATTAAGGTTGATATCGTTCATTCCAGTGCACATTGGGACAACAACAAAAAAACAGGTAGAAACAAGTTATGCTTTTGGGCAAATTATGCAAATATAGATGAAAAAGTATCCCAAGTGCGTCAACTGACAGAGAAGGAAGAAACAATGCGTGAGGGCTTAGCCAAGGAGACAAAATATAGAAAGGCAGGAAATAGTAAAACAGAAGAGAATAATTTGGATTGTAGTACGTGCAGATAAAGAACAACGACACAGGCGCAGAAAAGATAAGAGGGAGAACAGAGGAAATTAGACCGAGCGGTATGATGTCTATTATATGATAGTTAAAAAAAAGCCCGGATGACTAAGTATTCAATATAGGGGTCGCACAGGATAAAGACAAAGGGAAGAAGGAAAAAAACCATGGAATGACACCTCAGTGTCATTTATCTTTGTCTGCACCATGGACAAAATATGAAGCACCCGAGGTGTGGCCCTGAGCTATTTAGCTTATACGTAAGTTCAGCAATGATTCAAGTTCTATAGTTAAGGAAAGTAGAGCGTAGATTTTATCGTAGAATAGGATCCTTTAATCCTTAAAGAGATCTATAAAATTTAGTACAAAGTATGATTTAGCGAATCGATGAATATATACAGAGTGAAATATGTTTTGGTCTCAATATGATAAAAAATAACTCATTAAAGGAGGAGCCTCAGCAGAACTTCAGTTCAATGACTGTAACCAGTAAAGTAATATGATTAAAATTCTAGGGCCAATGTGCAGGATTGTCAGTATCTGTAGAGCGTCGATATATAGTTACGGCCCTTTACATTCTGAGTTCAAATTTCGCCGAGGTTAGCTTTGTCTTTCATCCTTCCGGAGTTGAAAAAATAAAGTACTAGTAACGAACTGGGGTCTATTTAATTGACCTTCCCCTCCCCACAAATTGTTGGCCTTGTACCTAAATCAGAAACCATTGTTATTCCTATAGGACCAATGTGTTGGATTGATAGTATCGGTAGAGCGTCGGACAAAATGCGTTACGGCATTTCTACGTTATGAGTTCAAATCTCTCCGAGCACAACTTTGCCTTTCATGCCTACAAGGTCGATAAATCATAGAGCCATACAAATATTGGGGCCCATTGAATCAAATTTCCTCTCTCTCAAATTACTGACCGTGTGTGAAATGCTAGAAACAATTATAGGAGAGAATAACCAACGGTCAAGCTGAAACCGTTTTTGATGGCAAGATAAGAAATCCCTGTATATATTCGTAGAGATCTCTGAATTAAGTGTTGCGTGGGTTAATCCAGATTTACTCCCCTTTTTCCCACACTCACCTGATTTGGCGTGGTGGCGATGCTATATTTATGAACTTATTGTCTTTTTACTGAAAGCACTCAAGGATAATGCTTCATTATAACATGTTTTTGTTCTGTCAAGTATTACTTATGGCGAACTTGTTGTCCACTACATTTGCCGAGCCAAATACACAAATATAATTTCTCCATTACGAACTACACGGAGGAGGGAGCATCCTTTGTTGATTTCTATACACAATTTGCCGGAAGTCATTCTTAGAATTCAATACGTTCAAGAGACATCTTCACTGTCATGACATATCCTGGCAAACAATAACCAACTTTACCCGTGAATAATATAGAGAATCCTCTGCAAATGTTGGCAGCAGAATACCTATTCATAAAACACATCTAAAATATCACAGTTTTTCTTTACGAAGCTCTGTATGAAATTAATTGTTATACAGCAGTGAATTAATGCTTAATTAGTTATAAGAATAAACTGTACAGCATGTATTCAATAAATTTACCCTTTGTTTGTACATATAAAGTTATATATATGAATACATACATACATATATACATAGATAAGCACATAGATACACAGATTCATACATACATCCATACATACATATATACATAGATAAGCACATAGATACACAGATTCATACATACATCCATACATACATAATATATTCATACATACATACATGTATGCATTGCATGTATGTTTATATACAAACATACATACATATATACATACATACATTCATAGATACATACAGTCATACATAAATGCATGCATACATAGATACAAACATACATACATAGATTCATACATACATACATACGCGAGATACTTGACGCAAGAAGTCGCATATAGTACATTTAAGATGAATACTATCTCCAACAGTAACGCTATAACTACCAGTCTTGTTAAATAACTGGATATTCTTCCGATGACATTCAGTGAAGACACCTTTTATTCAAAATCGTGGAGATATGCGACAAAAAATTAGAATGATCTTACAAGGAATTGCTACAAAACAACATGAATGAACACGACAACATCAATATCAACAACACTAGTGAAGAATCGAAGAAAAACAAGAGTGAGAAAGATAAACATAATCTTTTAGTTGTAGTTACAGAAAGAACGGAAACTGTCAATCGCATTTTTCTTAAGTTACGAACTTAATGATCTATCTAATTGTTATAAAATGACAAAGAAAAACAAGATTCTTCTGTTGACCATATGAACAAAATGAAGCTACACCAGAGCTAAATTATATCACCCAGAGCTAAATTATTTCACAGCCAAACAATTACATCAACATGCAACGTTTGTCGAACGTAAAAATAATATAAACATTATTCAAGACAAATAACAACACTAAGTGAGTATTTTCCTGGATCAGGAATGCAATAAGCACGTATCACAACAGGTTACCATGTTACTTCGTTTCCTAGATACCAGATCGACCATCAACAACAAATAACAGCAATGAACACATAATCTCTTGAAAGAGAGCCCTGCCAGCGACAAATTTGACACGCGTATCAGAACTGATTTTATCACAACAGCTATATCTCGCAGTCACATTAACCACCAACATCAAAATACTGCCAATGATAATAAGTCTACCATTAACTGGAAAAGTGAAGAATACAAACAGAAAAAATATATCCTTTGTGAAACTTTCCAAAATGAGATGAATTTATGTGTAAAACTTTCTCTTGAAAAAGACATAAAATGACAAAGAAACTGAATAAAGAAATTCTACGTGCTATCGACAAAATCGGGGACGAATATATACAACAGACTAAATCCATTACATTTTGGCAAATTAACGCCTGTCTACATGCTCTAGCAACGATTATCTTGGTGATAATAGAGATGATAACAGAAACAAAACAACAAAAAAAATGTCATCGTATATTTCAACAAAAGAAAAAAGATAGTTGACCTACGAAAACTATCGGTTATATGACAGTGCTTATCACATGTAAAAAAGTACAACAAATAAAAACACTTCTCACCAACAAAGACTGAAAAATAAAATAGAAATGAAGTTTGGAGACAGTACAAAAAGAACTCTTCAATACAAATTGGTCACCCTCAAACAAGAATTGAGAGCTGTCAGCAAGGAACTCCGATATAAGAAGAAAGTGGCTGAAGTGAAAATGATTAATAAAAGATTCAACCGAAATCCATCATCAGACTATAAAGATATAGGGAACAAATCAATAAATGTCATTGTGGCCTGATTCCAGGAAGATATAGATTCTGTCTGGAGAAAAATATAGGATGAAGAAAAGAAGTTCAACTAAAGTGCAGTGTGGTTGAAAGAGACTCGAAAGAGTCACCAAAAGTATACAACACTAATTAAGATACACTAGAGAATATGGCAGGAACATCTTAGGATAAGAAAGCACAAGGAAGTGACTTGATTGTCAGCTGCTGGTACACAAAAGCTGACTTTCTACCGGAAGTATCTTATTAACCTCTACCAGAACAGTTGGGACGAAAGGAGTTTGGGAGTGTGCTGAGCAACTTTTAATTAACAAAACCGCAACGTCAGTGATATAGCAACATAGGAGAAACTTAGTTACAATATGGCTGAACTACAGGAAAGCATTCGATTTTGTTCCTCACTCTTGGATGTGAAAGACCCTTCGACTCATTAAAGTCCCAGATACTATAATCAGAGCGACAGAGAAGCTATTCTATCCTTAAATTAAATATAGAGAAGGAGGGCTATATCGTCATTGATAAAAAAGAGCATTGCAGAGGTATATTTCAAGGAGACAGTCTCTCTGTGATGCTATTTATACTGTTAGTAAAACCCTTGTCCTTTATGCTGAGGAAATATGAAGGATATGTAATAGGTTCACAGGAGGCCAGAAACACTAACCTAATTCGTAGCTTCTTTGTGGATGACCTGAAATTGTATACCAAGGATATATATGGTATGAAGAACAACCTGGACCTGGTTATATTATCGAAAGATATAGGGATGGCGTTTGAGCTGGAAATATGTTCCTACATGATTGTAAAACTACAAACCAAATTAATAACATCTCTATTAATTGTTTCACCGTTTCACCGATATCTGTCGAAGACTGCTACAGATAGTAGAGAGGTAAAAATATATTTTATGGTGGAATTTGTAACAAAGAACGCGTAACCAGGGCATATAACACCCCGACAAGAAACATATTGTCTTCAGAACTCTCTCTACACAAGAAATAAGTGGCTCACAATGTAATTGCTGTGGCTGTGGTGACACCGACATTTGGGCTACTTCACAGAATGCTGGATGAAATCCGAGCCGTTGATATTAAAACCTGAAAAGTTCAAACGGGCTCCGGGAAATTTCCACATCAACCGTGACGTAGACCGCCTCTACATAAAGCGTAAACAGGGAGGCAGAGGTCTAACATCAATCCCAAAAGCTGTTGTATTATATCCCTTCGACAACATCTATATAACAAATCTGTCTACACAAGGCAGATAATATCAGGAGAATTGGAAAAAATCTTCGTGAGGAATACTCCCTGCATGATAGCCAAAATCTCACACTTAAGGAAATTACAGAGTAATACCGCAACGAATCCATAGTTGAAAAGCTCAATGGCTGTTAGCAAAACATCATGCATGCCTATGTTGTCAGAAAGCTTCAATGTGCGAGAAATATAGATAAGCAAAGTAGTCTGCCTTGGATTAACAACTGGTATATTAGCTCCGACTTTGAAGGAAATGCTTTTGCAATCTAAGAACAAGAAATAACAAAATGACTGATGGTCAAAAGAGATAGGGATGCAGGCGAAACTCCTAGATGTGACAACAGATTTAGACTGTGTGGAATAAACATATATGATGTTACCCACATCATATCTAAAGATGTCATCATGGTACTATTTACCTATGATGCATGATGTAATGAACAGAACACTATAAAATGCCATCCGTAAAAAGGATAGTTTTGAGAATAAAAACATAAAAAATTACAGTAATTTGGAGGACATATGCATACATTAATACATAATATAAAAGAGTGCTGGTGGAATGTTCCAGTGAACACTTCAATAAAATGCGAACATAACAGATCATACATAGTCATATGGGACAGGGAAAAAAATATGCATAGTAGTGTAAGTCAGTCACCCTGCAGATGTCAATATAATGGTAAGGATTAGTGAAAAAGAGAACGTTTATCCGAAATAATGAGGAATCTGCAGATACTCCACGCTAACTATACCTTTAGATTTGTAGCTGTGATAATTGGGATTCTGTGATATGTCACCTACTGCCTCAATACAAATCTTGAGCAGCTGAGCTTCATAGAACCAGAGAGAACACGGCTAGTTAGAAAGTTGCAAGACAGTTCATTAATGGAACTATAAAAATATGTTAAACATTTCTGCATATACACATGTATAGATACAGAAACATATGCACATGTACACATATAACATGCAGACTCACACATACAATAACACCCATACCTTCACTCACACACACACACACACACAAACACGTACATACACATTCACCTATTTGTTGTCTAAATTCCAATGTAAGAGCCTGGTTTCTATGTTAGAAACCGGTGTTTTTCAGTATTGGTGAACATTTATAAAATAAGACCATGCATACACACACAGAGACACACACACAACACACACACGCAAATACACACACATATACATATACACTACCGTGTGTGTGTGTATGTGTGCTCTTATATAAATTTTCACCAATAGAGAGAGATGGTCAGTTTTTAACAGAAACAAGCCACACAGCCACTTTCTCTCTCTCTCTCTCACACACACACACACACACACACACACACACACACACACACACACACACACACACACACACACACAAACACACAGACACACACCATACACACACACATATATATATAAATATCCGTGTATGTGTGTGCTGTTGCGTGTATATTTACGTATGTATGCATGATTGTTCTGTGTACGTGCCTACTAAATATATTTCTATAATAGCAATTGAAATCCGCTTAGAAATATTGCATATTCAACTTACAGTGTGCTTAAACTGGAAAGCCCCTTGAAAGCGTTTGGTAAAATGGTTTGGATGTTATTTCTTTCCATGTTTCTGGAAAGAAATAAAAGATTTTGTCAATAATTCAATATAAATTCTTCTAACGTTGAAAAAGTATAGCTAAATAAATTTGTTTTCATAGGTATGAATTAGGAAAATAATAACCCAAACTCTTTAAAAACCTAATTTGAAGTGTTTCTAGCTGAGTATGCATGAAATGAAATGTTGGCTTAATGTTTAGAGAGTTGGAGTCACACCGGATGATTCGTTAGACCTTGAGCAAGATACTCTATTTCACGTTGGTCCTTCTGCCAGGAGTTGCGACCGGTAGATAGTATTAGAAATTGGAAAGACCAATGGAAACATTGTTTCCTTAGTCTGATCTGAGGAGTTTCACCCCACTCAGTAAGTGAATGAGGTCTAGGATCTTGTCGATTCGAATCTTTTTTCAATAAGCGGCACACCGTCAGTTACGACGAAGAGTGTTCTAATTGATACACTCAACAGAACAGCCTGATTATGAAATTAAATTAACATGCAAGTGGCTGAATGTACTCTTAACGTAGTTTTCAGGGAGATTTAGCGTGATTCAGAATGTGACAAGGCTGGCCTTTCGTATTACAGGTACAACTCATTTTTTTCCAGGTGAGTGGACTGGAGCAACGTGAAATAAAGTGTCTTGCTCAAGGACACAGCGCGCTGGAATCGAACTGGAATTTGAACCTAAAGGACAAGGAACTAGAATGAACACCGTGAAGTATTCTATCCGACCTTCTTATGACTATGCCATTAATAGCATCTACAACATTATAATATAGAGAAACACAATCCTCAATAGCCTAGCTATATCGTAGAGTTATTTTAAATGTTATTTTCTTGCCGTATATTCTAATGTACGTCAGCTTGAAGGAAACAATTTCTCACCAGGGATATAGTTTCCAGTAAGAAATTACAAATACTAGATGTGATTTGAATCAAACAATTCTTCTCGGGTTTGAATAGGTGGATCGTTGGGAACACATTATTGATACATAACACTAACAGAGAGTTTGGACAATAGGACCGATACAAAAAAAAAGTCATCAAATTAGTTCATGGAACTTAAGGGGTATACATCAATATGCGATCAACCATATCTCCGTAAGCAATGATAGATGCGTATTGGAGCATTAATATCCCGAGGAAGATGACTACAGAAATAAAGGAACATAATATAAGCAGTAAATAATATCCTTGAATCTCACAATCTATTCGCCGCGCGCTCACGATATGTTCCACTGAGTTCGACATCATGTAATGTACAGTAATAAAATTAACGCTATACTAAATCTTATTATTAGAACGTTGGATAGAATGCTTTGCAGTATTTCTTTCGGCTCTCTGCTCTCTGATCTGAGTTCAAATCCGCCGGGGCCAAATCCTGCCTTTTATCCATTCGAGGCCGTTAAAAAAGTAGCATTTAAATACTGGAGTCGATTCTTCCTTTATTTCATTCTCACTTCCACTCTCTCACTCTCACTCTTTAGCCTTCTCTGGAAGAAATCTGCTGTATTCAGATATGGAGAGGAGATAGGCTTTGCCAAGTTTAAACATGCCGAAGAAACGCCGTATGTCAATACGAACCCATGATTGAATGATTACGAAGTGAACTTCTCATCCATACAGCGATGCTATGTCCTCATTTCGAGACACGATCTATGTATCAACATATATTATTCCGCAAGGCTATTTGGACAATTGGTTCATAAGTTAGGATATTCCTTTGTGATTCACAAGATACAGTATCTGTCCATGTGAGAAAATACAATATTCCTTTGTGACCCACAAGTTGTAGTATTTATTCATGTGAGAAGCTACGGCATTCATTTTTTATTCATAAGTTGCAGTATCTATCCATTCGAGAAAATACGACATTCCTTTCTGTTCCATAAATCGTGGTATTTATTCATATGAAACCGTACGATATTCCTCTGTGATTCATTAGTTGTAGTATTCATTCATGCCCCTTTAAATCTGTGTTTGAATCTAGACAGGGTCGTCTTAACTTTTCCTCTTACAGAATTAGGAAAATAGTATAGCTGAAGGTTTAGGGTTGATTTAATCAACTGTTAATTGTGCTTCAACAACAAGGCTTGAGCAAATCAACTGTTAATTATGGCTCATGATCTAGGATTTATTATATCAACTGTTAATTATGGCTCAAGAACAACAGTTGATTTAATCAACTGTTAATTATTATTCAAGATCTATGATTGATTAAATCAACTGTTAATTATGGCTCAAGATCTAGGGTTGAATACTGTTAATTATGGCCCAATATCTAGGGCTAAATTAATCAACTGTTATTTATGGTTCAAGATCTAGCGTTGATTAAATCAACTGTTAATTATGGCCCAATATCTAGGGTTGAATTAATCAACAGTTAATTATTGTTCAAGATTAGGGTTGATTTAATTAACTGTTAATTATGGCTCACGATCTAAGGTTGATTAAATCAACTTTTATTTATGATTCAAGATGTAGGGTTGATTAAATAAACTTATTTATGATTCAAGATCTAGGGTTGATTAAATCAACTGTTAATTATGGCTTAAGATCTATGGTTGATTTGAGCAACTGTTATTCATTGATAGCATACTCCATTGTACATGTATACTCATCTACTGACAAGTTGCAAATGTTAGAAATCAATATTTAAGGAAATAAATGCATATCAAATACTGGCGTCGATGAATTCTTTTCTTCTAAAACGTTGTGATCTACTGGCATGGCAATAAATTAGTAGTTTAGTTGAAATTCCACCTAACTAAAATTTGCCTTATATCCTTTCGGTGTCAATAAAATATAGTGTCTGTATAGTAAAGGGATCAATTTATTCAGCTATGCTCTGTTCCGAAGTGTGTGGCCTTTTGACCATTTTAATGTTAGTCGGATTCGTGTTTTGTATATTTAGTGTTAATAAGTATTCAGAACAAAGGTTATAGACACTAGCAATGACGTAATGAAATAGACAGAGAAGTAAAGCGTTTATTGCTAATGTAAGATGATATGGCGTATATCGATCGATCGAGAAACCTCCTTCGACGAGGTATGTTCAAGTTGTTCGATCAACGGAAAATGCTGCTCATAAAAGTAACGCGTTAGTGACTGAGAATTTCCTATAGACATATAACCATCACATACTTCTGGCAGACATACTGTGTAGTTTGTGAGAAGGTAAAGGTACAGTTCATCCGATCCGCTTCCAACAGTTTCTGTCTACACAATATCAATCACAAGGCAGGGGGCATTCCAAGGCCATGGTATATGGCATCCAAGATGCTGCGCATTGGAATCGAACCACCCTGGACCTAATGATTGCAAAGCAAACTCCTTAACCTACGGCCATGCTGCAGCCAAAGATTTATATTGACACTTATTGTAAGCTGCTAGTTGTTATATTCATACGTAAATCATTATTGATAAAAAATCTATTGTGTTAGTTGCCAATATGATGGCAATAACATATATTAGAGAGAACATTTTGATATGTATCAATATTTCTGAATAAATAGTACGGTGAATGATTTCATATATATGATGCAACAACGTTCCTAAACCTTATAAATACATTCTATATTGTCTGACGCTCTTTATCAATTGAAATTATTCAATGAATATCTTGTATTATATGTATATAGGCTTGAATATAGTATACAATATTAGTTTTAATGCTGCATCCAATTGTAAAGAAATAAAAAAACGTACACAGAAAGAAAATACAAAGGACGAAAGAGAAAAATGTAAGATAAAATCTAAAGGAAATAGAGGTTAGTTTATTTATACTTACAATGAACGCAATCCGGATAAACCAACAAAAGTTTCATTTTCTATTTGTGTCAATTGGTTGTCAGCCAAATTCCTGAAAAATCAAAATAAACGAGAATAAACATGTTATATTTTGTTATTTTGTTATTGTTAACTTCCTGGTTTGGAATGATAGCTTCTTATTGCCTAGATGTCCATCAACGAATGCGTTAGTATTTATGTTCGAACCCATTTCATCATCCGGTAACCTCAGCCGAAATCGACTGAAGAATTGATCCTCCACGTGGGTCTGTCGTTCATTGTCGTTGCCAAGTCCTGGATTCCAATAACAGAATCTCTGGAGATGACATCGGCATAGGAGAGCTTGCGCCCCCTGTTATTAGTAACTGCTTGTGATTTCCAAAGCACTAAAGGTGACACAGTCTCAGAGGTGGCACGATGGCAATGGGCAGCAAATCTTACTCTTCTTTTACATACAACTGACAGATAAGTGCGGGAGGCCAGCATATATTTCTTTCAAAGTTACCCCTGATGGCCCAACAGAGGTCTTTGAAATCTCGGCAGGAGTGCTGCAGGATGACACTCTTACTCCATTTAACTTTATCATTGTACTAGACTACGCTCTGAGACACTCACTTGACAAAATCAATAATAGAGGTATAACCATCAAACCCCGCATGAACTCTAGTTACCCCTCTAAAAATCTCACTGACCTTGACTTTGCAGATGACATTGCGCTTCTTGCAGATTGCTTAGAAAATGTGCAACAACTTTTGACATCTCTCCAGGACGCAGCCACCATTGCTGGCCTACATCTCAACGAAGGTAAAACAGAGTATCTATCAAACTGTATAAGACCAACATCAAAACAATCAACGGCAGTGAGGATTTTAAGTATCTTGGGTCCTGGATCATGGACTCTGCGAAGGATTTTGCCATCAGAAAGGCCCAAGCACGGTCAGCTTGCAACAAGATAGATTGAGTTTGGCGCTCAAATCTTTCCATCCACACCAACATCAGACTCTTCCAAGTAACAATTCAACCAATCTTACTATATGGAAGTGAAACATGCACGCTTTCATCCAAAAAACAAAAGCGCCTTGATGGCACTTACACTCGCCTACTTTCACGCATTCAGAACATAAGCTAGCGACATCCGAATTTGAAAGAACGAACCCATTTAGTGTGGGTGTCGGACTCCACCAAGGGCGCATATTGTTCATAATCTTCAAGAACTGGACTGATATGCGCAGAAGGGTTTGGAGGGGTATCAAGACTAGCGGGCGTAGGATCAGTCGGCTGGAATTTGCGTACGATATAGTCCTATCTATTCCGTTGGAAACTAATCTCCGACATGCACTGGATAGATTCGATGCCGAGTACTGCATGGCAGGAATGAAAATCAGTGTTGCGAAGACTGAAACTCTCGTCCTGTCAAGAAAGTTTGCACATCGCACTTTGTATGTGAATGGAGTTCCAGTGAAACAGGTGGAGATGTTCAAGTATCTCGGGGCCGTGTTCACGAGTGATGGAAGGCAGGTGGCTCAATTAAGTGCAAGAATTGCAGGAGCTGGTGTAGTAATGTGCTAGTCCCAGAACTCGGTCATCAGAAGTGAGGTAGATGTAAAAGCGAAATTCATTGTCTTCAATTCCGTATTCATACCAACCCTTAGCTATGACCACAAATCTTGGGTAATGACTGAAAGAATACAATCGCAAATACAAGCGGCCGAAATGGGGTTCCTCAGAAGGGTCTCTGGAGTAACGTTACTTGATCGAGTGCGTAGCTCGGATATCAGAGAGTAACTCCAGGTAGAGTCACTACTTCTCCGAATTAAGAGATCACAGCGCCAATATTACTGACATCTTGTTAGAATGTCTCAGGAAAGAATCACTGGTCAGATTTTATGGGCAAAACCAAATGACAAGAGCCGCAGGGTTAGGCCCTGAGCAATATCGTTAGATAACATCCATGAACTTGGCTCGTCTAGCTTGGGGATCCAGCCGGATCAATTGAAGACGGTTGTTTCTGAAAGATCTGCACCGAAAAAATAGATATCCAATAACTGCGAAAACCAAAACAAAATTACTTCAGATACACCCAATACACTACCTTTCATCATAACACACAAACCAAGAAATTTCAGAGGTATACAACACTACTCCTAAAAACTTTACACTACTGAGATAAGACCCAAAAATTTAAAAGCACTCAAAAAAAAAAAAAAAAAAAAAATGTCCCTTAAAAAAACAATTCACTAGTGTCAAGTTGGCATTGGTATATGACAGAAATGGTGTATGACAATACATTTTTTATTTGTTTGTACGTCTTATTTTTCTTTCGTTGGTTTTTGAGATTCCTCTTCAGTGGGATATGAGTTACCTGTGCCTCATAAATGTGTTTTCGATGGCGGAGTAATTGTGTTTGTTTGAGTGTTAATGTTTGGGTTTCCATTTTGTTTGGATTTATGTGGAGGAAACCAGCTCCCTAAGAAGATGATTGGTTTAGCCACAAAACAATATGTAATGTTCTGACAAAAATATTTTAGAAACACTTAAACAAAAAGTAAACTTACTCCGCCAATCTGTACCACGTCTATAGAGACTCAATAATAATTGTTTCTACTTTTGGCACAAGGCCAGCAATTATCCCAGTACATTACTGGTACTTTATTTTATCGACCCCGTAAGGACGAAAGGCAAAGTTAACCTCGACGGTATTTGAACTCGGACCGTAATGGGACATAACTATGCTAGAAAGCATGGCGTCCAAACCTCGACTGATACTGCCAATTCACGCTCAATAATAATGATTTAGCAGACGGGCCAAGAATTTTCGGGGAGGGGAAAGTTAATTAAATCAACCTAGTGCATTACTGGTACTTTATTTTATCGACCCCGTAAGGATGAAAGGCAAAGATAACCTCAGCGGGATTTGAACACAGAAGGTTAAGGGCCGTAACTCTATGCTACAAAGCATGGTGTCCGACGCTCTACCGTTACTACCACCGCCCAAGAGAGATAATGAAATAAAAACATTTACTCACAAGGACTGCAATCTCCAAAGGTCGGCGAAAGAATCAGGAGGAATCATAGATAATGAATTATTACTTATATCTCTGTCAAAAGTAAAGAAGAAATGTTATCAGCTTTTCAATAGTATGTAGTAGTAGTGGTACTCTGTCGGTTACGACGACGAGTAGTCCTGTTGATGCGATCAAGGGATCAGTCTGCTCGTGAAATTAATGTGCAAGTGACTGAGCATTCCACAAGCATGCGTACCATTTAACGTAGTTCTCAGGGAGATTCATCGTGATACAGAATGTGACAAAGGCTGGCCCTTCGAATTACAGGTACAACTCATTTTTGCCAGCTGAGTGAAAGGAAGTGTCTTGCTCAAGGACACAGCGCGTTGCCAGGAATCGAACTCACTACCTTACGATTGTGGGCCGAATACCCTAACCACAAAGACACGCGCCTTCACGCAATAGTATGTAGTATAAGTAAAATTGCCACGACTACTAAGTTCCAAAACTAAGTACCTGTAATTCAAAGAGCCAGCCTTGCTATGCACTGTGTTTTCTCAATCTCTTTGAAAACTACGTTAAGGGTACACACGTTTGTGGAATGTTCAGCCACTGGAATGGACAGAAGTCCAACACACACACACACACACACACACACACACACACACACACACACACACACACACACACACACACACACACACACACACACACACACACACACACACACACTCGCGCGCACACACACACACACACACACACACACACACACACACACACACACACACACACACACACACACACACACACACACACACACACACACACACACACCAATATATATATTCATCTTATTAAGGCTAAGTAGTGAGTCTTATTACTATGGTGTTTCGCCTTATAGCCCTGTGATAAACAGGCGAAACTCTAGAGTATCAAGACTCACTACTTAGCTTTAATAAAATGAATATTAGAATTCTACTTCAGTATTGAATACTCTCTCAACCGTCAAGCACACAACCACACACACACACACATATATATATGTATTGAAATACACTACGTTTCGTCTCGATTAGAGACAACATTCTTTTAAATGTATATATAAATAAATATATATATTGCATTAGTACTAATAAATGTTAAATGAAAGTTTATGTTCTTGAAAAAAGAAATCAATGCGTGTAGAATAAAATTACTGACATTTTCTTTAAAATTTCGGTTAATAAAATCGAATTTATTCCGACAAGCGTTGTTCATAATTTAACAAATAAATGGCAAATTGTTTAAATTGCCATATAATTTCATATCATCTTTCAACTTAAATTAGTTGCGCTGTTGAGTTGAAATTTACGAATTGTTTAACAGAATAAAATATAATCAAATATAATTATGAAATGAAGAATACAAAAATAATGATTTAATGAAAATATTAATATAAAATATTTCACAATACTTACAATATGGTTAGATCATATAACTTAAATGTATCAGCTGAGAGTGTGTAGTTTAGAAAGTTCCCTGCCAGGTAACTAAACAAATTTAAAAGTGAAATATGAATAAATTAGTATTGTTGGTAACGAATGTATTGTTCAACAGAATTATAGAATAACGAAAGTATTTAAATGAAAATAGTAATAGATAATTGATATAACAATAAAGAAGAGGGTAAAAAGGGATAAAAAGTGAGGTCAAATAATTGTTTCTACATCTAGCACAAGGCCAGCAATTTGAAGGGGAAGGGAAAGTCGATTAAATTGACCCCATTGTGTTATGGGGCTTTATTTTATCGATCCCGTAAGGATGAAAGGGAAAGCTAATCTCGACGGGATTTGAACTCAGAACGTAAATAACCGTTACTCTATGTTGTAAAGCATATTGTCTGACGCTCTACCGATACTGCCAATCCACCGCCCTAGTGAGGTTAGATAATGAAAAAAAGGGGGAAGGAGAAGCGGCGGCGGTGGCGGAGTGGGGACACATTCTAGAATCTGGCTAGGCGGTTTAGCTCAGTTATGCTTTGCGGATAAGATGACGAAGGCATTTCCGCACAGAAGAACCAGCGAAACCCGCTGCATCATCCATTACACATCATGGGTATCTTACCTATTTAAGTACTTGGTTCGCCAGTCTCTCCGGGGGAAGTCTCAAAGCGTGTCCAAACCAGCCCAGGCGTCGCTTGCAGATGGTAGAAGAGACTAGCTGCTGGTTGGTGCGGTTCCTGACTTCCTTGTTTGTTACATGGTCACTCCATTTAATCCCCAGGATCTTTCGCAGACACCTGGAATCGAATGCGTCCAACGTCTTCTCTTGGCTGGTCTTAAGGTGCCATGTTTCACTTCCGTACTTAAATGGAGCCCGCAGGGAAGCAGGCAGAGAAGGAGACCCAAAATAAACTGGCGCCAGACGGTTGAGAGGGACCTGTGAGCGACAGACAGACAATGGCGGGACGCTGTGCAACTGGCTGCTGACCGAACGCGATGGAACACTATGATTGCCTCATGCGTCGCAAGACGCGGGAGCTTCTGAGTCTGAGTATCTTACCTCAGGTTGGATGCAGCATAGCAGTCAGGGACCAAGGACACCGAAGGCGGCGGGTTGGAAGAGTCGTTAGAATGTCAGATAGAATGCTTCGCCCTATTTGTTTCGGTTCTCTGCTCTCTGAGTTCAAATCCCACCGTTGTCAACGTTGTCTTTCATCCTTTCGAGGTCTATAAACAGAGTACCAGTCTAATACTGGGGTTGATTATTCCTCTATATCTCTTTCACCCTTCCCCTCTCTCTCACTTTCTATCCTACTTTGGAAGAAATTTGCTGTACTCAGATGAAAGAAGAAACTAATAGGATTAATCCTAATTCTAAGCATGTAGAAGGACTGAGGGGAACCACGGGATGAATTTTATTTACGATACTAAATATATGTTTATTAAGCATATGCATATAATACTGCATAGCTATTGATTCATACCCACGATGTGTTTTCACTTTAGTCATTAATGTTCAGCCAGTAATATTATACCATTCAGGTGAGGTTAGACTTCTGCCTATACTAATACAATGTAACTCAGTATAACCTCTTTCATGGTCAGTAACTAAACCGGTTCCCTCGTCAGACCCTAGTCTGGTGAGGAGAGCAAGTGGAAGCTCAGCAGCACAAAAAAAACAAGGGCTGTGAAAAAAGAGGCAGATGAAGTTCTCAGAAAAAACGGCCATCCACCCCCCAACTATGGGCTAAATAGTCTCACCAACCCGCAATTGACTAAGAGTGGTGAGTACGGCTACACCCTTGACATGACCAAAACCAAACAGAAAGCAGTGGAGGTAAAACGGGAGGGCTTCATCCAATATGAGTGAGAAGACCCTGATTTAGATTGGATGTGAATGAAATTACAAAACGCCAACACACACACTTACAAACACCAGCACACACACTCACAAATACCAGCACACACACTCAGAAACACCAGCACACACACTCACAGACACCAGCACACACACTCACAAACGCCAAAACACACACAATCACAAACGCCAGCACACACTCACAAACACCAGCACACACTCTCACAAACGCCAGCACACACACACTCACAAACACCAGTACACACACTCACAAACGCCAGCACACACTCACAAACGCCAGCACCTCACAAACACCAGTACACACTCACAAACACCAGCACACACACTCACAAACGCCAACACACACTCACAAACGCCAGCACACACACTCACAAACACCAGCACACACACTCACAAACACCAGCATACACTTACAAACACCAGCACACACTCTCACAAACGCCAGCACACACACTCACAAACACCAGCACACACACACATGAATGAATATACATATGGTTCATTCTAAGCCTTCCCGAATAAAATACTTATCTGGGAATTGGCACAAATACGGGCATAATTCATGTCTGACCAGCTTTGCTCCTTACCTTATGGAAATGTACTTAGACGTTTATGTGCAGTGGACTAGGATGGACATCCGTCGGTTTCGACGTGGAGTGTTCCCCTTGTTTGATCAATGATACAAACTTCTCATGAAGTAAACATGACAGTTGCTGAACATTTGAGAGACACATTTGCCATTCACGTTATTCTCAGGATGGCACAGCATGACAGTGTGAGACAAGTCATTTGAAGTATAGCTGCAATCCATCTAACGGGCTTCCATATAGTTTCTATCTACACAATTTCATTTACAAGGCATGAGTCGACCCGAGGCTGTAGTAAATGACAAATACCTAAGATGCCACGTTGAACTTGGGAACTAATGATTCTGAAGTGAACTTTTCAACAAATCAGCCAAGAGTGTTTACGTATACTGTACTTTATATAACATGATTCTCTGCTCTCTGAGTTCAAATCCCACCCAGGTCAACATTGCTTTTCGTCCTTTCGAGGTCGATAAAAAAATGTATCAGTTTAGTACTGCGGTAGATTCTTCCTGTATATATCTTTCTTACTGCTTCTCTCGCTCACTTTCTATCCTTCTCTGGAAGAAAGCTGCTGTACTCAGGCTTGGAGAGGGATGGGCTACGCCAGGCTTTAAAAATGCCCAAGAAACGCCGTGTGCCACTACGGGTCCATCAGGAGTTACAGGACCATGTAATACGATACATTATAGCATGCAATAACTGTGGGTATTTTTAGGTCAGAAAGAAAGTACTGTTTGCAAAGTGCACACAAATGACAAGGAAAATATTGATATCAATTCTTTTCAGTTAAAAAGAACATAGACAGAATAAAATCACTACAAGTCATTCAACGAAATATTTAAAAGATGCCATCCTTATCAATAAATTATATCTCTCTATCACAAAACACGACTAAACTTCGCATACTGTACACCACTTCCATTACTACACACGTATGCAGATCACAACGATGCTTATTCTTTTTTTTCTCTCTTTTGATAAAAAACATTTCAAACAGACTTGATAAGTTTATTGTGTAAATCGATACTTCTTAATCTTATTGGCCCATGCTTCACCACGACACTGAAATATTGATGCTTTCTTAGGTTCAGATTCACTGGTGCCACAAGCACTTTTTATTTCCGTACATTGGTATCACCTCTTATCAACTTGCAGCGTAGTGAATTTAAAAAACAAAAACAATAGAATACAAGTATATATATATGAATTTATTATGGCTAAGTAGTGAGTCCGGTTCATCTGGAGTTACACCTGCATACATGTAGGATTATGAAGCAAGACAAAAAAAAAAAAATATATATATATATGTATATATATATATATATATATATATATATATATATATATATATATATATATATATATATATACATATACATATATATATATATATATATATATACATATATATACATATATATATACATATACATATACATATATATAAACATATACATATATATATACATATATATATATACATATATATATATATATACATATATATATATATATATATATATATATACATATATATATATATATATATATATATATATATATATATATATATATATATATATATATATATATATATATATATACATATATATATATACATATACATATATATATACATATACATATATATACTCTTTTATACTCTTTTACCTGTTTCAGCCATCCGGCTGAGGCCATGCTGGGGCACCGCCCTTGTTGCTACACATTTTATCTCCAGCCTGTATAGGTTGGCCACTGGTGTAAGAGGGAGTTTGTTCCTGCCCCCCTTAGGTTTCCCTCGTGTCTTGCTGTGGGCTCATCCGGGATCCTGGATAACAAGATGTCGAGATGTTTCTTGAAGACATCCACCTCCACGTCATGCAAATCTCTCAGATCCCTCGGCAGCTTGTTGAAGAGTTGAGGGCCTTTGAATCCCAGGCTATTGCAATACCTGCTCCTTATTCTAGATGTGGAAGACGGGACCTTTGGCACCACACAGTGACGTCCTGTTCGACGGTTGGTTCAGCTCCCAATGCCAAAGTTTGGTGCTAGTCCCTCCAGGATTTTCCACATGTAGATCACTGCGTATCTCTCCCGTCTTCGTTCCAAGGAGTAGAGGTTTAGTTCCTTTAGCCTCTCCCAGTAGCTTGTCTCCATCGTGGCAATCCTCTTGGTGTAACTTCACTGGATTGCCTCAAGCTCTGTGGTTAGTTTGACACTATGGGGTGACCACAACTGGGAGCAGTAGTCCAGGCGGCTTAGGACACATGTCCTCCATAGTGTCAACATGGTGTCTCGATCTCTTATCCGGAAAGTCCTCAAGATCCAGCCAGCGAATCGTCTGCACATTGTCGCCACTTTCATGATGTGTGAAGAAAAAGATGCATCATCGCTCATGTCTATGCCCAGGTCTCGTATCGATTTTGACACGGGGATATCGGTTCCTCCTGGTCCTGTGTAGTTGTGTTCCACTATATTTGTGTTTGCAGGTTTGCTTAGAGGTTTGTATTGTAGGGCTTGGAATTTGCCAGCATTAAACTGCATGTTGTTTTCTTCCGCCCATTTGTATATGGCATCCAGATCTTGCTGTAAAAGGGCAGCGTCAGCCGGGTTTTTGATTGCCTGTGCTACCTTAGTGTCATCAGCATAGCTAGTGAGGGATGTTGTTGTATGTACTACAGAGGGCATGTCTGAGAGAGCCACCAAAAACAGTAGTGGTCCCAGGACTGTCCCCTGGGGCACCCCACTTGTTATTGGTGTTTCCTTTGAGAGGGCCCCATTTGCTGCGACTGCCTGGCTTCTGTCCCTTAGGAAGCCATGCAGCCACTCACCTACTTTTCCAGTTATGCCGAGTCCGTGTAGTTTGTGACATATCACTCCGTGGTCGACCTTGTCAAAGGCCTTCGCAAAGTCAAGATATATCACGTCCACATGTGAGTTGTCTAGTAGTTGTCTCAGTACCCAGTCGTAGTGATGTAGCAGCTGTGTAAGGCAGCTTCTTCCTGGGCGGAAGCCATGTTGCGTGCTAATCAGGCGGTCATTTTCCTTGAGGAAAGTGATTAGTTTCCTTCTGACGACTCGCTCCATGACCTTACTGATATGCGACGTCAGGGAGACTGGCCTATAGTTTTTGGCCTCCGCTCTGCTACCTCCTTTATGGATAGGGCATATTGTGCCTTCTTTCAGCTCCCTGGGTAGTACACCGGTAGCCAAGGAGCTTCTGAAGAGCATCTTCAGTGGAGTTGCTAAGGCCCGCTTACATATTTTTAAGAGAACTG
>OZ024743.1:334461411-334468911 GCA_964016885.1 Eledone cirrhosa
GTTTTAAATGAATCTGAATCAACTGAATATGGCCTCCGACCTTTTATTAATATATAATGCTCCAACTTACACCATTTATACAGGTCTTTGAGCGCTTCTTTTCATCTGTTTCGCAATCGACAGAACATTCAGTTAACCCCATATATATATATATATATAGGAAAAAGTATGACCCCGACGGCAGAGCTTAAGCCGTTTCGACGGCTATTTCTGTCGGCTATTTAGTCCAGAAATAGCCGTCGAAACGGCTTAAGCTCTGCCGTCGCGGTCATACTTTTTCCTATTTTCCACTCTACTACCCTTAGTATTGAGTACTCTGGTGCGTTATGGTCCATCTGGTTCCTTACCACAATTCCTTTGTTATATATATATATATATATATATATATATATAATATATATATATATATATATATTATATATATATATATATATATATATATATATATATGGCTCAGATCTAACTATCGAAACGACCGGAGTTCAGCCGTCAGGTCCTGAATCTTTTCATGCTACCCTCTCTAAAACCACAAGTATCGAGTACTCTGGTGCGTTATGGTCCACCTGGTATCTTACCACACCCTCTTTGAAGGGGAGGGAAAAATAGATTAAACTGACCCCAGTGCATCACTGATGCTTTACTTATCAACCTCGTAAGGATGAAAGGCAAAGCTAACCTCAGCGAGATTGGAACTCAGAACAAAGAGGGCCGTAACTCTATGCTGTGAAGCATGGTGTCCGACGCTCTACCGATACTGACAATCCACCTCCCTATAGTGCATTAATATTGGTTGAGGCACGAGGGCAACAACTTTGGCAGAGGGGAAGTCGATTATATCGACATCAGTTGCTGGTGCTTTATTTTATCGACCCCTTAAAGATGAAAGACAAAGCTAACCTCGGCAGGATTTGAACCCAGAAAGTAAAGAAACGTAACCACATGCCGCAAAGCATGCTGTCCAACGCTCTACCAATTCTACTGCCAGTCTACCGCCCTTAGTAAATCTTATTAATACAACTAGCTGCAAAAGAAAATCAAATCAACTATTATCATAACTGAACAGTTTTCATTCTATTTTGAGAGTCAATATCTGAAACTGGAATGATAGAACTCCACATCATCTGAAGTGAAAATAAGATTAATCATTTTAATATAAATTCGTAAAATGTCATTGTAAGTGAAAGAACAGTGCGCATTATATATATACACAACTTATTATATATATACACAACTCGATTATACAGGGTATCAATAAATATGCGAGGTATTTAAAATACTTGTAGCTTTGTAATTATAAGCGGATTTTATGGACACCTTGTATTATATATATATATATATATATATATATATATATATATATATATATACGCACACACACACAATATATATATATATATATATATATACACACACACACATATATAAATATATATATATATATATATAGTTATACTTGGGGAGGGTCATATTTGTGTAATATTGCCAGAATTAATAACAGAACACACCCACTGTTTGGCTGGTTTTCGCTTCTCGCTTCTTTGTCTTTTACATCGGTAATCTAACTTACCCGGTCCTCAATGTTGCCATTGACTGACCGATGGTCAAAAATAATACAGATACAATATAGACACAAACACATATATATATATAGTTTATCATAAATCATTTATAGCAAATCATGGAATAGCTTAGATAGGGCTAGACATAAGATAGGGAAAGACACCTCATGGTACGACAACCAGAGATACCAGAGTGTCATGTGTGTGGACGCTACCCCTGAGAAAGACCCACTTAAAAATTAAGGTGGTAGAAAAGTCAGGAACCACCATAAAATCCCTGATCAGCAAAACCTACCCTTTTAAGAAAACCCACTGTACCAATAGGAAATATATCATATGTAAGGTAAACCCCCGGATAAACTGTAAAACTAGAAACGTAGTCTATAGCATAAGATGTACAGAGGGTACTTGCAGAAACATGACAACAACATACATAGGTGAGACAGCTCGTAGCATAGGTGAAAAGATAGACCAACACTGGGGGGAACTAAAAGGACGAAAAAACGGCTCACTACTATACGAACATGCTAGACAACAACATGACGATAATATAGACAACATAGAAATTAGAATAATATCTAAACATAGAAATGACCCAGCAGATAGGCAAATCAGAGAGGCCAGTGAAATAGAAATTAGAAGACCAAGACTAAACAGAAAGAATGAATGGAATAACAACAACACCGAAACAAACAACACTGACCTAAGAGAAGTATAAATAAGTAAATAAAATAAAATAAAATAAATAAATAAATAAATAAATACATACACAAGCACAATAACAACAAGCACATAAACACACACTAGTCCCCCATCACACAGCAAAAAAAAAACACTATACACACACGCAAACGCATGCGCAAAGAAGACAAAATAAAATAAACAAACAAGCAAATAAATAAATAAATAAATAGACAGACTGAATAAAAATGGCGTAGACATACAATACAAAAGGAGGAAACGATAACACCGCTGACGATGTTGCAGATGTGCAACGAAAGATATATGATAAACTATATATATGTGTTTGTATCTATATTGTATCTGTATTATTTTTGACCATCGGTAAGTTAATGGCAACATTGAGGACCGAGTAAATTAGATTACCGATATAAAAGACACAGAAGCGAGAAGCGAAAACCAACCAAACAGTGAGTGTGTTCTGTTATTAATTACACAAATATGACCCTCCCCAAGTATAACAGTATTTGTTTCGACACACGATTTCATATAAAAAACCTCGCAAAACTAATTCATCGCCGCTATGGCATTAGCTTGTGCCAAGCTGAAAGGTTATTGAAAGACACTGTTTTCTGTTATATAAAAACTACAATAACAACAGAACAACTCTGCTTCTTAAAACACTGTGTTTCCTCCAAAATATACACAACAAACATATCAAAACAAGTAAATCATTTATTATTGAACAAAACACAAGCTGAACGACTAAAACACACAATAACAGATAATATGAAAAGAACAACATATACAAAAGTCAACGAACTTTACAGACAGAAACGCATTAACGGTAAGGAAGTCCAAAATCTCACCACACCAAACGAAAGGGATGACTTCATGAGCTTCATCCGACGTGAAACGAAATACGCCCGAAACGAATGCAATAGGCATTTCAATAAGAAATTAGAATGGATGAATAAGAAAAAACTACAAGAAAGGAAAATAGAATATACTCAAAAATACCCAGATAACATCAACAATATCCGTATGACTGATGTAAAACTACCGGAAGAATTTACCAATGACCACACAGTAAATATTTATGGAAACACTTTAATCAGTGAATAAGAACAACAAATCCTGCAGCTACCACCAAAATTTGCCATCTACAAAAAGATTAACCCTATGGAGTGCAAAACGAAGCTGGAAAAGTGTTTCACAAAAATACGTTGGAATGCAAAGTTAAACAACAACAACAACAACAATAATAACGGTAGTAGTAATATAAACAATAACTCTGAGTATAGAAATAACAGCCATAACAATAACAATAGCAGGAAAGTGAGAAATAGTAATAAGGGTAATAATACTAACGATAGACAGAACAACAACAACCACAATAATAATAATAATAGAAACATTAACCACAGACACAGCAGCAGCGACCACAGTAGTAATAACGGTAACAATAAGAACAACAACAACAATAACCACAGTGGTAATAATGGAAATAGTACATGTAGCAACATCAATGATAGACACAACAAAAACAAGAAACATAATAAAAGTAACAACCACAATGGTAGAAATAACAGTAACAACAACAATAACGGTGAAGTAAACAACAATACATCTAGCAATCACAGCAACAATACATCTAGCAATCATAACAATAATAATAATGCTAATGATAGAAACAACAACAACCACCATGATAACAATAATAGCAACACACACAACTATGACGATAGATATCATGACAACCCCTTAGAGAAACTATTTTTCAACCCAGCTGACAAAACATATAAGATGGGTAATATCTATCCCACGAGGTTACCCTTTAATAAAAGAGTTTGCATACCACAACAAATAGATGACGAGACAGAGGCACAGTTCACCATAGCTAGAAATAAGATTAGACAAATAGTAGACAGGTATACTAAGAGACAGAGCAGACCAGAGGCCCAACAACTTGGGAGGAAACCGGTAGAAGGCTTGGTTAGCCTCAAGCAGCGCACAAGGGATGGTGAGGTAGTATGTCTACCCACGGATAAGTCTGGTAAGATGTCAATAGATAGCATGCCGAACTATATCAAGGCAATGCAACCCCACATCACCAACACGAGCGAAATTGCACAACAAACACACGATGGGAGAGAGAAAATCCTCAACGCTCACATGATGATGTGGACTGACATCCTAAAGCCAAGCAGACGCACTGCCAACAACTTCCAGGCGTCTATCAATGGCATACCACCCTTGTATGGGCTCCGCAAAGACCACAAGACAGTCGACGATCCGACAACAGGACCACCAACAAGACCCGTATGCGGAACTAATATAGCTAGTAACTACAGGATCTCCTACTTCCTCTCAATGGTTATACGCCCCATAATCAAATGTCCCCAGATGTATGTGACAGTACAGAGGACCTCCTCAGCAGAATCGGTGAGTGCAACAAAAACAGGAACCTATCCAACTGCATAATAGGCAGCATGGATGTGGTGTCACTGTACCCATCCATTAACATTGATTTTGCTGTGAAAAGATGTGTGGAGATCATTGAGAGTGAGGTGGAGTTCTGCGACGTCGACACTGACGAACTGGGCCTCCTACTTAGACTTACCTACGACACTGACTACCTAGACAGCCATGACCTTAGATGTTTCTGCCCTAGTAGACCTATAAGAGGTAGACCCCCCACCATAACCTCAATGGCAAAAAAGACTCCCATGGGAAGGTGGATTGGGTGAACCAAAGCTATACGGACCCCCCAAAACAATGATCAGGTAAGAAAAATGGTCGCACATGCTATAGGGGCTAGTATCAAAACTACCCTAAAGGGCCACATATTTACGTTCAACGTGAAGATCTACACCCAAAATGAGGGAGCAGCCATTGGCGTCAGCATAGCTGGTGATGTTGCCAATCTTTTCATGGTATGGTGGGAAAGGAGACTTAAAGATCTCCTTAATGAGAGCTCCATAGACCTCATCATGTACTCTCGTTATGTAGACGATATCAATATAGTTATAAGAACATCTCCACTAGAGAGCACTAACAAGTTTGATTTAGAACGTAGCACGATGGAAAGCATCCAGCAGATAGCTAATTCCATACACCAGAGTATAACTGTAACTATCGACTTCCCTTCCAAACACCCTAACAATAGACTACCTGTATTAGACACAGAACTCTGGATTAACACTATAGACGAGAGAGCCCAAATTCTCCACTCACACTATGCTAAACCCATGGCCTCCAAATAACTGATACTCAAAAACTCAGCAATGTCCAGTAGTGCTAAGTTTAAGATTCTGATCGCAGATTTGGTACGAGTGATGAAGAATGTGTCCCGCATGTGCGACCCAACAGAAATGGAAAGACACATCCAACACTTCATCAACCGCATGCAGTTCTCTGGCTACAACCAAAGAGACAGAGTCAGAGTATATGAAGGAGCCATGGAGAAGTATAAGACCCTCATAGAACTGGACATGAAAGGGATTTGCCCATTATACAGGAGCAAAACATGGAATAGCTTAGATAGGGCTAGACATAAGATAGGGAAAGACACCTCATGGTACGACAACCAGAGATACCAGAGTGTCATGTGTGTGGACGCTACCCCTGGAGGGAAATTAGCTAACCAGTGTAGAAAGGCCCTGAGAAAGACCCACTTAAAAATTAAGGTGGTAGAAAAGTCAGGAACCACCATAAAATCCCTGATCAGCAAAACCTACCCTTTTAAGAAAACCCACTGTACCAATAGGAAATATATCATATGTAAGGTAAACCCCCGGATAAACTGTAAAACTAGAAACGTAGTCTATAGCATAAGATGTACAGAGGGTACTTGCAGAAACATGACAACAACATACATAGGTGAGACAGCTCGTAGCATAGGTGAAAGGATAGACCAACACTGAGGGGAACTAAAAGGACGAAAAAACGGGTCAGTACTATACGAACATGCTAGACAACAACATGACGGTAACATAGACAACATAGAAATTAGAATAATATCTAAACATAGAAATGACCCAGCAGATAGGCAAATCAGAGAGGCCAGTGAAATAGAAATTAGAAGACCAAGACTAAACAGAAAGAATGAATGGAATAACAACAACACCGAAACAAACACCACTGACCTAAGAGAAGTATAAATAAGAAAATAAAATAAAATAAATAAATAAATAAATACATACACAAGCACAATAACAACAAGCACATAAACGCACACTAGTCCCCCATCACACAGCAAATAAAACACTATACACACACGCAAACGCATGCGCAAAGAAGACAAAATAAAATAAACAAAGAAGCAAATAAATAAATAAACATATGGACAGATTGAATAAAAATGGCGTAGACATACAATACAACAGGAGGAAACGATAACACCACTGACGATGTTGCAGATGTGCAACGAAAGATATATGATAAACTATAGATATATGTTTGTGTCTATATTGTATCTGTATTATTTTTGACCATCGGTCAGTGAATGGCAACATTGAGGACCGAGTAAGTTAGATCACCGATATAAAAGACACAAAAGCGAGAAGCGAAAACCAACCAAACAGTGAGTGTGTTCTGTTATTAATTCTGGCAATATTACACAAAGTATAACAATATTTGTTTCGACACACGATTTCATATAAAAAACCTCGCAAAACTAATTCATCGCCGCTATATATATATATATATATATATATATATATATATATATATATATATATATATATATATATATATATATATATTAATAGATACAGATTAGAGCAAACATCACGGGCGCTCTATCTCAAAATTATTTTTGAAAAGCATTAGAAATAAGCAATCGGTAAAACCTAAAACCAAAACTGAATAGTAACCAATACTATTACTAATTTTTACTTATTCCTAATTAAACTATTTTTCACTGGGAACAATTTGTCAGCATTTCCTCTTCCTTTTACCAATCTAGATATATATATATAGTTATACTTGGGGAGGGTCATATTTGTGTAATATTTCAAAGAATTAATAACAGAACACATTCACTGTTTGGTTGGTTTTCGCTTTTCGCTTCTGTGTCTTTTATATCGGTAATCTAATATACTCGGTCCTCAATGTTGCCATTGACTGACCGACGGTCATATATATATATACTTATATATATATATATATATATATATATATATATATATATATATATATATATATATATATATATATATATATATATACATATATATATATATACTTATATATATAT
>OZ024743.1:334473911-334493911 GCA_964016885.1 Eledone cirrhosa
TTCATTTATTTATTTGTTTATTTACATGTTACTGGTTGGTTGTTTGTTCTATGTGTGTGTGTTTTTTCATTTTGTCCTTAATTGTAAGTTGCGATGTTGTCGTTCCACTCATATTTTCTATTTAATTTTGGTTGTAATTCTTTTATGTTTATTGCCTCTGTGATTTGTTTAAACATTGCGTCTTTTCTGTGTGTAGATTCTATTTTTATTTCTATGCTCTCTAATCTACCCCTGTGTTCTATCTTAGCATGTTGGTAGAGTACAGATGATTCTTTACTATCTTGAAGGTCTCGCCAGTGTTCATTTATCCGTTCCCCTACACTACGAGCTGTCTCACCTATGTACCCTATATTTTTGTCTCTACACTGTCCTTCAGTACATCTTATGCTATACACTACATTTCTAGTTTTACAGTTAATATGGGGGCTTATTTTACAGGTTATACATTTCTTATCTATACATGAGGGTCTTTGAAAAGGGGATGTCTTGCTAATAAGTGTTTTTACGGAGATACCTGGTATTTCTACTATCTTAATATTGAGTTTATGTTTATCTAGGGCCCTTCTAAATTTGTAAGCTAATTCACCTCTAGGGGTTGTATCGATGAACATTACACTCTGGTATTTATTGCTATCATACGATGAGTTTATTCTATTAGCCTTGTTCCTAGTTCCTTCTATTCTATTCCAAAATTTGCTCCTATACAAGGGCAGGTCCCATTTATGTCATTATTTACCATTTTTTCCCATTTGGTTCTGGCTCCTCTATACACTCTGATTTTATCTCACTGTTTGTAGCCAGAGAACTGCATACGGTAGATGAAGTGTTGTATGTGTCTCTCTAGTTCTTCGGGGTTGCACATGCGGGACACGTTTCTCATCACCCGTACCAAATCCGCAATCAGTATGTTGATTTTGGTATGGTCCGAAACGGCCGAGTTTCGGTGGATCAGATGTTTGTAAGTCATGGGTTTGGCATAATGGGAATGGAGGATTTGTTTTTTGTTATTAATGGTATCTAACCAGAGCTCTGTGTCTAGTACAGGTAATCGATGGTTGGGGTGTTTACTTGGGTAGTCTATAGTAACTCTAATGCTCTGGTGGATGGAGTTAGCTATTTGCTGGATGCTTTCCATTGTGTTTTTCTCTAGTTCCTGACTGTTCTATAGTGGGGGTGTCTTAACTACGATGTTTATATCATCAACGTAGCGGGAGTACATTATCAGGGTTAAGGGGTCTTCTAATTGTTCTTTAATTTTAAGTTTAAGTCTACTGTCCCACCATACCATGAATAAGTTAGCTATGTCGCCTACAATGCTAACACAAATGGCTGCTCCTTCCTCTTGGGCATATGTTTTTCCATTAAATTTGAACATATGTTCCTTAAGGGTTAGTTTTATGCTGGCCCCTACCGCATGTGCAATCATTTTCTTCAGTTCATCGTGGTTTTCGGGTGTCCGTATGGCTCTGGTCCACCCGTTCCATCTATCTGTGTGGGTTTTCTTGGCCATTGAGGTAATGGTAGGTGGTCTGCCTCTTGCTGGTCTTGTAGGGCACAGGTTGGTAAGGTCATATGTGTCTAGGTAATTGTAATTATTACTATAGGTAAGTTTAAGTAGGAGTCCCAGCTCACTGGTATCGATCCCACGGAACTCAACATTGCTCTCACTGATCATTTCTACGCATTTCTCCACAGCAAAATCCACGTCAATAGATGGAAACAGGGACACAACATCCATACTACCTATTATGCAGTTTGTTAGGTCCCTAGATCGGTTACTCTCGCCGATTCTGCTGAGGAGGTCCTCCGTGCTGTCACATACATCTGGGGACATTTCAATGATAGGGCGTATGATCAGAGAGAGGAAGTAGGACACTCTGTAGTTACTAGCAATGTTAGCCCCACAGACTGGCCGTGTTGGTGGTCCCGTGACAGAGTCACTGCCCGTTTTATGGTCTTTTCGAAGACCATACAACGCCGGCACGTCATTGTTCCAGGCCTGGAAGTTGTTGGCAGTCCTTTTGTTGGGCTGCATTATATTCGTCCACATCACCATATATATATATACTTATATATATATATATACTTATATATATATATATATATACTTATATATATATATATATATAATTACATATATATATATATACTTATTTATATATATATATACTTATATATATATATATACTTATAAATATATATATATACTTATATATATATATATATATATATATAATTACATATATATATATATATATATATATGTATATATATATACTTATTTATATATATATACACTTATATATATACTTATATATATACTTATATATATACTTTATATATATATATATATATATATATATATATATATATATATATATATATATATATATATATGTAGGAGGTGAGTTTTATTGTAGTACAATAAAGCAATGCAGATATCGGATAAGAAGCACTCTACAGTTTGTGGGACTGGAGTATGCATAATATAAGATCAAAAGATGGTTAAAGGAGTGCCATATATTTTATTATGCGCATTTCAAAAACAAACATCATCAAACAATAATATTAGCGTTTTCATCAGATAAAACAGGAGAACATGATATGAAGGCTAAAAGACACTTGTTGATAGTGCAGTGTTATGTTGATTTAAAACTGCACTATCAGCAAGTGTCTTTTAGCCTTCATATCATGTTCTCCTGTTTTATCTGATGAAAACGCAAATATTATTGTTTGATGATGTTTGTTTTTGAAATGCGCATAATAAAATATATGGAACTCCTTTAACCAACTTTTGATCTTATATTATATATATATATATATATATATATATATATATATATATATATATATATACTTATATATATATATATATATATATATATATATATATATATATATATATATATATACTTATATATATATATATATATACTTATATATATATATATATATATATATACTTATATATATATATATATACTTATATATATATATACTTATATATATATATATATACTTATATATATATATATATATATATATATATATATATATATATATATATATATATATATATATATATACTTATATATATATATATATATACTTATATATATATATATATATATATATACTTATATATATATATATATATAATGTAGGAGGTGAGTTTTATTGTAGTACAATAAAGCAATGCAGATATCGGATAAGAAGCACTCTACAGTTTGTAGGACTGGAGTATGCATAATATAAGATCAAAAGATGGTTAAAGGAGTTCCATGTATTTTATTATGCGCATTTCAAAAACAAACATCATCATGCAATAATATTTGTGTTTTCATCATTCATCTTTCAAATACAAACTTAAAAGAACTAACACTGCTCTCTCAGAACTCATATGGTCCTTAAAAGACAAAAACATTAAATATACCATCTTTTGGAAGAAGATTTCTTCTGCATCCTCATACTTGAACAGCTCTCTATCTAAAATCTGTAATCTCTGCCTAAATGAAAAATTTACCATTATCTCTAACCTAGATTCTATAATAAATAGACGCACAGATTTGTTTTCTATCTGCCTGCATAAATTCCATAGAACTTTTCACAAAGTATACAGTTAATATTCAATTCTTTATCAATTTAGAATCTTTTCTCAAAGGCACATATACATACACCTCTTTAAAATATACCCATCTTCCTACCATACTTTAAAGGGCTTTATACACTCTATAATACTTGTTTACTCATTACCCTCACTCTATCTTTACCTTGTAAAATCATTCATAACATATACATCTGTTTTTTTTTTTGACGTTAGAATATTCATCCGCAATCATTATTTTTTTCTCTCTCTCATAAATCTTTTTAATCTCAATTTCATCCTTAATTTATTTTTTTCTCCCCATCAACGAACTCATTCTTAATACATATTAACTCTATTCGCATATATTATCAATTCCTCCAATATACAAACTTTAACTTCACCTTATTTTTCTCAAATCCTTTTTTTGACGTTAGAATATTCATCCACAATTATTATTTCTTCTCTCTATCTTCATACATAAATTCCCTCCGTTAATTTTCAAATTCTTTTAATTTATACATTATCTTCCAACGGTTTCTCAACCTCTCTGTGTAAGGCAATGTATCTTTCTCTCAGTTATAAAAACTATCTCTTTCTCTCTATCGCCCATCTCTCCCTCTCCACCTTCACTCTCATCTCCTCCCCCTATTTTTCATCCTTTCCAGCTCCCCTCCCTAAATAAAATACTTTTTCCTCGCACATATCCTCCTTTCGTTGATTTTCAAAAATTTTTTTGGGTTTATACATTATCTTCCAACGGTTTTCAACCTCTCTGTGTGGGACAGTATATATCCTCTCAGTTATAAAAGCTATCTCTTTCTCTCTATCACCCATCTCTCCCTCTCATCTCCTCCCCTTTTTCATCCTTTCCACCCCCCCTCTCTCTAAATAAAATATTTTTCCCAATATCACACATCAATCTAAAACCACTTTTCATATGTAGATTTAAAACTGCACTATCCACAAGTGTTTTTTAGCCTTAATATCATGTTCTCCTGTTTTATCTGATGAAAACACAAATATTATTGCATGATGATGTTTGTTTTTGAAATGCGCATAATAAAATACATGGAACTCCTTTAACCATCTTTTGATCTTATATTATATATATATATATATATATATATATATATATATATATATATATATATATATATACTTATATATATATATATATATATATATATATATATATATATATATATACTTAATATCATAAATATACTCCAAATACTTGTTGAGTGCTTTTATATCAGTTATAAATATTTACTCGTTGTTAACCCAACAATTTAAATATAACTTTCCATATATACTTATATATATACTTTAACTTTAATTATATCTCATAAAATAATACAACTGGTTTTTCCACATTATACATATTGTTAGCGCCCCAAACACTTAAATTGGGTTTATATTTTAATATAACCTAATGTTTGTTGAGTGAGATGGTTACCAGTCAGAGTTTAGCTTTAAACTATCTCTGTTATTGTATTAAATATTTACTCTTGATTGGCCAGAGGTGTTTATTTCCAGGTACCTTATGAATTTGACTTTCCGTATTTATTACTGTTGTGAAATATTGTGGCTTTTTTTGGTTGTAACTTCTCTGTTTTTTAGCCAAGGAAAATATTTATATATATGGCTACGTATATAATTACATGCATATATGTATTTATTTTCTTTTATTAATTGAGTTCTTTACACGAGGAATTAATATTGGTTTTGAAATAACTAATTAACTCGCGTGCGTTTTATATTTTACTCTTAATAATTCGGCCGGAGAATTATATTCCCATTTGCCCTTTATAGCATAACTTTCTGCATTTACTGCGATTATGAGAAGCGGTTCTTATTCGGGTACAACTTCTGATTTAGCCTAAGAAAATATCTATATGCGTGTGTAATTTATACAAGCATATATTTATTTTTTTATTTTCAATTGAGTTCTTAAACATGTTGGATTGATAATGTTTTCAAAAAAACTAATTAACCCGCGTGTATATTATTTTTTTTCCTCATTTCGTGGGTTGTCTCCCCTTCCCGCTTCGTGTCGCTATGATACTTCCTCAGTCAAAAACTGCTGGAATTTCAAATTTGGCGGTCATTCGAGGTGAGAGAGAGTAACTTTACGGACATGATTTTTGACAGCGGTAAGAAATTGTTTTCTTATATCAATGTTTAATGGGCTTCCACTGATGATTTATAAGTGCCCACCTAAATATATTCTTACTTGAATATATATTAGGCTTCTACATAAACTGGAAACATTCTCCGAAACTTGTAGAAAACTTATAATGAAACAATTGTTTGGAAAGAGAGATATACTTTAACTTTAATTATATCTCATAAAATAATACAACTGGTTTTTCCACATTATACATATTGTTAGCACCCCAAACACTTAAATTGGATTTATATTTTAATATAACCTAATGTTTGTTGAGTGAGATGGTTACCAGTCAGAGTTTAGCTTTAAACTATCTCTGTTATTGTATTAAATACTTATATATATATATATATACTTATATATATATATACTTATATATATATATATATATATATATACTTATATATATATATATATATATATATATATATATATATATATACTTATATATATATAACTTTGATAGGTTTCGGCCAGTATTGGCCCAGGCCATGTCTAACTTAATAGCACCACCTGGCGAAGTCTTACAAATCAGTGTTTGGGCACCATGGCCCACTCGAGCAGAGAGTTATTGTTTGCGGAGGCATATCCGGGTGTAGGAGGCTTATCCCGGATTTCTTGAAGGAATTTATCCAATGTCTTCTTGAACTTGATGGGATCTGTCTCTGCTTTGATGTGTTTTGGTGTAATGTTAAAGATTGCAGGGCCAATTGAGGTGAAATAATTGTGCCGTATTGTTCTTATATGATGCGAGTGGGATGTTTGTCCTGGGCGGATAGCATGGGGCCCAAGCCTTGGGTGTACACTAAAGGTGATGCCAACATCATTTGGGCAAAGCTGATGGAATATTTTCCGCATCATACAGATAATGTAGCGCTCAGGGCGACGTTGAAGAGAATAATGTTTGAGCTTTTCTAATCGACCCCAATAGTCAAGGCCTGTAATGCCATCTATCTTTATTGTAATTGACCTTTGGGGTGCTTCAACTTTTATGATACTTTGTTTCGTGTGGGGTGACCACAGTGGACAACAGTATTCAAGGTGGGATCGGGCAAAAGTGGAGAAGAGAAGGACAACTGTGGATATCTCTCGACTGGAAAGTTCTGAGAATCCAGGAACACATTCTGCGGGCCATATCAACTTTGCTGTTTATATGAGTGGCCCAGCTTATATTGTTGTCCACAATTACTCCCAGGTCTCTGATGTTATTGGAAGCCACTAGAGTTTCACCCGAAGGAAGAGAGTATGGTAGTTTCAGGGCATCCTTTTTTCCAAAGTGGATTAGTTCAAATTTATATATATATATATATTAGGTAGAGCGTACAGAATACTCAATGCAATATATGTCAGGCCGTTAATAACAAATCAATTTATAAGTGAAAATATACACTTATAGACGTGCCAACATTGTGAAGAAGTAACAATAACATTTATGAAACTCGGAAACATAACATCATAACATTTAAGGTGGTCCTCAACATCATTTGAAAATATAATATAAAGAAATATCTGAATACGGCAAGAATGTCTAAATATTTTTCTTCTGACTCTAATCAATTGCTTTAATTATGATAGGAATACAAATTTGTGCATCCCAATGTAAATGACCATAATAATGGTTTCTACTTTTGGCACAAGGCCAGCAATTACACCAGTGCATTACTTGTGCTGTATTTTATCGACCCCGTAAGGATGAAAGGCAAAGTTAACCTCGGCAGGATTTGAACTCAGACCATAAAGAGCCGTAACTCTTTGCTGCAAAGCATGGCGTCCAACTCTCTACCGATACTACCAATCCACCGCCCTAATAACCATAATAATTGTTTCTAGTATTTCTTTTGATTTCTAGTATCCCTCTGACCATAATAATAACAGCTAACTATAAATGAGGTATGGGCAATATTTTTCGAGCACTGGGCCGCATAGGATGTGGCTCATCATAAGGCGGGCCGCACTACTACAAAGTTCAATGAATTTTTGAAATTAGGCGTGCCATTCAGAAAGCCAAACGGGTTACATGCGGCTCAGGGGCCGCAGTTTGTCCATGACTAATACAAATAATAGTTGAGAAAGCCGGGTAAAGAACACTGGAAACAGAAAAATATGGACAGAGGCGAATTCGAGAGATGTGAGGTTCGTTACCTCTTAAACAACCCTGACCATTATTCTCCGTCTTCAGCTACTCTTTAACCGACTTGTTCAACTATTATTTATAGTTGTCAACAATTATTATGGCCATTTGCGATGGGACTCTAAGTATAAGTCTGTCTCAAGTCAGAAGGTTCGTAGGCCGGTGCTTATCCTGGTTTCGACTAAGAGTACAAGACCCCCACTCGACAGGACCCCAGTCCATTGTAGGGCTAAAGCCTCAGCTATTGCTGGTATTTATTTTCAGCTGAGTTTATTAAGAGTAACGCAAATGAAGTGTTTTGCTGAAGAACACAACACGTAATCTAGCCCAGGAATCGAACCCTTACCACTATCTTTAGTAATATAGTGGAAAGTCGTAGAATTTAAAAGAAATAGTGAGAAAATGACGTCCGAATGAGTATCCTCCACTTCCAACTAACTTATCCTCCGCCACTGGGTCTCGGCTGACAGGATGGAGAATACATTACCCCGGGGGCAGGCAAGGGAGTCGCGCTGGAACAGCCACTCCACGTGCGGACCGCCAACTCCGCTCCGTTAGCAGTGAGTAGGGATGTGGGTAGGCACACATTTCAAATTTCAATATTTTTCCAATTCCTCTTAAGTCAAATGCTTTGTTTAGTAATTATGTTTTAAAGGGAAATTAATTTGACAGTTGATTGCCATCCGGATATTGAATGTGGACAATATCAAAGTTGAAATATTTTGCTGTCTATATTAAATAATGCGATTGTAAACATAACAAGTTGTAATTAAAGACAGTAAATTTACTAAACATAAAAGTTGCTTCACACATCTACATCCTCTCAGCTACATTCTTATTCAGAAATATTAGAACTCCGGTGGAAGTGCCTTACAGTATCTATTGCGAACACATGCGTTCTGTGTTCAGATCCCATCGAGATCAACTTTGTCTTTCAACTTTCCAAATCGTTATATGAAGTAGCAGGTAACTACACGTCTAATTGTTAGAACATAGGACGAGATAACTTGCTGTATTTGTTTTAGCTGTTTATTTTATTAGGTCATGACATACTTAGCTGCCATGACATACTTGGCTGGTAAACGTATACGTCATTTGATTTATTACATCACAGGAATTGTTGGTGCCTTTAACGAGTTCTTCTTCTTCTTCTATCCCTCGCTGGCGAACCAGGGAGACTGTCCTCTCAACCAATAGACTGCTGTGGACCCCGATGATGGACTCCGATGATGATGTTCTTCCACACTTTCTATCTATGTGTGCAAAAGGAGGAGGGTGGTTGCCCAGCCGAGGTAACCAGAACCAGGAAAATCAGGCCAGAAACAGTATGGATAGTGTTGGACAAAAGAAAGACCTTCGATATAACAGTTTTAATGTGTTTGTATTGATGTCAGAAATAAATATTTCACACAAAGGTTCATTATTAGTGATAGAGGCGGTGGATTGGTATTATCAGTAGAGCGTCAGACAACATGCTTTGTGGCATATAGTTACGTCCCTTTACGTTCTGAGTTTAAATCCCGCCAGGTTAGCTTTGTGTTTCATCTTTGCGGAGTCGATAAAATAAAGCACCAGTAATGCACTGGGTTCGATTTAATTGACTTTTCCCCTTCCCTTTCAATGTGCTGCTCTTGTGCCTAAATCTAAACAACATTATTAGTATGTGAGGGCGGTGGATTGGCAGTATCGGTAGAGCGTCGGACGCCATGCTTTGGTCCCTTTATGATCTGAGTTCAAATCCCGCCGAGGTTAACTTTGCCTTTCATCCTTACAGGGTCGATAAAATAAAGTACCAGTAATGCACTGAGTAATTGCTGGCCTTGTGCCAAAAGTAGAAACAATTATTAGTCTGTGATTGTCTGTACAAAGACACCATTTGAAAATATTAATTATCGATAAAGTGAAGATATTTTAAATAAGCGTTTGATATTTCTATTTTCTAAATTGGGATGTTGCTGACCCATTAAAACACCTTGCTGCCGAATTAGATATAGGTAGTTTATATATATAGTATCAACTATGTCTTCTGCCGTATGACAAGGTATTTAATTTTCATTAACTTAGTCTGTCTGTCTACGAATAAGTGCGTATATAAGTGCAATTAAATATTCTGAAGAGTATAGTGTTAATTTCAGTTTCTTTTGCCTTAGGAAATGAAATGTACTTGAAACATTATATGAAGAGAGAATACTCACAGACCTGTAAACTCTCCCCGTCCGATGGGGAGAATCCTAGTTTTGGTTTAGTTCTCCCCGCCTTCCCGTTTTTGTGAAAATGGGTATAGCGTTCATTATATGAAATCTCCCAACATTGCCTAATTTCTCCTCACTTTTGGGCACTCTTTTTCATGGTACTCTCCGTTTGGGTTGTTAGAGGTTGGCAGGTCTGTATTCAGCCGTGTTCTAACGGCACAAGGTATACTGAGACTGGCCATCAGGAGACATAGGTTTTATACTTATGAAGTCAATAATGATATATAGCCTATTCTCTAAATGTTGAATGATTATTGTGTGTCAGGAAATACAACTTAATAACTAGATAGAAAAGTTGAAATTCGGCGATACTGAATCGACCCCTGCTGATTTGCGTTCAATGGACTAGAAAATGATGGTTGATATTCTAAGAGATTGAATTCAATTCACAAGTGATTTGTTATATCAATAAAACTAACTTAAAATTCCACACTACTAAATAGTTCTAACTTTCCCATCACAATGTTCCTCGATAAAGTTCACGATTTGACCTTCACAAATTGTATTAAGTTACAAAGCATATTATTTGTTGTGATGTTTTACGGATCATAGAAGGAAATCAATTGTCTTTCTTATTTTTAAAACTGCTTAATTCAAATGTGAACAAGCGAAATGGCTACTGGCGATTCGTAGAGTTTCTAGACAGAACACTTTATTTTATATTACTCCAGGTTACCAAGCTGTCAGAAATAAATATCATATCACCAGCGATGGTTTCCTGTCATAGACGGCTGTCTTATTACTGAGGAAATTTTTCCATTAACAAATTCACGCCATGAATCAAAAGTTAAGCAGTAGATCTCGAGAGATCCTTCAGAAAATATAAGCCATATATTGATCGCTTTTCAAATTTATTAACTCGAGTGGCTAATAATTGAGTCCATGTAATAATAGTAGTATTAGTATTAGTATTAGTTGTAGTTGTAGCAGCAGCAGGAGCAGCAATAGTAGTAATGGCAGAAATAGTAGTAATAGCAGTAGCAGCACCAGCAATAGTAGTAATGGCAGCAGTAGCAGCAGTAGTATTAGTATTAGTAGTAGTAGTAATAGTAATAGTAGTAGCAGTAGTAGTAGTGGTAGTAGTAGCAGTAGTAGTAGTAGTGGTAGTAGTAGTAGTTATAGTAGTAGTAGTAGTTGTTATAGTAGTAGTAGTTATAGTAGTAGTAGTAGTAATAGTAGTAGCAGCAGTAGTAGTTATAGTAGTAGTAGTAGCAGCAGTAGTAGTATAATGGTAGTAGTAGTTATAGTAGTTGCAGTAGTAGCAGTAGTAGTAGCAGGAGTAGTAGTAGTGGTGGTTGTTGTTGATAATGATGCAGCAGCAGTAGTAGTACCATTAGTAGTATTAGAATTACTATTATTAGTAGTAGTAGTTGCAGTTGAAGTAGTAGTTATAGTAGTAGCAGTAGTTATAGTAGTAGTGGATGGAATGGACCTCGGTGGGTTTCGACGAGGAGTATTCCAGTTGTTCGATCAATGGAACAGCCAGCTGATGAACATAAGGTGTAAGTGGCTGAGTATTCCAATGTGTGACAAAGGTACTGTAGTTCATCCGACAAGCTTCCAAACACTTTCAATCTGCCCAATTTCATTTACAAGCCATGGGTCGATCTGAGACCGTGGTAAATAATTGTTTCTACTTTTGGCACAAGGCCAGCAATTATCCCAGTGCATTACTGGTACTTTATTTTATTGACCCCGTAAGGATAAAAGGCAAAGTTAACCTCGGCGTGATTTGAACTCAGACCATAAAGGGCCATAACTCTATGCTGCAAATCATGGTGTCCGACCCTGTACCGATACTGCCAATCCACCGACCGTGGTAGATAATACTTGCCAAAGATGCCACACATGGGGTTGAACACAGGACCTAATGATTGCGAAGTGAATTTCTTAACAATCTCACTGTTGGAGGACTTTTTGTGATCCACTGTTGTTCAACTTGTGGTTCACGGTGTAAATCTGTATGAAGACGTGAAATTTGTTTGTGTTTCAAATAGCTGATATCAGTGTCTCAGCATGGTGACAAGCCAATTGACGAAACCAATTGTTAAAAGTGTGCAAAACTCGCATTGACGTGTCTATTTAGATCTGGAAAAAATGTCCAAGAGCAAGAACTCTCTGACAAGATTAAACGGCAGTATAGTTTCATGTAATTTCTCTTCTTTTAATGCACCCGAGACATGCAGGAAAACCACAGTTTCAATTTTAATTTCTGCTATTGTAAAATATGCAACTGTCATGTCCAGCTATGTCCAGATTTAATATTTTTAAATTCTTCTTCATACACTCGCAGGATTTCATCCTCGGTGGCCACACTAAGCAGTCGTAACACGAGGGGTTGCTGAAAAGTTTCTGGCTTGATCGCTGCTACAGAGGAGTTCTTTTAACGGAAGGACTACTGCAATATGCGTGTGAATCTGCGAGGGGAATATGATGAATAAAATCATAATTAACTGATCTTCCTGTATTTTCTTTTATCCAATTCCGGGAAGGCCCCTACCCCTTCGTACGTCAATGTCCCATGGCTTGCAAGGGTTACATGAACTACACATAGTCTTTAGTTTAATATTTTAACTGCTACTGTTGCTGTTCAACCGCGAGTTAGACCAGAACTATCATCAAAATCAACCCCATATTTCTATCAGGAATAGTATGCTACAGTCTACATTATTCAATGTATCCTTTTTCAAAAACCGTTGGATGTGGTATGCGGACGATTTAACTGCTGTTTCTAGTGGTCGAATGATACCATATAGATTTCTTAGTTGTTTCATGTCATTATTGCGGGTGTAAAGTGATACCACACTTCAAGTAGCGAGAGTTTGTGTCATTTCTAGAAATCAATATTTTTCCTGATCTTGACAGGTGAACAAATTAAACATTAATCATTATTCTTGGGTACTGACACCACCCGACACTGTACCGAAACAAAACTTTAAATACAAATGTTTGCCAAGTAACCTACAAGGATTTCAACTTACCACAATTAACTTCATCCCATTTCGACATAAGGCAGTCAATTTCTCCGTTGCATACCTGCTTCTTTGTAATGCAGTAATCATTCCGGCATTTAAACTGGTCCGGCTGGCACGTCGCTTTTTCTACAAATAGAAACAAGAAACGAAATTGATACAGAAACATGTGTGTGTGTGTGTGTGTGTGTGTGTGTGTGTGTGTGTGTGTGTGTGTGTGTGTGAGAGAGCGCCAGATCTCTATCCAAACAAAAAGGGTACTTGTATACAGACGAATCTCCTATCTCGTAAATCGAAGCCTTAATTTAAAGTTGAAATAGAGCCAGGTTACGTTTTTCTTACTGCCCCAAACATATCCCCACTCTCAATTCTCCGTCGTTTTCCTCTATTTTTACATTTCACACTATTTTTACATTTCACACCTGTATTGCATGCATGGTCCCATAATTCGCGAGGGTGTCGTAAAGGCACCATATTGACCTACGGCGTTTCAAGGGCATTTTTAAACCTGGTGGAGCCCATCTCCTCTCCACGTCTGAATATATCAGATTTCTTCTAGAGAAGGATAAAGAGTGAGAGAATGGAAGTGGCAAAGAGATATAGAGGAAGAATCGACCCCAGTACTAGACTGGTACTTTATATTGACCTCAAATGGATGAAAGGCAAAGTTGATCGCGGCAGGATTTGAATTAAAAGAGCACAGGAACCGAAACGAACACCACAAAAAGCAATCTATTCGTCAATTCGCTGCTTTATATCTGTTTTATGCTAATTTAAAAATTACTTCTAATATTTTTCAATGCTATTTATTAGTTTTAATCTGTATGTCCAATATTTATATTTAATATTTATCTTCAATCTATTTATAGTGTGCCTTTTTCATTATGCTTGCCAATGTTATTTCGTAAAATACATGTAATTGACAATGATACCAGACATTTGCAATGATTTTCGGACAGGTTGCTGCGTTGTGATCTTGAGCAAAACACTTCATTTCATGTTGCTCCAGTACATTCAACTGAGAGTCCAGTTACCATATCCTTGGCTACACCCAAGCTCTGTTAATTTAATTAATTAGACGGAACCTTCTTGAAAGCCCATCGCATGTATTGTACCTGTAATTCAAATGGCCAGCGTTGTCCCACACCGTGTCACGTTGAAACTCCCTGAGAATTTCGTTAGATTACCAGCCATTTGCATTCTAATTTCGTGAGCAAATTGTTCCAATGATCAAATCACTGGAACACAACACTACGAACCATTCCAAAGTATGTGAAGTAAGGTTAATTTTGTTGAGCTCATCATGTTGGTTGATACAAGCAATGACTATTCATCCAACTCACCAATTACCCAGTCATTTTCACTGACTAATACATCTTTTTGGAGCTGGTGGGTATATGAGGGGTCCTCTTTCGACTATGTGGTAGACCAGTCATGGGAAATGGCAACCCGCGACCCGCAGCGGTCCATTTCTCTTTCTGAATGGCACGCCTAATTAAAAAATTGCCCTGGAATGTTTAAGTAGTGCGGCCCGCCTTGTGATGAGGCCCACTGCATGAAGAAAGATTGCCCATGCCTCTGGTAGACATACATAGATGGGCAAACTTAGTCATCTAAAGGGAAAGCTTTTTATAGGCAACAAAGTCATGATATCTAGACTGCTTGTCTGCTACTTTATTGACTGTGTCATTTGTGCACCCATGTGGAATAGTTATCAATATATAAATTACAAAGAAATATGAGCTCAGTAATTCAAGCTTAAACTACAAATTAATATTCTTTAAAATCTAACAGTAATTACCAAAATTTCAGGAATGTAATGCAAAATAATCAATATAATCAATAAATTTCTCCAATTTTCAATAAAATCGTTCGAAAATATATTGAAACCTTAAGAGTAACTATAACATATATATAACATTTCATATGGTCCATTCTATAGTTTAATGAATTGCATTAAAATTAGACGTGGATAGCAACTCAATGGAACAATGGTTCGTGTTAATGAAGTAGGTTTTCCAACGTATGTAAACGAATTCTCCCAAAAGAGAAAGTTTTATGTACTTACATAAATATATATATTTACATATATATATATAAATGAAATACTGTATTCATTAATAAATACTCGTACACACAAGCACATACATACACGAACATACACACACACGCACACACACACAAATAAATATTTCCCAATATATAATCGTAGATATATATTCAAACATATACAAATAAATATAATAATCATATATATATATATATATATATATATATATATATAGAGAGAGAGAGATAAGTTTATCCCGGGTTCAATCGGGGGTTACCACAGTGAGTATATATATATATATATATATATATATATACATAATTTATGAGGACGGCATGTATATGTGAAGGTATGTATATTTCCTCTGATAATTTGTAATATTTTTACATAGATCTTAAACATGATATACATACCAACACACATATACATCCCAGAAACGATCGTAAAATGATGAATTTTTTAATATAAGGAACTTGTTCTTTGTTTTTATTTCATTGTTTTTATTAATTAATATTGTATTATATATATATATATATATATATATATATATATATATATATATATATATACAATATATTAACAAATGGAAACTATATTTATGAAACCATATTTATTTCATTATACATATTTCAAGGGCCAGCAAAGAAGATTATGGTGCGCTTTCATCAGATAAAATATAATATATAGATTAGTTTTATAAATAAATATTGACATACCCTGAAAAAATGCAACGTATATATATATATATATATATATATATATATATGTGTGTGTATATATATATATACACACACATATGTGTGTATTTATGTGTTAAACGTGTTAAGGTTTCCGTGCGAAAAATAGCACTGATTATTGAATTATTTTAATTCTTTCGGTCATTGAGCAATATATATATTGTTATACTTTGGGAGGGTCATGCTGTCAATAAAAACACACGCACCTGTTGTTTTCACTTCAATTTATTAAAAATTTCCAGTTTGTGTGTTCGATAACCGGATGGTTGTTTATATATTGTCAACGCCCTTTCATCACACATTCTATGACCACCTCAGTGACTGATTTCTTATTTTATGTCTCTCCTTTGTTCCATCATAAACCATCTTGTTTTTTATGTTTTGCGCGCGCACACACACACACACACACACACACACACACACACACACACACACATATATATATACAGTATATGTTTGTAATATATATATATGAAATCCATTGGGTCCGGGACAAAACTACGTTCAACTTCTCTATTACAAATATACATTTTGTTAGCACTCTGAGAATGGTTGGCTCGCGTAAACGTTCAAACTACAGCCTCGGTAACTATATATATATATATATATATATATATATATATACACACAGACTCACAGACACACATATACACGGGCTTTGAGACACACAGACACACAGACTCACACACTGATAGACACACATATACACGGGTTCACAGACCCACAAACACACAGACCCACACACACACATATACATGGGCTCAGAAAACTCACAGACTCATATTCAGAGACATATACGCGGTAGAATACTCATGTCGATGTATACACAGAAACATGTATGAGTGGATTTATGCGTACGTTTGAAATTTCATAAAGAGTTGGGTAGCAGCAATTTATTCCATCTGCACACATATATATACACACACACACATATATATATATATATATATATACGTATCTCTCTCTTATTCACTCTCTCTCTCTCTCTCTATATATATATATATATATATATATAACAAAGAGGGTGTGGTAAGATACCAGGTGGAACATAACGCACCATATATATATATATATATATATATATATATATATATATATATTACTCTTATATATTGATTGCCAGATAAATTTAACTACGGAGATATAAAAGATACAGAAGCGAAAACCAACCAAACAGTGAGTGTGTTCTGTTATTATTTCTGGCAATATTATTACAACAATATTACAACAGCAATATTACTATATATATATATATATATATATATATATATATATATATATATGATGGCTGCTCCCTCGTCATCGAGTATGGCCATTGCATGATATACCATTATTCATAATTATTAATTAATTCTATCGTGCAATGCCTGTGCGTGCCGAATATTTTTAAAGTGAGGAAAGACTGTGCACTGAGCCAATCCCACTCTCTGAGTGACAGTAGCTATAACCCGAAAAGAAGAAAAGATCAGCATCATCGGTAACTACTGAGACACAGGTTTTATAACGGAGTTATCCTAGAAGAATGCCTTGACAAAGGCTAGGGGTCCTTCACTCCCAATTGTTTAACCGCGCGATCGTGTGTCCAGCCCGACAATTTCTAGGTCCCCGCGTATATACATACACATGCACCCATGTCTATACACATATATATATACACACATGTGTACATGTGCATATACATATTTACAGACTTTCGGATGGCCGTTGACCCTTATGGGTTCTTCCGCCTTTGTCAGGTTTTGTATTTTGTCCTGCAGTGTGTCCAAAATCACCCTCCTCACCAAGTAAACTTGGTGGGGTTGCCGGTTTAGCCGACGACGACCCGACCATGCGACAGGTTGTACTGGGTTACATGTTACCAGTAGCACTCAACAGTGACCGAACACATACATACATACATACATACATACATGGTAGCTGCCAACTCGTTTTTGAGTACGGCCACTACTTTATATCCATGTAGGAGAACCCCTACCGATGCGCTGAACGAGTGTGACCGTTTAGTCCAGCCAGCGACTTGAAAACTCTGGTACAAACACTACACTTGCGACAATTATTGACACTTAGTGCTGGGCCCATGGTACCATTTGACGACAAGTGTAGAGAGATCTCCAGATATAAAGCAATGCCTGTGCCGTGAAGCTTTTATAGTGAGCAAAGGCACTGCACAAAGCCAGTCCCACTCTCTTAACCAAGATGATATTTACCAAAAAGAAGAACAAGTCAACATCATTGGATGCCATCAGGGCTGCAGGTGTTATATCAGAGTTTTCCTTCTCCTAGAATTCTGCCTTGACAAAGGCTAAGGGGTCATCTCTCCCGGTGATTTTGGATGGCCATTGACTCTTAAGAGGTCCTTTGCCCTTTGACAGGTTTTGTTTTTAGTCCTGCAGGATGTCCAAAGTCACCCTCCTCTCCAAGAAACCTTGGTGGGGTTGCCAGTTTAGTCGCCAACGACCCGACCATGAGACAGGTTGTACATACATAATACATACATATATACATACATATCATTGGCCATACATACATACATACATACATACATACATACATACATACATACATACATACATACATACATACATACATACATACATACACACATACATACATACATAAATATATATATATATATATATAGGAGGTGAGTTTTATTGTAGCACAATAAAGCAATGCAAATATCGGATAAGTAGCACTCTACAGTTTGTAGGACTGGAGTATAAATAATATAAGATCAACAGATGGTTAAAAGAGTTCCAAGTATTTTATTGTGCGCATTTCAAAAACAAATATTATCATGGGATGATATCTGCGTTCTCATCAGATAAAATAGGGATACATGATATGAAGCTTAAAAACCACTTGTGAATAGTGAAGATTTAAATCAACATGTGAAAAATAATTTAAGATTGATGTATGAGATTGTGAAAAATGAGGGGTGGGGGTTGAAAAGGTATGGAAGAGGAGGAGATGAGAGCAAAGAATGGTGGGGGAGGAGTATAAGAAGGGAGGATGAGAGAGGAGGAGAGATGGGTGATAGAGAGAGAGAGAGAGATAGCCTTTACAACTGAGAAAAAAATATATATTGTCTCACAGAGAGAAGTTAAAAAGCCGTTGAAAGATAATAGATAATTTAAAAGAATTTTAAATTAAAAGTTAATGAGGTTTATGCATGGAGAGATAAAGGAAATAAGAATAATATTAAATTAAGGTTTGTATATTGAAGGGTTTAATAAAATGTGCGAGTAAAAAAATTATTAATATGTATTATTAAAATAAAAATATTAATGTTACGGATATAATGTGAAAAGAAGGAGAAGAATGAATGAGTTATGAATTTAGAGGAATTAGTTAGGGTTTAAATTTGTTTTTATGTAATGTAATATGTGTACGTAATATGTGTACGTAAATAGTTTGTTTAAAAATTAGCGCAGAAGGCAAAGAAGAAAAGAATGTTTAAGGAAGAAAATATCTAACATCAAAAAATATATATGTTTACGAAATATTTTCTAATGGTAATAATATAATATATTAAAAGAAATCAGTTAGGGTTTAAGTTTGTTTTTATGTATTGTAATATGTAAAAGTCAAACGAGCATGAAAAGATGAGAAAAGAAATTTAAGGAAGAAAAATCTAACGTAAAAAAAAATGTTTATGTTTACGAAGGACTATTAAAGGTAATACTATAATGTATTAAACAAATAATAATTTTTATGGCCAATGATATGAGGAAAGATGGAAGAATGGATAATGTTGTGGTGAGTAATAATAAGAATTGAGAAGTAGTTAGGAAGAAAAAGTACAGATTACAGGTTAGAAATTAAAAAGAAAAAAGGAAGAAAGGAAAGTGATAAAGAGGAATGATATAGAATGACTAACTTGTATTATATAATATATATTAAATAATATTGAAATAAGGTAGAAAGATGTGTATATTTTTAAAAGATATATAAGCCTTTGAGAAAAAAAGATGTTAAACTAGTAAGGTATTAGATATTAGCTGTATACTTTATGGAATGTACTGTGGAATTTATGCAAGCAGAGAGAAAATAAATCCGTGCGTCTATTTATTATAGAATTGAAATTAGATATAATGGTAAA
>OZ024743.1:334498911-334503911 GCA_964016885.1 Eledone cirrhosa
ATATATATATATATATGCATATATATATATATATATATGCATATATATATATATGCATATATATATGCATATATATGCATATATATATGCATATATATATATATATATATATATATGCATATATATATATATATATATGCATATATATATATATATATATATATATGCATATATATATATATATATATATATATGCATATATATATATATATATGCATATATATATATATATGCAAATATATATATATGCATATATATATATACACATATATATATATATATATATATATATATATATATATATATATATATATATATATATATATATATATATATATATATATATATATATATATATATGCATATATATATATATGCATATATATATATATATATGCACTACTTGACACCGAGATTGCACTCAAACTTTCCCATGAGAATGAGAGGGCAAAGAAAGAGAACAGGGCCATAGAAAATATTAAAACAAACCCTAAGGCCTTCTTTAAATTTGCAAAAGAAACTGCCTCAGTACACTGCAAGATTGGGCCACTCTTCCACACGGACGGTTCATTAACCGAAAACCCCCAAGAATTATGTGAAATGCTGAACTAACAGTACAAAAGTGTGTTCACATGTCCACTGAGGCACATGCAAATAACGAAGCCAGAGGAGTTCTTTGATGCCACAAGACTACCTGAAGAAATGGCAACCATCAACCACATAGACATAACAGAGGAGGATGTGGTGTACGCCATTGATGAAATTAGAACAGACTCGGCTGCTGGATCTGATGGATTCCCAGTAGTTCTCTTCTCTTAAAAATATGTAAGCGGGCCATAACAACTCCACTGAAGATGCTCTTCAGAAGCTCCTTGGCTAGCGGTGTACTACCCAGGGAGCTGAAAGAAGGCACAATATGCCCTATCGATAAAGGAGGTAGTAGAGCGGAGGCCAAGAACTATAGGCCAGTCTCCCTCACGTCGCATATCAGTAAGGTCATGGAGCGAGTCGTCAGAAAGAAACTAATCACTTTCCTCGAGGAAAATGACTGCCTGACTAGCACGCAACATGGCTTCCGCCCAGGAAGAAGCTGCCTTACACAGCTGCTACATCACTACGACTGGGTACTGAGACAACTACTAGACAACTCACATGTGGACGTGATATATCTTGACTTTGCGAAGGCCTTTGACAAGGTCGACCACGGAATGATATGTCACAAACTACACGGGCTCGGCATAACTGGAAAAGTAGGTGAGTGGCTGCATGGCTTCCTAATGGACAGAAGCCAGGCAGTCGCAGCAAATGGGGCCCTAAACACCGATAACAAGTGTGGTGCCCCAGGGGACAGTCCTGGGACCACTACTGTTTTTGGTGGCTCTCTCGGATATGCCCTCTGTAGTGCATGCAACAACATCCCTCACTAGCTATGCTGATGACACTAAGGTAGCACAGGCAATCAAAAACCCGGCTGACGCTGCCCTTTTACAGCAGGATCTGGATGCCATATACAAATGGGCGGAAGAAAATAACATGCAGTTTAATGCTGGCAAATTCCAAGCCCTACAATACAAACCTGCAAACACAAATATAGTGGAACACAGCTACACAGGACCAGGAGGGACCGATATCCCCGTGTCAAAATCGATACGAGACCTGGGCATAGACATGAGCGATGATGCATCTTTTTCTTCACACATCATGAAAGTGGCGACAACGTGCAGACGACTTGAGGACTTTCCGGACAAGAGATAGAGACACCATGTTGACACTGTGGAGGACTTTTGTCCCATGCCGCCTGGACTACTGCTCCCAGTTGTGGTCACCCCATAGTGTCAGACTAACCACGGAGCTTGAGGCAATCCAGCGAAGCTACACCAAGAGGATTGCCAAGATGAGGGAGACAAGCTACTGGGAGAGGCTAAAGGAACTGAAACTCTACTCCTTGGAGCGAAGACGGGAGAGATACACAGTGATCCACATGTGGAAAATCCTGGAGGGACTAGCACCAAACTTTGGCATTGGGAGCTGGACCAACCGTCGAACAGGACGTCACTGTGTGGTGCCAAAGGTCCCGTCTTCCACATCTAGAATAAGGAGCAGGTATTGCAATAGCCTGGGATTCAAGGGCCCTCAACTCTTCAACAGGCTGCCGAGGGATCTGAGAGACTTGCATGACGTGGAGGTGGATGTCTTTAAGAAACATCTCGACACCTTGTTATCCAGGATCCCGGATGAGCCCACAGGAAGACACGAGGAAAACCTTAGGACAGCAGCAACAAACTCCCTCTTACACCAGTGTCCAACCTATACAGGCTGGAGATAAAATGTGTAGCAACAAGGGCGGTACCCCAGCATGGCCTCAGCCGGATGGCTGAAACAGGTAAAAGAGTAAAAGAGTATATATATATATATATGGATATATATGCATATATATATATATATGCATATATATATATATCCATATATATATAAATGCATATATATATATATATATATATATATATATATATATATATATATATATATATATATATATATATATATATATATATATATATATATATATGCATAGATATATATATATATATGCATATATATATATATATGCATATTTATATATATATATATATATATATATATATATATATATATATATATATATATATAATATAAGATCAAAAGATGGTTAAAGGAGTTCAATATATTTTATTATGCGCATTTCAAAAACAAACATCATCAAACAATAATATTTGTGTTTTCATCAGATAAAACAGGAGAACATGATATGAAGGCTAAAAAAACACTTGTTGATAGTGCAGTTTTAAATCAACATATGAAAAGTGGTTTTAGATTGATGTGTGATATTGGGAAAAATATTTTATTTAGAGAGGGGGGGAGAGAAAAGGATGAAAAGGGAAGGAGATGAGAGGGAGAGATGGGTGATAGAGAGAAAGAGATAGTTTTTATAACAGAGAGGAGATATATTTTATATAGAGGGGTTGAAAACCGTTGGAAGATACTGTATAAATTAAAAATTTTGAAAATTAACGAAGGGAGGATATGTGCGAGGAAAAAATATATTATATTTAGGGAGGGGTGGGGGTGGAAAGGATGAAAAAAAGGGAGGAGATGAGAGTGAAGGTGGAAAGGGAGAGATGGGTGATAGAGAGAAAGAGATAGTTTTTATAACTGAGAAAAAGATATAATGTTTTAATATAGAGAGGTTGGGAACCGTTGGAAGATAATGTATAAATTAAAGGAATTTGAAAATTAACGAAGGGAAATTATGTATGGAGATAGAGAGAAAAAAATAACGAAGGGAGATTATGTATGGAGATAGAGAGAAAAAAATAATAATTGTGGGTGAATATTCAAAAGGAGAAATGTAGGAATCTTAAAATTAGCAAAGAGAAAAAGTTTATGTATAGGATTTGAGAAAAATTTATATTGAATTCATATGTATTAATAATGAGTTCGTTGATGGGGAGAAAAAAATAATAATAATAAATTAAGGATGAAATTGAGATTAAAAAGATTTATGATAGAGAGAAAAAATAATAATGATTGCGGATGAATACTCAAAATGTCAAAAACAAATGTTATTGTTTTACGAAGAGATATAATGAGGGTGATGAGTAAACGGGTATTATAGAGTGTATAATGCCCTTTAAAGTAAGGTAGATGGGTATATTTTAAAGAATATATGAGTATATATTAAAAAAAAATATATATAATAATAAATTAAGGATGAAATTGAGATTAAAAAGATTTATGATAGAGGGAAAAAAAAAAATAATAATGATTGCGGATGAATATTCAAAATGTCAAAAACAAATGTTATTGTTTTACGAGAAGATAGGATGAGGTAAATGAATAAACGAGTACTATAGAGTGTATAATGCCCTTTAAAGTAAGGTAGATGGGTATATTTTAAAGAGGTGTATGTATATGTGCCTTTGAGAAAAGATTCTAAATTGATAAAGAATTGAATATTAACTGTATACTTTGTGAAAAGTTCTATGGAATTTATGAAGGCAGATGGAAAACAAATCCGAGCGTCTATTTATTATGGATTCTAGGTTAGAGATAATGGTAAATTTTTCATTTAGGCAGAGATTACAGATTTTAGATAGAGAACTGTTCAAGTACGAGGATGCAGAAGAAATCTTTTTCCAAAAGATGTTATATTTAATGTTTTTGTCTTTTAAGGACCATATGAGTTCTGAGAGAGCAGTGTTAGTTCTTTTAAGTTTGTATTTGAAAGATGAATGATGATTATAGAGACGAGCTTTAAAAGAGGTGGAAGTGGAGCCAAAATAGGTGAAGGAGTTGGTGCTAGTTATAATTTTACATTCATAAATTAAGTTTTTATCGAGGCAATGGTTGTTGAGAGGACATTTATTTTTAATGCGGCAGTTGCAATTAGAGAGATTATTAATGAGTGATCTAGTGTTATCTATAGAAGGAATTGGATTGGAGAAGTTGTTTGCGATAGGAATAATAGGAATAATAGTTTCTTGATTTAGAGTTGGATTATGAACATTTAGCGAAGTTGTGTTTGACGTTGCATTTGGGTTTACAGAAGTTAGCCTAGGGTTTACAATGACGTCAGGAGTACTATTATTGTTATTATGAGATTCAATATTGGAAGGAAGAGATTTAGTATTTAATATTTTGTTGTTGTGTTTAGAAATGATGTTGGAAATATTGGAGGATGTAGAATACGAAAATTTAATGGTGTGTTTGTTAAATATTTTACTATAGATATGTGAGGGAGGGAAGCATTTATTTAAGGCACTAAAAAATAATTTAGGAATATTGTTATTTTTTTCTCTCTATCTCCATACATAATTTCCCTTCGTTAATTTTCAAATTCCTTTAATTTATACATTATCTTCCAACGGTTCCCAACCTCTCTATATTAAAACATTATATCTTTTTCTCAGTTATAAAAACTATCTCTTTCTCTCTATCACCCATCTCTCCCTTTCCACCTT
>OZ024743.1:334511411-334526411 GCA_964016885.1 Eledone cirrhosa
AGCCGTGTTGGTTCTTTTAAGTTTGTATTTGAAAGATGAATGATGATTATAGAGACGAGCTTTAAAAGAGGTGGAAGTGGAGCCAAAATAGGTGAAGGAATTGATGCTAGTTATAATTTTACATTCATAAATTAAGTTTTTATCGAGACAATGGTTGTTGAGAGGACATTTATTTTTAATGCGGCAGTTGCAATTAGAGAGATTATTAATGAGTGACCTAGTGTTATCTATAGAAGGAATTGGATTGGAGAAGTTGTTTGCGATAGGAATAATAGGAATAATAGTTTCTTGATTTAGAGTTGGATTATGAACATTTAGCGAAGTTGTGTTTGACGTTGTATTTGGGTTTACAGAAGTTAGCCTAGGGTTTACAATGACGTCGGGAGTACTATTACTGTTATTATGAAATTCAATGTTGGAAGGAAGAGATTTAGTATTTAGTATTTTATTGTTGTGTTTAGAGATGATGTTGGAAATATTGGAGGATGTAGAATAAGAAAATTTGATGGTGTGTTTGTTAAATATTTTACTATAGATATGTGAGGGAGGGAAGCATTTATTTAAGGCACTAAAAAATAATTTAGGAATATTGTTATTAATAGAGATGGAGAAAGGAGCATTATACCAGATTATGTTTTTGTATCTAGGTCTTTTATTAAAATTATTGGAATGATCATGATTAATTATTCTACTGTAAGTTTTTCTAGAATTTGTTTCTTTACTATATTTGATTTTATCTGGATAGCCGGCTTTAGAAAGTGCGTTATTATAGTAATTGGCGTTAGCATCAAAGATGTTTTTATTAGAAGATATGTTAGATATTCTTTTTCCAATATTACTAACTATAGCATTCTTGATATTGGTAGGATGGTTAGATTTAAAGTTAACATAATTTAGGTTCTCATTGTTTTTATGGTAAGGGTAATATAGGCCAGTGTCAAGATTAAGAGATACATCCAAGAAATTAGCTAGTTTGATACTATTATCAAATTCAATTTTTAGGTTATGTTGGTTAAAGAGATTACGTATATTGTTCTTAATAATATTAAGGTTAACTAAATTGCAATTTAGGATAGTAAAGAGTCCATCGTCACGATAAATTCCACCGCGAAGTTGAGGAATTTTCCGACTCAAAGAGTTCAAAATGAAGATACCAATTAAATCAGTCAATTGGGATGAATCGGATGCTCCCATTGTGATGTCGAAGTTGTTAGAGGTATCGGCTCTGGTCCAATATTCGTTGTTGAACTCTAGGATGGTTTTACGTGCGGTGAGGATGATGTGAAGTTCATCTGTGGTGATGTCAGAATATTTCAGTGCGAAAGATAGAGCATTATTGAGAAGTGAAGGCGAAATGGAGGAATAGTAGCTGGCAATATCAAATTGAATAAATTTTAGTTTGTTTTTATTATCCAATGTTGAACCAGCCAATCACTTCAGAAGTACCAAACCATAAATTTAGGTTCAAAGAAGAGCAATTAGAACTAACCTGTGGGATAATTCTATCCAAGATGGCTTTACTAACAACCCCCAGATCAGATTTAGAGGGGACGATTAATCTAACAGGTAGTTCAGTGCGAAAATTGTTTTTGTGATCCTTGAGATTTATCCTCGGAGTTCTTGGGAGGAATGGTTCGGTCTTTTTTTCAATGCCAAGTTTTGACATAATCTCAGAGGCTTCAAGGTTTATGTGTTCTAAATTTTCATGGTTGGTTTTACGATACTTTTTCCTAAGTTCCTTTAGGATAAGGTTGTTATAATTATCCTTGGAAATACCATATAAGTTATTGGTTTTGTCAGAGTGGACTAAAACATTTTTTGAGGAATTTAGGTTAGAGATTGTGTTCTTGAGATTTACAAGGTGCTCTTGTCCTTTGTAAGGGTATCTCTTGAATTTAAGACTTTTTATTATTTTAGTTAATTCTTCCTCGAATTGTACTAGATTTTTGTTGGAAGGAGGATTTCGTCTAGAATTAAAAATATGATCGAGGAAGTTATGTTCTTTGGTATGGAAGTTCCCTTTTAGGCGCTGGTCATAGAAATAGGCTGTCCATCTAAGTCTTCTTACGAAGGAGTCAGTTTTTTCAATAAGAAGTTTGGTGAATTCAGATTTACCAGGTATAGGAATGTCTTTAGTTGAATTGGTTATGTTGTAATAATCCATGTTGTAGAAGAAGAGGTGAAGGACCATCAAAAGGTATCCAATATGAGAGTAAGCGCTCAACCGTTAAGGAGCAAGTTAATGTAGGAGGTGAGTTTTATTGTAGTACAATAAAGCAATGCAGATATCGGATAAGAAGCACTCTACAGTTTGTAGGACTGGAGTATACATAATATAAGATCAAAAGATGGTTAAGGGAGTTCCATGTATTTTATTATGCGCATTTCAAAAACAAACATCATCATGCAATAATATTTGTGTTTTCATCAGATAAAACAGGAGAACATGATATGAAGGCTAAAAAACACTTGTGGATAGTGCAGTTTTAAATCAACATATGAAAAGTGGTTTTAGATTGATGTGTGATATTGGGAAAATTTTTTCCCAATATCACACATCAATCTAAAACCACTTTTCATATGTTGATTTAAAACTGCACTATCCACAAGTGTTTTTTAGCCTTCATATCATGTTCTCCTGTTTTATCTGATGAAAACACAAATATTATTGCATGATGATGTTTGTTTTTGAAATGCGCATAATAAAATACATGGAACTCCCTTAACCATCTTTTGATCTTATATTATATATATATATATATATATATATATATATATATACATATATATGCATATATATATATATATATATATATATATATATATATATATATATATATATATATATATATATATATATATATATATGCATATATATATACATATATATATATATATATATATATATATATATATATATACATTATATATGTATGCATATATATATATATATATATATATATATATATACATACCTATATATATATATATATATATATATATATATATATATATATATATATATATATATATATGTATATACCTATATATATATAAATACATATATATGTACATGCATATATGTGTGTATGTGACGTGTTGTATGTTATATATATGTATGTTTATATTAAGTTTCTTTAACTTAAATAGGACTTAGAAGATATCCTGGTCGGACTATAAGCAACAATTGAAAAACACAACTCATTTTCTCTCAAACTTTTTCAATTAACAGAGTTACGTACATGCGTACATATATGTACGTATGTATAGATACATACGTACATATATGTACGTATGTATAGATACATACATTGTATGTATTGACGTGGGTTTTTGTATTTAAAATACAAAATACACATCCGATATTGATATTTGTTCATTGAAACGATCATGTAACAATGGATTAATTACTATCGTACTTGTTTTTCTGATTTTTTTCATTGTTTACCATTATATATAAATATATATATATATATACCAACTTACACACACACACACACACACACACACACACACACACACACACACACACACACACACACACACACACACACATAAATATATATATATATGCATCTATCTATCTATCTATCTATCTATCTATCTATCTATCTATCTATCTATTTATCTATCTATCTATCTCACTCTCTCTGTATATATACATATAAATATACATTCACACACATATATACATATACGTATATATATATACATATACACACACACATATTTATATATATATGTACATAGAAATAAGTAAATATATATTTATATACACATGCACATACACATATATATCATTTATACACACACATACACCCACCAATATGTGTGTGTATGCGTGTGTATACAATTATACACACACACATATTGACTGTCATTCACACACACACTCACACACACACACAGACACGCACACACAGACACAGACACAGATACACACACATATACACACACACGGTAGTATTGAAGTAGACATTTAATTAGAAATGTCATGACTATCAACGATGCTATTGAGAATCTGATATTGACAAATTCTCCAGTATATTTGTATTGTTTGCAATCGAGGTAAACACGTTTGACGATATGTATTGGATAAAGTATTAATCTTATCTAATATATATATCCCATGAATAATATATATATAGGGTCTTCATGAATATACTGTTACTTGTATTTAACTCTTCACAAATGAAGAAATTAATTTGCGAAGCAAGTCCCCGCCCAACCACGGCAAAATTACATGGCGATTCGCCGGTTTCACATGACGGTTGGTATTTTGTGCATGCTTGTATTTCGACAGGAAAGCGCTGACATGTAAACTAGAGAGGATAATCAATCGAGGTCTCGACCTAGGTATACTTGGCGCCGGACATTCCAGGAGGATCTCAAACGTACATGTGTTAGTTGTACAGGTGCGGAGAGAACAGTGGCAGATTGCATTTGGTCGGAGCCTGCTGTCTTGTGCGACCCAATACGCGAGAAGACATATGAACAAGATAATATTGGTTTCTGATTCAGGCACAAGGTCAAGGGAAAAGTCGATTCAATCGACCCCGGTCCATTACTGGTACTTTATTTTATCGACCTGTTAGGATGAAAGGTAAAGCTAACCTCAGCAGGATTTGAACTCATGCCATAAAACACGTTGTCCGACGCTCTACGGTTTCTGCCAATCCACTACCCTGATGACTATGATAATATTGAAAATAAAAATCATTTCTTTTTCAGTAAATTGTGTAATGTAGAATGTTCAATGCATTCTTTTTATGGGATCAAGAGTAATTTGGAACCTTACAATAATGATTTATATCAGATTGCTAGTAACGTGACATGTGTTTGACAACAGAAGGAATCACATTTTCTCCGTACATGTAATTGTAAAGGTCCCACTAACTGTGTTCTATGTTTATTTATTAGCTATATTTGCTATGGAGCTGTTAGGAAGATTGTGACTCTTCTTATGTTGATGTCTATATGTAACTAACAAGATATCTCTCTCTCTCTCTCTCTCTCTACACACACACATTTATATATTGTTATACTTTGGGAGGGTCATGCTGCCAATAAAAAACACATACACCTGCCTATTGGTTTTCACTTCAATTTATTATAAATTTCCGATTGGTTGGTTCGATAACCGGAAGGTTGTTTATATATTGTCAAAAATCTTTCGTCACACATTCTGTGACCTCCTCAGGGACTAAGGTTTTATTTTGTGTCTCTCCTTTGTTCTGTCCTACACAATCTTGTTTTTGTGGGTTGTGTACTGTGTGCTTAGTTTGCGCATGCGTTACGTCATGGCGTGTGAGTGTTTTTATTTATTCATTTATGTGTTTATTTACTTGTCACTAGTTGGTTGTTTGTTCTATCTGTGTGTGTCTGATTTGTTTTGTTAGTTTGATTTTTGTGTGTGTCTGTATGTTTTCATTTTGTACTTAATTATTAGCCACTCATGTTTTCTGTTTAAATTTTGGCTGGAGTTCATTTATGTTTGTCGCTTATGTGATTTGTTAGTTATGTTACCTGCAATGCTAACGCCAATGGCGGACGCTCCTCTTGGGCATATGTTTTGCTATTAAACTTGAACATATGTTCCTCATAACAATGAGAGAGGTAGAGAAAACAATGACAAATACAGGGGAGATAAACAGGAAGAACACACAGACACACAAAATAGATTAGAAAATAACAGTGACGCAGGGGAAAGGGATAGGAGAAACAATGAGAGACATAGAAACAACCATGAAGCTGTTGGTGGAACTAGAGACAACAACACAATTGATGATAACAACATAGTAAACAATGCACTCTGAAAATCTACCGTCTATGACCCATCTGATAAGTTCTTCAGCATGCGACGACTTTACTCTAAGACGTTCTCGTTTAAGAAACGATCGTGTTTACCGTCACAAGCTGATGGCTAAACGAAGGCACAATTTACAATAGCCAGAACTTAACTTAAAAAGATTCTAGAACAACAGCGGGAAACATAATAGAATGGAGGCCCAGCAACTGGGGGAAAATCAGCAAATGGCTTGCGTAAGCTCATGCAGAGCTCACGAAATAGAGAGATTGTATGCTTTCCAACAGAAAATTTTGGCAGAATGTCAGTTCACAGCCTGCCAAACGACATCCAGGCAATGGATATCTGTTTCAACACACGTTTTCGGATAAGAAATCTTGCAAAACAAATTAAAAAACGAAGTATATATATATAGATATATATATGTAGGAGGTGAGTTTTATTGTAGCACAATAAAGCAATGCAAATATCGGATAAGTAGCATTCAACAGTTTATTGGACTGGAGTATATATAAGAAGAAATTAAAAGATGGTTAGAAAAGTTCCATGTATTTTATTATGCGCATTTCAAAAACAAATATCATCCAGGGACGATATTTGCATTCTTATCAGATAAAATAGGGAGACATGATATGAAGCTTAAAAAAGATACTTGTGAGCAAGGTATTAGACACTACCTTGCTCACAAGTGTCTTTTTTAAGCATCATATCATGTCTCCTTATTTTATCTGATGAGAACGCAAATATCGTCTCTGGATGATATTTGTTTTTGAAATGCGCATAACAAAATACATGGAACTTTTCTAACCATCTTTTAATTTCTTCTTATATATATATATATATATATATATATATATATATATATATATATATATATATATATATATATATATATACTTGAACTGTGTATACTTGAGCTCCCGTAGTTGAGCTATTTACTGTTAGAAGTCACCATGTTGAGCAAACAGGAACTCAGAATATCACTTAAGTCCATACCTATTCCGGACAGAAAGACATACCTCAAACTATTAATACAGAGTGTCAACTCTTTCATCCGAAGAATAAGATGGAAAGCGTACCACTTTGACCATGCAGTTTCTGCTGACACCGGAAGTACAGCAAATAGATATGGATTTTCCACATGCAAGAATCCCCCACACAACATCCTGCTGGACCCTTTTGAGAAAGATCTATTCAACTTCGTCAGGAGCATTAAGTTAAAAAAGCATTATAGACACAGGAATAACTTCCTCACTACATTAGCAACAACTATAAAAAAATTTAAGGATAGCAACCTCTTACATGTTATGTCTGACAAAACCAAAAATCTATACACCATGACTCCTGAAATTTACAACTCTTTCCTTCTTAAAGAACTCAACAAAAACTATAAAAAAACTACACCCTCCAGTGTAAACGTACTTAACCGAAAAGCCCAGGCTTGGTTAAGGACTTGCATTTGGATAGATTTACCCACCCTTATGTACCATCAACCCCAAGGTTCTCTCTCAAGGACCACAAGCCAAACTTTATAGAGAACCCATCCATTAGACTCATAAGCCTAACCACATCTGACCTGGGCCGCATCAGTAAGAACATCCTTGATAGGATAATCCCTGGGCTACGGGATGATACCACCTACAAGTTGTGGTCCAACACCGGCCAAGTCATTAGATGGTTCTCCGATCTAAGGTCCAATCAATCTGTGAGGTTCATCCAATTTGATATAGACAGCTATTACGCGTCAATAACCCCGGAACTGCTCAACAAAGCACTAGACCTAGCAACCACCAACTCGGACATAACCAATAATGAGATTAACATCATACTTATGGCTAGGCAGACTATCATTGAATTCAACGGAGCACTCTGGACTAGAAAAGATAGAACAGATAACTTTGACATTACGATGGGCTCAAGTGACTCCGCGCAAGTCACCGATTTAGTTGGGATTTACCTATTACGTAACATCAGAGCCGAAATCCAACCCATGCATGGTGGAATATACAGGGACGACGCCCTATTTGCAGTCCACAATTGCACTAATCGGGGAATCGATTTGCTTAAGAAACAATTTCATAGATTCTTCAAAAATAACGGTCTCTCTATCACCATCGAGCTGAACCATAAAGTAGTAAACTTCCTAGACGTCACCTTTGATCTCAACAATAACCTTTATAACCCTTACCATAAACCAGGCGAAATACTCACATATATTAGCCCACACTCTAACCACCCACCGGCAGTCATCAGAGCAGTAATCAAATCTATCTCCTATAGGATCTCAATGCTCTCAGCAAATGAAGAGATATTTATAAACCACGCACACTATTATAATAAGGCTCTCTTTGAATCTGGTTATAAACAATCAATTTATTACATAACAAAATACCATAACACAGCAACTCACCATAATAAACTTAACACTAGAACTAGAAATACCTTAGCATATAGCCAGATTCGCCGGAATTTTAGCAGTAACAGCACCTATACAGGGAACTTTAATGGTGGCAGCGGCCTGCTCCCCACTCCTAGTAGCAAACTAAGAATCAACCCTAGAATAGGAATGAGAAATGGGATGACAAATAACAAACCCCCAAGTAATAATAACCCTAGGAAGGCCCCTACCAACTCCACTAGAACCCCTAGAAGGAATAGGCCTAGAAATATCACCTGGCTTAACCCACCATTCCCATCTAATCTAGCCACTAATATCCCCAAAAGCTTCTTCTCTATCCTATCCAAACACTTCCCCCTAACCATAGATATTACAAACTCTTTAATAAAAACAACATTAAAATCTCAATAATTACTCTAGTAGCACACCTCCCCCATCTAATCCTTCTAGCACGGACCAACTGCTTAGGTTAAATAACCCTACTCTCACTAACCGCAGAAGCAACTGCAACTGCGGTACCCCAATGCATGCCCATTAAATGGACACTGCCTGACACCCAACATAGTCTATAGGTGCACAGTTGTGACTGCTTCGAATACCAGCTCTTATATCGGGTCTACCTCTAACCCTTTTAAGGTATGCTATAACGCGCACTCTTTTTCCTTCCGAGACCCTAGCAACAGATGTTCGACATCGCTAGCTAGGCTCATTAAAAACCTTAAATTAAACAAAGTTCAACACTCACTAAAATGGGATATCGTAGCTAGGGCTCAACCGTTCAATGGACGAAGGAAATCTTGTAATCTCTGTGTTACGGAAGCATATTACATAACTCTATCAAGACCTCTACCAATTAACGATAGAACGGAGGTAACCATTAGCTGTCAACATCGAAGGGCTAATTCCTTCGCCAATAGAGTTTTTGACCCAACTTAGTCATGTAGCCCCATCTCTAATTGTAGCTAATAAGTTAAATTGCTATGAACAACTCGATAATTATAAGTTACCCCCTACATTGTCTCTCAAATAAATAATTTAAATACTAGCACATAACTATAAAATACACACAATCTCTAATCTCATAGAAGTTACTTCCCCTGAAACCAGCCTCTAATTAGTAAGGTAAATATGCCCTTTGGCAGCCATCTTGTTACCCATAGACAGATCTCACACAATGCAGCCGCGACAGATGAGTACTGCTTGATTATGGCTGACAGCTGATGAAACAAAGGCACCATAGTAAAAACTAATATATGGAACATTATATTATGTAACATTATTTTAATTTATATTCCTTTGAGTTCCGATGAGCCACTCTGTTTTTTTAAATATGTTAATTATTTTCAACTGAACCAGATCAATTATGATACATAGTCATCTGATCCAGAAATATTATACGGAGTAGCGAAACAATTGCAAACGGGCATTATTATTATTAATATTATTATTATTATTATTCTCTACATTCCTTACATCAAACTAAATATGTTGACAATCTTTTAATAATGTCTTCCTTGTGAAATTTGTGGTCTTGTTTTGCTTAACTAATGAATATATATATATATATATATATATATATATATATATATATATATATATATATATATATATATATATATATTTATATATATATATATATATATATATAGTTATACTTGGGGAGGGTCATATTTGTGTAATATTGCCAGAATTAATAACAGAACACACTCACTGTTTGGTTGGTTTTCGCTTCTCGCTTCTGTGTCTTTTATATCGGTAATCTAACTTACTCGGTCCTCAATGTTGCCATTGACTGACGGACAGTCAAAAATAATACAGATACAATATAGACACAAACACATATATATAGTTTATCATAAATATTTCGTTGCACATCTGCAACATCGTTAGTGGTGCTATATTTTCCTCCTGTTGTATTGTATGTCTACGCTATTTTGATTCAGTCTGTCTATATATTTATTTATTTATTTGCTTGTTTGTTTATTTTATTTTGTCTTCTTTGCGCATGCGTTTGCGTGTGTGTATAGTGTTTTGTTTGCTGTGTGATGGGTGACTAGTGTGTGTTTATGTGCTTGTTGTTATTGTGCTTGCGTATATATTTATTTATTTATTTATTTATTTTATTTTATTTACTTATTTATACTTCTCTTAGGTCAGTGTTGTTTGTTTGGGTGTTGTTGTTATTCCATTCATTCTTTCTGTTTAGTCTTGGTCTTCTAATTTCTATTTCACTGGCCTCTCTGATTTGCCTATCTGCTGGGTCATTTCTATGTTTAGATATTATTCTAATTTCTATGTTGTCTATGTTACCGTCATGTTGTTGTCTAGCATGTTCGTATAGTACTGACCCGTTTTTTCGTCCTTTTAGCCCCCCCCCCAGTGTTGGTCTATCCTTTCACCTATGCTACGAGCTGTCTCGCCTATGTATGTTGTTGTCATGTTTCTGCAAGTACCCTCTGTACATCTTATGCTATAGACTACGTTTCTAGTTTTACAGTTTATCCGGGGGTTCACCTTACATATGATACATTTCCTATTGGTACAGTGGGTTTTCTTAAAAGGGTAGGTTTTGATATATATATATATATATATATATATATATATATATACATATATATTGTTATACTTGGGGAGGGTCATATTTGTGTAATATTGCCAGAATTAATAACAGAACACACTCACTGTTTGGTTGGTTTCGCTTTTCGCTTCTGTGTCTTTTATATCGGTAATCTAATTTATTCGGTCCTCAATGTTGCCATTGACTGAGCAACAGTCAAAAATAATACAGATACAATATAGACACAAACACATATATATAGTTTATCAAAGTTCTTTCGTTGCACATTTGCAACAGCGTCAGTGGTGCTATTGTTTCCTCCCGTTGTATTGTATTTTCTACGCCATCTTTATTTAGTCTGTTTATATATTTATTTATTTGTTTATTTTATTTTGTCTTCTTTGCGCATGCGTTTGCGTGTGTGTATAGTGTTTTGTTTGATGTGTGTTCGTGATTGGGTCACTGTGTATTGGTTAATGTATTCTATCTTTACTAGTGTGTGTTTATATGTGTTTGTTTTTATTGTGCTTGTGTATGTATTTATTTATTTATTTATATAGTTATTTATTTATACTTCTCTTAGGTCAGTGTTGTTTGTTTGGGTGTTGTTGTTATTCCATTCATTCTTTCTGTTTAGTCTTGACCTTCTAAGTTCTATTTCACTGGCCTCTCTGATTTGCCTCTCTGCTGGGTCATTTCTATGTTTAGATATTATTCTAATTTCTATGTTGTCTATGTTACCGTCGTGTTGTTGTCTGGCATGTTCGTATAGTACTGAACCATTTTTTCATCCTTTTAGTTCCCCCCAGTGTTGGTCTATCCTTTCACGTATGCTACGAGCTGTCTCGCCTATGTATGTTGTTGTCATGTTTCTGCAAGTACCCTCTGTACATCTTATGCTATAGACTACGTTTCTAGTTTTACAGTTTATTCGAAGGTTTACCTTACATATGATACATTTCCTGTTAGTATAGTGGGTTTTCTTAAAAGGGTAGGTTTTGCTGATCAGGGATTTTATGATGGTTCCTGGCTTTTCTACCACCTTAATTTTTAAGTGGGTCTTTCTCAGGGCCTTTCTACACTGGTTAGCTAATTTCTCTCCAGGGGTAGCGTCCACAAACATGACACTCTGGTATCTCTGGTTGTCGTACCATGAGGTGTCTTTCCCTACCTTATGTCTAGCTCTATATAATCTATTCCAGGATTTGCTCCTGTATAATAGGCAAATTCCTTTCATGTCCAGTTCTGTGAGGGTCTTATACTTCTCCGTGGATCCTTCGTATACTCTGACTCTGCCTCTTTGGTTGTAGCCAGAGAACTGCATGCGTTAGATGAAGCGTTGGATGTGTCTTTCCATTTCTGTTGGGTCGCACATGCGGGACACGTTCTTCATCACTCGTATCAAGTCTGCGATCAGAATATTAAACTTAGCACTACAGGACATTGCTGAGTTTTTGAGTAAAAGGTATTTGGAGGCCATGGGTTTAGCATAGTGTGAGTGGAGAATTTGGGCTCTCTCGTCTATAGTTTTAATCCAGAGTTCGTGTCTAATACAGGTAGTTTATTGTTAGGGTGTTTGGAAGGGTAGTCGATAGTTACAGTTATACTCTGGTGTATGGAATTAGCTATCTGCTGGATGCTTTCCATCGTGCTACGTTCTAAATCAAACTTGTTAGTGCTCTCTTGTGGGGATGTTCTTATAACTATATTGATATCGTCTACGTAACGAGAGTACATGATGAGGTCTATGGAGCTCTCATTAAGGAGATCTTTAAGTCTCCTTTCCCACCATGTCATAAAAAGGTTGGCAACGTCACCAGCTATGCTGACGCCAATGGCTGCTCCCTCATTTTGGGTGTAGATCTTCTCGTTGAACTTGAATATGTGGCCCTTTAGGGTAGTTTTGATACTAGCCCCTATTGCATGTGCGACCATTTTTCTTACCTAATCATTGTTTTGGGGGGTCCGTATAGCTTTAGTCTACCCAATCCACCTTCCCATGGGAGTCTTTTTAGCCATTGAGGTTATGGTGGGGCGGGGGGGGGGGTCTACCACTTATGGGTCTATTGGGGCAGAAACGTCTAAGGTCATGGCTGTCTAGGTAGTCAGTGTCGTAGGTAAGTCTAAGTAGGAGGCCCAGTTCGTCTGTGTCGACGTCGCAGAACTCCACCTCACTCTCAATGATCATCTCCACATATTTTTCCACAGCAAAATCAATGTTAATGGATGGGTACATTAACATTGTACCCATCCATTAACATTGATACATGACATACCCTGACATAATAGATGGTTAAGGTTCAGTCATAGTAGTGATTAACTATATATATATATATATATATATATATATATATATATATATACATATATACATATATATATTTATATAATATATTTATTTAAATAATCATTTGCATCATCATCATCATCATCATCATCTTCGTTTAACGTCCATCTTCCACGCTAGCATATATATATTATTTTATATATATATAATTGTTATATATATATATATATATATATATATATATATATATATATATATACATATATATATATATATATATATATATATATATATATACACATATATATATATATATATATATAAATATATATATATACACATATATATATATATATATATATATATATATATATATATATATATATATATATTTTATATATATATAATTGTTATATATATATATATATATTTATTAAAATAACAGATTAAAGTAATAATAATAATGTTGAAGACTAAAATCCAAAGAGGGTTCGAGAAGGATAAATATATATCAAATATAGAAGAACCATAGAGCAAATATTTATTAAAATAAAAGATTAAAGTCTAAGCAAAGAATCGCTGCTTTCACCCTTAACGGGATCTTCTGAAACTTCTTAGTTTCAGAAGATCCCGTTAAGGGTGAAAGCAGCGATTCTTTGCTTAGACTTTAATCTTTTATTTTAATAAATATTTGCTCTATGGTTCTTCTATATTTGATATATATTTATCCTTCTCGAACCCTCTTTGGATTTTAGTCTTCAACATTATTATTATATATATATATATATATATATATATATATATATATATATATATATATATATATATATATATATATATATATATATATATATATATATATATATATATATATATATATATATATATATATATATATATATATATATATATATAACAATTCCACTGGAACTATGCGATACAACTATAAATGTCGCAGCATAGCAGATTGGGTAAGATGTTCGCCTGACAATCATTAAATCTCGGGTTCAATTTCAGTCTGTGACATCGTTGGCTAGTTCTGTTTACCATAGGCTCGGATCAACTCATGCCTTGTAAGTGAAGTTGTGTTGAATTCAATCAAAACCAGTCCAATCCAGGACATCTCACTCCTGTTGGAGGAACCCGTCCTTCGTTGACCACTACCACTTTCTGTTTGGTTGTGGTCATGTCTTCAGGGGTATAGCCGTACTCGTAACGCGTGGCCAATTGCGTACTGTATAGATGGAAAAGCCAGCGAATTGGCAGAGTTTTTAAACGTCGGACAGACTGCTTTCTGGTATTCGTTCCGCCCCTCTCACCTTTCAGTTTAAATCCCGTCGAGGTTAATTTTGCCTTTCATCTTTTCGAGGTCGATAAACATGAACCAGTCTAGCACTGAGGTGGATTCTTCCTGAATATATCTTTCTCATTTCCTCTCTCTATCTTTCTATCCTTCTCTGGAAGAAATCTGCTGTACTCAGGCCTGGAGAAGGATGGGCTCTGCCAGGCTTAAAATGCCCAAGAAACGCCGTATGTCAATACGGCGTCCCTACAACCCTACCAGGAGTTACGGGATCATGCATAGATGGAAAACATTTGGTGACGCGTCGGTTGGATTGTAGCAGTCACTCGAAGAGCTAGATTCGTCACTCACGTTCAGTCATGCTGAAACTCTCTGGGAATCGTGTTAAGGTAAAAGTAATTGTGGAAATGATCAGGCACTTAAACGTCAATTTCATTTCGTGAACAGGTTTTTCCGTTGATCGAACATCTAGAACACGCATCGTGGAAGCCGATGGAGGCCCCATTCCACGACTGTAAACAACCTGAGATATATATAGACCAAATGAATATGCATTCACATTATCATATCAATGAGTTGTTAACTTGTGCCATGAGCAATACTCACTATATATATATATATATATATAGCATGGTTCTTTGGCAGTAAA
>OZ024743.1:334533911-334548911 GCA_964016885.1 Eledone cirrhosa
GAATTGAGAGGTAGTAAAGATTCGCCAAGTAAACTATACGTCCCCCGACCCGCTTAGCAAACTAGCAGGAAGGATTTGTTCAAGATAACCTCACTCAGAGACGGCAAGGCATTGTAACAAAATGCTGCTTCGTTCATCTCTGGGTCAAAAACATAAACACATTTTATTTTCTCTTCTCTGCTTTTTCTTTGCTTGTTTCCTTAAAGTTTACCATCATTCCGTTGGTATACATCTATTACGCAATATACACCTGAAGAATTCACCTGGCCACTGAAATATGCATAGTGTTTGCAGAAATAAATAATTAAGGAAATTCAACATATTTGACCTCCTGTCATTTCACTTTATAATATATATATATGGGAGGGACCGTCTTGGTGAAGACCAGTCAAGGCAGAAATGCACAGACTGTTGTCCCCCTTGCTTCTGCTGGACACCACCAGCTACGGCTTCCTAAATGCATAGCTACGGCTTCCTAAATGTTTACCCTGTAAACATACCGTGTTTCTTTAGAAATACGAAATTTCTACACATATCTGTATACAGCTACGCTTGAAGCTAAATCCTATTTCTCTCTCTCTCTCTCTCTCTCTCTCTCTCTCTCTCTCTCTCTCTCTGTATATATATATATATACACACACACATATATATATATACTTATATAAATATAAATACATATACTGTATATGCTGAGCAATATTCAATATTACCCAGTTACAAATATGAATATAGCCCGATGTAATATATCAAGTATAATACAGAGCCGAAATACCTTTTAAAATGCTTAAATCCTTAAGCTTTATTTTGAAATGCATTGTTTCTCTGTCTCCAATTACCAAATTTTTCAGCATCAATTTTATCCACAACTATATATGACTTTTACTGTACTTCACATATCTGTATTTTACTTTATGTTATCGCATTTTATCTGCTCCTGATTTGTTATCTACTCCTATTTTTCACATGTATTTCGCCTTAGTTGCTTGGTTACCTTATATAAATATTAATGCTTGCTATTATCTAACCTCTCATAATATGTATCCTACAAATGTTCCAGAAGCAAAGTTTATGACTTATATTTGTATTTAACTCTTGTAATAACTCTGAAGACACTACCTTGTACTAGGATGAAACGGTCGCTAGTTATTAAATATTTGAAAGATTAAATACTCTTAGTTTATTATTTACATTGTATTTACATTGTATATACATACATACATACACAAATACACACACTCACACACATATATATAATATATATATATATACATAGATACATACATACATACGTATATATATATATATATAGTTAGGATAGTTTTAACGTACGACGTTGTTTGCCTGAACAAGAAGTTTCTTTAGTCGGGTGGCCGGTTTAAGAAAGTTCTTGGAGTAATAATAGTAAAAGAATGAAGAAAAACATGGTCGGCTGTACAAAAGGGTTTATACAAGGTAACCAAGCAACTGAAATACATGTGAAAAATAGGAGTAGATAACAAATCAGGAGCAGATAAAATGCGATAAAATGATTTGATCAGGCATAGACTCTAATTAAGGTCGAGTGACGTAACTTCTAACGATCAGCGGCTTTTAGACTCACCTGATTAACGAAACAATTGTTAATACTGTAAATAAACCCTTTTGTACAGCCGACAATGTTATTCTTCAATCTTTTACTATACACACACACACACACACACACACACACACACACACACACACACACACACACACACACACACACACACACACACACACACACACACACACACACACACACACACACACACACACACACACACACACACACACATATATATATTCATAAACTCACTCACAGACATACATACACATATGTTGATGTGTAAATTCCTATGAAATAACCTTATTTTAGTATTAGAAACCTACTGTTTCATTATTGCCGTGAAATTAAAGAAAGAAAAACCAGGAAACCCATATTCGTACGTAAATATACCGACTCACATACAGTATATATTAACAAGGGTGTAGCCATTTAAACCACATCTGCTCTCAACATGAATAGTTAGATCCGTTCTCTTTCTATTTGGTGCAAATATTTCCACTGTACATACAATGCTCATCTTTTGGGGAATACTTTTGTCAAACACATTTCTCCTTTTCCTGAGACTATGTATTTGACTGTGTATTTTTCCTGAGACTATGTGTTTCCTGAGACATGCATTTGGAAATCATATTGCTTGAAATAGTATAAATAAATATTCAGGAAAATATCGAAGGTTGAACCCATATTAATGATTTAAAGACAGAGATATGTGGTTAAGGTATTCGATTCGCAACCATATATTCACGGTTAGTCTCGTAAGAAACAATTTAATCAAAATAAATAAATATGGAAACTTAAAAATGTCCTATGTATTGCGACTGTGTGTGTGTATGTGTGTGTGTTTGAGCTTGTGGGGATAAGGTGGTGCTCAAGCATGGCCGCTGTCTCATGACAGCGTTAAAGAACAAAAAACAACCAGGTTAAAAAAAAAGAAAAATAGATAATAAAACTAATGACATTTTAAGCTCACCAAATATGGTAAAATCCCTCGATTGGAAAGTCAGTGCTTTGCATGCTAGCTAATTCAATTTGACATTACAATATGTATTCTGCAGCTGAGATATACGGTATAAGGAAAGAATTCAAAATACAACCGAAGCTGAGTAAAAACAAAAATAAGACCCGCCTCATTTCTTTTATATAAAATAGAATTAATAGAATGTTTCGCTTACAATGAAAATGCTCTCTCTCTCTCTCTCTCTCTCTCTCTTTCTCTGTATATATATACGTACACATACGCATGTACACACACACACACGCTTACATACATAGATATATATACACACATAAACATATGTATATGTGTGTGTGTTGAGAGAGAGATAGGTATATAGATAGGGAGAGAGAGATCAGATAGAGGGGGGGGGGGGTAGAGAGAGAGAAAGAGATAGAAACCTTGTGTACACACAGAATATAACGAAATTTTGTTTTCAAAGACATGAACAGATAAACTGTGGAATATATGTAATTATATAATTATTGAATTTCTGTTTAAATGTAAAGTGACTTATATGCCAATATTATATTATATATCATATATTATATTATAAATCGTATTATATATTATACACTAGATGAGGTATCCGGCTTCGCCCGGGTGAACAGGTAGAAGAGAAGACGACTGTATTGGATACGTTGTCTGGTTTACAGTATGAGGCGAGGCCGTGGTGTGTGTCTGACAAAAAAAGTAAAAAGAATTCCAGATACACCAGCTTCTTTGTTTTACCGTTCGTGCATAGTAATTGAAGATCTGTAGGTGTTGCCACTCGTGAACAAACAGCATGTAACTATCTATGGGTAAAAACTGATTCTCTCAGATTCAATCCAATAACTTTGAGACTCTGACCCCGAGCTTTATTTATGGTCATTGCAAAACTGGCTCTAACAGGGAACTGAAATCTTGGGAATTTGAATGGCAGCTCGGTAGAGGAAGGGATAAGTGGAATCTTTGGAATAAATGCCTTTTCGCCTTGATGATTGCCTAACTGTTAAGCGTGTGCCATTGCATATACGTGGTGGGTCCAGGTTTCTCAAAAGGAGGATGGGAGTTACAATCTTAAGGGTTAATTTGTGTGGAGAAAGTCCAGGAAGTTCCAGACTATTAAGGAACTCTGCAGGATAATTAACAGCTTCGTCATCCTTTTCAATCTTGTCAATGGAGACATATGTATGAACTTCCCCTGGGAGCGTATCCAGTAGGCATTGGTTGATCTGATTTACCATATTATTTTTTGCCGCTAAATTTGCTCGCTCAAACAGCCATGATGAATTGATATAATTTTAGGCAACATTTGGAAATACTTGATCAATTAGTTCATTTGTTCTATTACAGACATTTCCAAATGGAAGGTTGACTTCTCCATTTTCATCTTGTTGCAGATTACTATCACCCAGTTTAATTAGCTGTTTTATAAAAGTATCAATTTCTGCATTATTGTACAACTACATTCTTATGTTTGTTTTCAAGGGTAATCGCTGGATTTGTTGCCATTGCCATATAGTTGAGACTTTAAGACAAGCGTTTACAATATCAGCTCTCGTGCCTTTAGGAACGACGGGAAGAATCTGTCCGAAATCACCAGCAAGCACCATCGTTATTCCTCCCATGATTTCATTGCATCTTCTAACGTCTCTTAAAGTGGTCCAGAGCCTCAAATAAGTTTCTATGTGCTATTGTGGCCTCATCCCATATGATCACGGAGCATTTCTCTCAAAGCTTTGCTTTTGGTGTGTTTTTTTGATATTGCACGAAGGAGACTCTTCTCTTGTGACATTTAATGGCAACTTGAATGTTGAGTGTGCTGTTTTGCCTCCATCAAGTAAGGTAGCAGCAATACCGCTTAATGCAACAGCCAAACCAAATTGCTTTCGCTGCCTTTCTTTTGCCAATATGAGATTTATTATGACGGTTTTACCAGTTCCTCCTGGAGCATCCAAAAAATAAAGGCCCCCTTCATTCTGGTCGATACTGGTCAATATCTTTTCATAAGTAATTCTTTGGTGTTCAATCAGCTTTTCTTAATTTTCATTGACATATTGTGTAAGCTTGTTGATGTCATAATTCATCTCCTTTAGTATATCCTGTGCAATAGAGTATGCAACTGTGTCCTCAGGTTCTGGCAAACCGCAATCCTTAAGGGACCAGCCAATTTCAATCAAGTGGTTGTTAATTTCTGAAAGTGCTTCATTATAGATAGGTGCAGAAAAATCTACATTAATGCCAGTGTTTTGAAGTTCGATCCTGTGCAATATATCTTCCGACAAGTATTATAGCTTTCCCAGAGACTCAAGGGATCTGAAATATTGCACATAGTGAGCATTCCACTTCAAGTAGGCCAAGTAATTTACATGCTTCAGCATACCTTGCACAGGGAGTTCCATGTACAATTTTGATATTTTCAAATGATGTAGGCCCTCTAACAGTGTGAAGGAGTAACCTCAAATGGAAACATTCCCGATATCTAGGATGTACCATGTAAACTCTTCCTATTGTTCCACTTGCTTTGATGTCTTGATAGCCAGCCACATGATTGCCTATCTTTCGTCTGCTCCATTTCTTTTTATTCCATGTGTAGAATGTAGGAAACTCATGATAAAGCAATGTTTTAGCAAAGGTATCTTCTCCACAAAGATTAAAAACAGCAGTGAGAGTTGTGTCTGGAGGAGATGCAGCAATCAATTATGCATTTTCTCTGACCTTTTTCCAAATGGACTGCAAGTTTCACTACCGCTGGGTGTCTATTGTGTATGTCAAAACCAAAGATTCTCCACATGGCTTCATTGCTAGAAATATATCTACCCGTTAGGTGTTTTAACTTCATTCAATTGCCTATCGCACTCTCTCTGTTTCTTCCTCTGTCTGTCTCTCTCTCTTTAGATGTGTGTGTGTGTGTGTGTGTGTGTGTGTGTGAATGTGTGTGTAATTTTCATTTGATTAAACCAACCAACCAACCAACCAGCCAGCCAAACAACCAAGAAACATATCTCTTTTATATTATATATAGATTATATTATATCACCTACATGGACAGTCTACTAAAAGTTACTGATGTAGCCAATACAGAACAATCATAGTAGACTGGGTAAACAGGTGAAAGCTTCTGAATTCCGTGGGCCGTGTGGAGGACGACAAAATAGAAATTGAATAGAAAAATATCAACTATAGAGAAATATGATAAAATGATGGAAATATTAAAAAGGGGAAAACCAAAATTAAGTTTGATGTCGAGTGCTGCATGGCTGGGATGAAAACCAATGCTGTGAAAACTGAGATACTCGTCTTCTCAAGAAAGCTTGCGCAGTGCACTCTACACGGGAATGGAGTTCCATTGAAGCAGATGGAGAAGTTTAAATATCTTGGGGCCATGTTCACGAGTGATGGAAGTCAGGGACTGAATTGCAGGAGCTGGGGCAGTAATGCGCAAGCTTCAGCATTCAGTAATGAGAAGGGAGGTAGGTGTAAAAGCCAAACTCGCTGTCTTCGATTCGGTATTCGTGCCAAACCTTACCTGAAGTCATGAATCTTAGGCAATGACCGAAAGAATACGATCGCGAATACAAACAGCAGAAATGGGATTCCTCCGAAGAGTTATTGGAGTAACGTTACTCGATAGAGTGCGGAGATGAGAGAGTCACTCCAGGTGGAGCTGCTACTTCTCAAAATTGAGAGATCACTGCTCCGATACTATGGACATGTGGTTAGAATGTTTCAGGAAAGAATCACCGGGCAGATTTTACGCGAAAAAACCAACCTGTAGAAGACCCAGACGTAGATCCTGAGTAAGATGATTTCATAACATCCATAAGCTTGGCTGGTCTCGCTTGGGGATCCAGCCGGTTTTGTTGGAGGCGGTAGCGTCTGACAGGACTCACTGTTTGATGACTCTATCCCTACGACCCTCCCAGTAATAAGTAGGCGATAAAGAAGAGAACAACAAATGTAGAACGTGTAAAGTATAAGAAAGTAAAGGACTATAATTGTTATAAATATATATGTACATGTGTGTGTGTGTATATAGAGTTATAAATACACACACACACACATACACATACACATACACGCACATACACACCCACACACCCACACACACACATATATATATATATATACGACATACATACATACATACATGCATATATGCATACATACATAATTGTTTGTCTGTGATATTGTATTGCGTTTAGTGTTCTGAACTGATACTATGACAATAGCTCTGAGGTAATCCTGAACTGAGTTAATATATCAATTGATACACGATATGGATCTATTCAGAGTGAAATAAGATAAACGTTCTTTAAATCAGATTCTGTGGATATTTATCTACATTTTCCCCCACGTTTCATATTATTTACGAAGCTAATATATTTTAGAAAGACTTTTAGAAATCAAAGCGTGACCGCATGTATTTTTTTTATAATGCATTAGATCTTACGGTTACAAACTGATGGATATAAGACGGTGTCGGCGATTTACAATAGAAATCTTTACACATCTTATACAAACAACACATACAATACATATCAACTATATTATATTCTATTTAGTGTAGTCAAATGTAACTCTACACAAGAGATGTTGTTGTTGTTATTTAGCTACAGGTCAGCTGTGATCGATTACATATACGATCAAATGCAAAGAATATAATGAGAGATGTGTAATGAGAGATATGACATTCTAGATATCTAGATATGAATTCAAAGTTATTCGACTTGTATCTGTAACATTGGGATCAAAATTATTCTTTTATTTCCTGTCTTGTATAGTCGCATAATTCCTGATAGAGTTGTAGAGGTGCCGTATTGACATACGGCGTTTCTTGGGCATTTTGAGCCTGGCGGAGCCCATCCCTCTCCAGGCCTGAGTACCCGAGTACAGCAGATTTCTTCCAGAGAGAGGAAGAATCGGCACCATTACTAGAATGGTACTTTTTTTATCGACCTCGAAAGGATGAAAGTCAAAGTTGACCTCGGCGGGATTTGAACTCAGCGAGCAGAGAGCTGGAACAAATACCATAAAGCATTCTATCCGGCGGTCTGACCACTCTGCCAATTCGCCGCCTATTTCATATCTTAGTGTTCGATAATACACAGGCTATTTCAAAACATTTGATATCATTTGAGATGTAAATACTCCAGAAAATATAAGGTCTAAGACAGCGAGACTAAGCAGGCTTATTGTTGAGCAACATAAAATGTATTCCTCATAATTTGAATGAGGAATTGAAAGGTATGTGGATTCCATCAACGATTTCTGGGATATTAACATCTCAAATGATATCAGCTGTATCTATATCTAGCAAGTATTGAGTTGAATGCAATAGACTGTTGTTTTTAATCCCGTAACTCCCGAGTTGTAACAGCGCCAAAGTGACATACGGCGTTTCTGGGGCATGTTTTAAAACCTGAATACAGCATCTCCCTTACCATCCTCCAGGGAAACACCTTCTCCATTCTGTCCGCCAGGGCTGTGGGGAGGCCAGCACATGGGACTCCATTTGCTCACCATACGGAGAGATGGGGAGGACCAGAGAGATGGAGGGGATGACAGTGGGAGTTCGGCTGTTTATTTCATGTTTGCTGAGAGACCAGTTATGCACTCTTCTGATTCCAATGTTCTGTGAAGTATTCTCAGGTCTCAAATAATTACCCCACCCAACTTATTCATTTTTCAGATTTTTTCCCCCCTCTGCTCCCACTCTTATTGTACCCCTCTGCTTATTAAATGTTGCTTATTTATCTCCGGCGAAATTTTAATTTAAGTGGTAGCATTTCTGCGACAATTTTCTTTATACAACAAATTGTTTGCAGAGTAGAATAGAGAGTAAAAGAAAGAAAGGGAGAACTAGATATAGAGGAAGAATCGACCTCCAGTATTAGACCGGTACTTCTTTTTATTGACCTTGACTGGATGAAAGGCAAAGTTGACCACGACGGGATTTGAACTCATAGAGCAGAGAGAAGAAAGCCGAAACGAATACCTCAGAGCATTCTATCTGAGGTTTTAAAGACAATGCCAATGTGTTCTCAGTACTAATGATGTAAACCAATATTCAGTTATGTACTTGGTTTTGTGAAAAGGTAAATAATTTATCATAGGATATTCTAGTCACATTTAATTTAATTGAATTTATTATGTTTTTAAACCCATTTTTGTTTCACAAATATGTAATATATTTTGCAACCTGTTCCTTAGAATAATAATTACTTTAATGACCAGTAAAACATATGTGAATAATGAATGAGAATAAGAGATTTATTGACCAGTTTTTACATAATTAACACTTTTTCTTTATTTCTTAATGGCATTCATTCTTTAAAGAAACCGATAATTCTCCGGCTTCTAATTCATCATAGAGTCACACATATACACACATATACATATAGGCGCATATACACATGGTCACACATACACGCATAAATACACATAGTCACACATGCACGTACATATACACATAGTCACACATGCACACACATACACACATAGTCACAGATATATACACATAGTCACACATGTACACACATAGTCACACACATATACACATAGCCACACACATATATACATAGTCACACACATATACACATAGCCACATATACACATAGTCACACTTAGTCACGCACATATACACATAGTCACACATATACGCACATATACACACATGTTGTCACATGTACACTCATATACGCAGTCACACAAATACATTATATATATACAGACATTCACACAGATACACACATACACACACGCATACAATCACATAAATACATCACACACAGTCACACATATACACATACACACATGCTGCACATATGTACACACATATACACACATTCACATAAATACATTACATATATGCACATAGTCCCACATATACACACATATATACACATAAGATCACATAGATACACAAATATACACATACATTTACAAAAATACACACATATATATATATACATAAGATTACATAGATACACACATATATACACATACATACACACAGATACATACCCCACTCACGGATTGACATACTTTGTATTTTAAAATTTGTTGGATAGACGTCGGTCAGTCCACATTGGCGTGGAGAATGTTATATTGGATTAAATAGATGAGTAAAGTTAGAAAGAGTAGAGTAAGAGAGTCACTCGAGGTAGAGTGCTACTTCTCCGAATTGAGAGATCACAGCTCCGATACTATGGACATGTGGTTCGAATGTCTCGGGAAAGAATCACTGGACAGATTTGTAGCTCGGAGATCAAAGAGTCGCTCCAGGTAGAGCTGCTACTTCTCCGAATTGAGAGATCACAGCTCCGATACTATGGACATGTGGTTCGAATGTCTCGGGAAAGAATCACTGGACATATTTGTAGCTCGGAGATCAAAGAGTCGCTCCAGGTAGAGCTGCTACTTCTCCGAATTGAGAGATCACAGCTCCGATACTACAGGCATGTTACTAGAATATCTCAGGAAAGAATCGCTGGACAGATTTTACGGGCAAAACCAGCCGACAGGAGACCTAGGGGTAGACCCAGAGCAAGATGGTTGGATAACATCCATCAACTCTGTTGGTCTAACTTGGAGATCCAGCCAGAAACATTCGAAACGGTTGCTTCTGTCAAGACCCGCTGGAAGGAGTGTTTGAGGACTCTTCCTCACAACCCTTTCAGGAATAAGTGGGTGAAAAAGAACCTTTCTCTCTCATTCTCTCTAATTGTGCCAACTGACAAACGGAGGACAGTCTACAATCACAACAAATGAAAATGGAGCTGGGTTTCCATTAGCAGAATACTGGCGTTTATGGAAAACGAGGTAGTTTCTCCATCAGAGGTGAGAATAGTAGCGGTTGTATAGAGGGCTTTGATGGCTTCAATTATTGCTCAGGAATGCCATAATGGTTCAGGATTTCAAACATATTCTGTCTACTGAATCGAAAGCTTTACCGGTTCCACAAATATGAGCGCAGAGTCTGGATTTTTGAATTTGCTTTCTCAATAAATCTAGGAAAAGATAGAATTTGACTAATAATAATTCTTCCCGCTCTAAATCCTTTCTGTTGTCCCACAAGAGAGGATCAACGTAGGGTATAATGCTATTAAGAATGAATTTGTTATACATTTTAGCTGCAATGAGAATATTTGAGATCTCTCTATTGTTTGTGACTAAATAGAGATCACCATTCTTGAGATTCAGGTATTATTTGAGACTGATACTGATGTTTTGTTTACGAAAGAAAAATCACCTATTTTTAATAGCAGTTAGTGAAAAAAAAGGGACCTTCTAAATGAGGGGTAGAATATTATTCGGACCAAATGCTTTGTTGTGCTCCAGTCGTAAATAATTGTTTCTACTTTTGGTACAAGTCCAGCAATTACCCCAGTGCATTACTGGTGCTTTATTTTATCGACTCTTTGAAAGGCAAAGTTAACCCCGGCGGGATTTGAACTTAGAACGTAAATGGCCATAATTCTATGCTGCATAGCATGGTGCCTGACGCTCTACCGATACTGCCAATCCACTGCCTAATAGGCTTCACAGCGGGATCGCACCCGGGAGTTAATGGTTGTGAAGCTAACATTTTAAGTCGGCCATGTTGCGGCCACATGCCTGAATATAAAATCAACAGGCAATTATCAGAATGTAATTTTTGTATCGTTAAACAATTTTGAGGTTTAGCGATGAAATTCAACAATTTAGTTTTCATGACTCATCAGTTTCTGAAAAGGAAATGGAAAGTGAGAATGTCATCATGAAGTGAATTATATTATTCCAACGTGATTGCTGTTGATCACACTTTCAAAGCTTCATAATTTGAAATGTCATTTTAAATGTGATACTAATTCGTAAATGGTATATAATTAGATATATTGACGAAGTGAACAGAAGTGAACAGTGAATATTTATAAAAGAAAATATCAAAATATTGGTGGAGAATTTTATGTCCGTACTCTAAAATGTAGGAGTTTATTCCAGTCACTTGAACATCAAATTGATTCTTAACAGAAATTGATTCATTTCCTTCTTTTCGTCCAGCCCCACCCCACCACCACCCACAAATGTTCTTGCTTTTGTTTTTTAATCGTATTTCCTCATACATGAATAAATTTAAGTTTTGTTTTTAAAAGTTTCATCCTTAATTACAGTTTCTGTATAACTGGAAATATATGCCATACGTGTATATGTTAAGAGGAGAGTTAATGAGGTGTTGTAACATCCCTACATTTCACAGCTAATGAATGGAAACTGAATTCTATAGGGTTTGAAAGATGGCCCTGTCACTATTTACTGTATAAACGCCTTTTGTTTCGTAGTTGTTTTTTCTTTGACTAGACAAACTAGCTCAACATTTAATGGAAGACAAACTTTGTCCACTTTGTCATATTCAGTTCTTTCCTAACGACATTAGTAAAGTTAAATAATGGAAAATTGCATGAAACGCGGATATAAATCGTACCTGTATTATAAATCGATAGAAGCTTACCATATACAATACGACTGTGGCCATGCTGGAGTTTCTAATACATACGGAATATGAAACGGGGAAGTAGGTGATAATATTGGTTTCTGATTTAGGTACAACGCCAACAATTTTTGGGGAGCGGAAAGTCGATTAAATCGACCCAGTGCATTACTGGTACTTTATTTTATCGACTCCATAAGGATGGAAGGCAAAGCTAATCTCGGTAGGATTTGAACTCAGATAGTAAAGGTGCATAACCCTATGCCATAAATCATGTTGTCCGACGCTCCACCGGTACTGCTAATCAACTGCTTTAAAGTAGGTGAAAATATTAATCTTAATGTCTGAATATTATTTATCAAAATCGGAAGGAGAAAACTAGATTATAAGAGTCGAGATGGGGGTTAAGTGTTAAAAGTAAAGAGGTGAAGCTAAATACAGCAACACAATTATTCTTGATATCTAAATCCCTTTTTGATAATATATCATAAATTGGAATACATACAACGATTACACTCGGGTCCTAAATAATGGCGTGGGCTGGAATAAGCGCGGGGCTGGGGTAGAATAAGCAGGAGTGTTAGAATAAGTAGGCGGGATTGGAATAAGAAGAGAGGAGAGGTTGGAAAATCAGTAATTTTTCTAGGCTGTCTCCGTTGATTAAAAAAAAAATGTAGATGATACTTCCTAATTGCCAAGCACAGAGTAATGACCCGGATGAATTCAAGTGTTTCTATTAGGGAAACCAACATCAAGTTGATGCATAAGTTGAGAGCTTACATGGAATGATCAAATATAACACCGGATATATATATAGCGTCGGACAATATACTTTGCGGCATATAGTTACGATCCTTTACGTTGTGAGTTCAAATCCCGCCGAGATTAGCTTTGCTTTTCATCATTACAGGGTCGGTAATATAAAGTACCAGTAATGCACTGGGGTCAATTTAATCGACTTACCCCTCCCCTGAAAATTGTTGGCCTTGTGTCTAAATCAGAAACCGTTATATTAACAGCATGAATACAATCCTCTGCACTTCGTTCAGAAATTGAAACCATGACAACATCAGTTAACCTTGAACATCATCTTATATGATGTTAGTCACAAAAGAATATATATAACACACATTCAAATTAGTACAGTGTCAGTCACTATCTCATAATTGTTACCATGGGAATATATTTAGATTATTAACAGTGATAAGAAAATAACAAAAGCAATATTTACTGCAGCTTTCTTCGTCAGAATTATCAGGACAATCTCTCCAGAAGTCACACCATTTATTTTCTGAAATACATTGACCTCCCCGACATTTTCGTTTCCCTGGAGGACATTTGAATGTTTCTGCAATAAAAAATAAAAGTTTGAGCATTTAATTAAGAAAGACATTGTGTATTGTACTTTTTGAAATATTTAAGTCTGTCTCAAGCCAGAAGGCTCGTTACACCGGTGCTTATCTCGGTTTCCTGGCGTGAAGCGACTGAGAGTACACGACACCCCCTGGAAGGGCGCTAGTTCATCGGAGGGTTAAACCCCCAGCTATTGCTGGTACTCATTTTCAGCTGAGCATAGTGGAGCAACGTGAATGAAGTGTTTTGCTCAAGAACACAATACGCAACCCAGCCAAGGAATCGAACACACGGCATTATGATCGTAAGTCTAACACCCTTACCACCAGGCCACACGCCTCCAAAAGTATACCATATCATATTTAAGACTCAGACATAGCATTAGTTAAACTTCTAGTTTTTTATTCTATTTAAAACACATTGCAATGCAATGGACCTCTGTCAGTTTCGACGAGGAGTGTTCCATCTGTACGATGAACGGAATATTCCTGCTTACGAAGTTAAAGTGCATGTAACTGAGTATTCCACAAACACGTGTCCTTAACGCAATTCTTTGGGAGGTTCAGCTGGCCCATTGAATTACAGATACACGCCACCTGACGGGCTTTCATACACTTTCTGTCTACCCAATTTCACCTAGGACCTAATGATTGCTTACCGAACTTAAGCTTTTGGTCATGCTGTGTCCACACAAAATACAATATGTAGTATTGTTATCACTACTATATTAGTTAAAGTTATTTATATCACATGGGTAAAGACACCCTTCGGTTACGAATGACCATGGGGTTTGCGCCTAGAAGGTTCTTCCGAAGCACAAGTCTGGGCATAGTTGTTTGTGTAAGACCAGCAGTCGCATATGCATACCAGTCGCCCCTCTCCACGCCACCGATGTTGTCCAAAGGTAAGACAATGGCAGACACAGCTTGGAACTGATGCCGTTGCAACTCATTTCTACAGTAAACGTGAAATAGAGTAAGTTAAAATCTCTCAGGTGTTCATATATGATAAATATATATCACTCTACAGTGATATATATGATAAAGTCTTCTAGGTCTTCTACATACAGTGTTATGTATTCTTAGGTCTTGAATAATAATCATCCCACTTTTGAAATACCATCTTAAAAAGAAGGTGAGGGTGGAAAGAAAGGTGTTGCATCCCAATAAATTCGCTGAAAGGTGGGGGAATGTGGCGAAAATTGCCCGAGTGAATGGGCCTACTCTGTATATAAACCTGTAGGTTAAAGAAAACAAGAGAGAAGACGGTAGCACTTACAAAACATGTTCTCGGTATTGAGGGTTGTTCTATCTTCGGGGTGTAAAGCAACCCAGCAGTGACGTTCCCAGCCCTATTACGGATGTTTATTAATAATTGTTAAATTTCTTTACACGATTCCATATATAACCTCCACTGTCATATGTATTCTAATGTCACATTTTTGTGTGCCCTTGTGGCAAATAAAGACATCTATTTATAGTGTTATATATGTTAAAATCTCCCAGATGTTCTATATATAGTGTTATATATGTTAAAACCTCCCAGATATTCTTTATATAGTGTTATATATGTTAAAACCTCCCAGATATTCTATATATAGTGTTATATATG
>OZ024743.1:334558911-334596411 GCA_964016885.1 Eledone cirrhosa
TGGGACAGCCACTCCACCTCGCAAGGCTCGCACGTGTGAGTGGCCAACACACACACCCACACACACATATTTATACACACACACATATAAATATACATGCATATGTGTGTATATATTACGCTAGTTATACTGCTCAAAATCCCTAAGAGGATCATTAAACTATGTTTAGCAATACAGTTAATGTTTGAAATATATAGCTATTCAGAACCATCGATTATTTTATAGAACTTTTGTCATATTATATATTAATATGTTGTTAGTTGTTGTTGTTACAGCTCACACCTATCAGTTTTAGCTGGCCTTCTCCAAGGTATATCTCGTTGGTGTCTTGGGTAATTTAATGATAGGGACCCCAGTCCTATCATCTCATTTCTAATAAAGTGTCTTGCTCAAGGAAACAACACATCATCCGGTCTTAGAATTGAACTCACAACCTTTCGATTGTAAGCCCAATGCTATAACCACTAAGCCATGCGCCATATCAATATGTAGGTATTAAGGAATACATATAATTAAATCTAAGTACAAATTATAACTGAATAAGAAAATATTTCTACCATCGTAATGTTTTCGCTCTAACTGCCAGACTTTGGAACTCTCTTCCATATAATTGTTGCGCCCCCTATTGATCTGAATTCTTTCCAGTTTAAGGTAAATTCATTCCTTTCGTCTTAATTTCTCCTCCTTCTTCAGGCCTTTCTTGGGACTTTAAAAACATGTTGCTGTTTGTACCACGATAGAATGTACCCAAATCACACTGTAATATCTTACTGTTTGTACCACAATAAAATGAACCCAGAACAAACTGTAAAATGTTACTGTTTGTGCCACGATAAAATGTACCCAGAACAAACTGTAATATCTTACTGATTGTACCACGATAAAATTTACCCAGAACAAACTGTAATATGTTACTGTTTGTGCCGCGATAAAATATACCCAGAACAAACTGTAATTTGTTACAGTTGGTCCAACCATAAAATGTACCTAGAACAAACTGTAATATGTTACAGTTGGTTCCACGATAAAATGTACCCAGAACAAACTGTAATATGTTACAGTTGGTCCCACCATAAAATGTACCCAGAACAAACTGTAATATGTTACAGTTGGTCCCACGATCAAATGTACCCAGAACAAACTGTAACATGTTACTTTTTGTGCCACCATAAAATGTACCCAGAACAAACTGTAATTTGTTACAGTTGGTCCCACCATAACATGTACCCAGAACAAACTGTAATATGTTACAGTTGGTTCCACCATAAAATGTACCCAGAACATACTGTAATATGTTGCAGTTGGTCCCACGATAAAATGTATCCAGAACAAAGTGTAATATGTTACAGTTGGTTCCACCATAAAATGTACCCAGAACAAACTGTAATATGTTACAGTTGGTCCCACCATAAAACGTACCCAGAACAAACTGTAATATGTTACATTTGGTCCCACGATAAAATGTACCCAGAATAAAATGTAATATGTTACAGCTGGTCCCACCATAATATGTACCCAGAACAACCTGTAATTTGTTACAGTTGGTCCCACGATAAAATGTACCCAGAACAAACTGTAATTTGTTACAGTTGGTCCCACCATAAAATTTACCAAGAACAAACTGTAATTTGTTACAGTTGGTCCCACCATAAACGTACCCAGAACAAACTGTAATACGTTACAATTGGTCCCACCATAAAATATACGCAGAAAAAACTGTAATTTGTTACATTTAGTCCCACGATAAAATGTACCCAGAACAAATTGTAATATGTTACAGTTGGTCCCACCATAAAATGTACCCAGAACAAACTGTAATATGTTACAGTTGGTCCTACCATAAAATGTTCCCAGAACAATCTGTAATATGTTACAGTTGGTCACACCATAAAATGTACCCAGAACAAACTGTAATATGTTACAGTTGGTTCTACTATAAAATGTTCCCAGAATAAACTGTAAAATGTTACATTTGGTTCCACGATAAAATGTACCCAGAACAAACTGTAATATGTTACATTTGGTTCCACGATAAAATGTACCCAGAACAAACTGTAATTTGTTACATTTAGTCCCACGATAAAATGTACCCAGAACAAACTGTAATATGTTACAGTTGGTCCAACCATAAAATGTTCACAGAACAAACTGTAATATGTTACAGTTGGTCACACCATAAAATGTACCCAGAACAAACTGTAATATGTTACAGTTGGTTCTACCATAAAATGTTCCCAGAACAAACTGTAATATGTTACAGTTGGTTCAACGATAAAATGTACCCAGAACAAACTGTAATATGTTACAGTTGGTTCCACCATAAAATGTACCCAGAACAAACTGTAATATGTTGCAGTTGGTCCCACGATAAAATGTATCCTGACAAAGTGTAATATGTTACAGTTGGTTCCACCATAAAATGTACCCAGAACAAACTGTAATATGTTACAGTTGGTCCCACCATAAAACGTACCCAGAACAAACTGTAATATGTTACATTTGGTCCCACGATAAAATGTACCTAGAACAAACTGTATTATGTTACAGTTGGTCCCACCATAAAATGGACCCAGAACAACCTGTAATTTGTTACAGTTGGTCCAACCATAAAACTTACCCAGAACAAATGGAATTTCTTACAGTTGGTCCCACCATAAACGTACCCAGAACAAACTGTAATATGTTACAGTGGGTCCCACCATAAAATGTTCCCAGAACAATCTGTAATATGTTACAGTTGGTCACACCATAAAATGTACCCAGAACAAACGGTAATATGTTACAGTTGGTTCTACTATAAAATGTTCCCAGAACAAACTGTAATATGTTACAGTTGGTTCCACTATAAAATGTACCCAGAACATACTGTAATATGTTGAAGTTGGTCCCACGATAAAATGTACCCAGAACAAAGTGTAATATGTTACACTTGGTTCCACCATAGAATGTACCCAGAACAAACTGTAATATGTTACAGTTGGTCCCACCATAAAACGTACCCAGAACAAACTGTAATTTGTTACAGTTGGTCCCACCATAAACGTACCCAGAACAAACTGTAATATGTTACAGTTGGTCCCACCATAAAATATACGCAGAACAAACTGTAATTTGTTACATTTATTCCCACGATAAAATGTACCCAGACCAAATTGTAATATGTTACAGTTGGTCCCACCATAAAATGTACCCAGAACAAACTGTAATATGTTACAGTTGGTCCCACCATAAAATGTTCCCAGAACAATCTGTAATATGTTACAGTTGGTCACACCATAAAATGTACCCAGAACAAACTGTAATATGTTACAGTTGGTCCCACCATAACATGTACCCAGAACAAATTGTAATATGTTACAGTTGGTTCCACGATAAAATGTACCCAGAACAACCTGTAATATGTTGCAGTTGGTCCCACGATAAAATGTACCCAGAACAAACTGTAATATGTTACAGTTGTTTCCACGATAAAATGTAGCCAGAACAAACTGTAATATGTTACAGTTGGTCCCCCCATAAAATGTACCCAGAACAAACTGTAATATGTTACTGTTGGTTCCACGATAATATGTACCCAGAACAAACTGTAACATGTTACAGTTGGTCCCACCATAAAATGTACCCAGAACAAACTGTAATTTGTTACAGTTGGTCCCACCTTAAAATGTACCCAGAACAAACTGTAATATGTTACAGTTGGTTCCACTATAAAATGCACCCAGAACAAACTGTAATTTGTTACAGTTGGTCCCACCATAAAATGCACCCAGAACAAACTGTAATATGTTACAGTTGGTCCGACCATAAAATGTACCCAGAACAAACCGTAATTTGTTACAGTTGGTCCGACCATAAAATGTACCCAGAACAAACTGTAATATGTTACAGTTGGTCCCACCATAAAATGTACCCAGAACAAACTGTAATATGTTACAGTTGGTCCCACCATAAAATGTTCCCAGTACAAACTGTAATATGTTACAGTTGGTACCAGGATAAAATGTACCCAGAACAAACTGTAATATGTTACAGTTGGTCCCACCATAAAATGTACCGAGAACAAACTGTAATATGTTACAGTTGGTCCCACGATAAAATGTACCCAGAACAAACTGTAATATGTTACAGTTGGTCACACCATAAAATGTACCCAGAACAAACTGTAATATGTTGCAGTTGGTCCCACGATAAAATGTACCCAGAACAAAGTGTAATATGTTACACTTGGTTCCACCATAAAATGTACCCAGAACAAACTGTAATATGTTACAGTTGGTTCAACGATAAAATGTACCCAGAACAAACTGTAATATGTTACAGTTGGTTCCACCATAAAATGTACCCAGAACATACTGTAATAGGTTACAGTTGGTCCCACGATAAAATGTATCCAGACAAAGTGTAATATGTTACAGTTGGTTCCACCATAAAATGTACCCAGAACAAACTGTAATATGTTACAGTTGGTCCCACCATAAAACGTACCCAGAACAAACTGTAATATGTTACATTTGGTCCCACGATAAAATGTACCCAGAACAAACTGTAATATGTTACAGTTGGTCCCACCATAAAATGTACCCAGAACAACCTGTAATTTGTTACAGTTGGTCCCACCATAAAACTTACCCAGAACAAACTGTAATATGTTACAGTTGGTTCCACCATAAAATGTACCCAGAACATACTGTAATAGGTTACAGTTGGTCCCACGATAAAATGTATCCAGACAAAGTGTAATATGTTACAGTTGGTTCCACCATAAAATGTACCCAGAACAAACTGTAATATGTTACAGTTGGTCCCACCATAAAACGTACCCAGAACAACCTGTAATTTGTTACAGTTGGTCCCACCATAAAACTTACCCAGAACAAACTGTAATTTGTTACAGTTGGTCCCACCATAAACGTACCCAGAACAAACTGTAATATGTTACAGTTGGTCCCACCATAAAATGTTCCCAGAACAATCTGTAATATGTTACAGTTGGTCACATCATAAAATGTACCCAGAACAAACGGTAATATGTTACAGTTGGTTCTACTATAAAATGTTCCCAGAACAAACTGTAATATGTTACAGTTGGTTCCACTATAAAATTTACCCAGAACATACTGTAATATGTTGCAGTTGGTCCCACGATAAAATGTACCCAGAACAAAGTGTAATATGTTACACTTGGTTCCACCATAAAATGTACCCAGAACAAACTGTAATATGTTACAGTTGGTCCCACCATAAAACGTACCCAGAACAAACTGTAATTTGTTACAGTTGGTCCCACCATAAACGTACCCAGAACAAACTGTAATATGTTACAGTTGGTCCCACCATAAAATATACGCAGAACAAACTGTAATTTGTTACATTTATTCCCACGATAAAATGTACCCAGAACAAATTGTAATATGTTACAGTTGGTCCCACCATAAAATGTTCCCAGAACAATCTGTAATATGTTACAGTTGGTCACACCATAAAATGTACCCAGAACAAACTGTAATATGTTACAGTTGGTTCTACCATAAAATGTTCCCAGAACAAACTGTAATATGTTACAGTTGGTTCCACGATAAAATGTACCCAGAACAACCTGTAATTTGTTACAGTTGGTTCCACAATAAAATATACCCAGAACATACTGTAATATGTTGCAGTTGGTCCCACAATAAAATGTACCCAGAACAAACTGTAATATGTTACAGTTGGTTCCACCATAAAATGTACCCAGAACAAACTGTAATATGTTACAGTTGTTTCCACGATGAAATGTAGCCAGAACAAACTGTAATATGTTACAGTTGGTCCCACCTTAAAATGTACCCAGAACAAACTGTAATATGTTACAGTTGGTTCCACCATAAAATGTACCCAGAACAAACTGTAATTTGTTACAGTTGGTCCCACCATAAAATGTACCCAGAACAAACCGTAATATGTTACAGTTGGTTCAACGATAAAATGTACCCAGAACAAACTGTAATATGTTACAGTTGGTCCCACCATAAAATGTACCCAGAACAAACTGTAATATGTTACAGTTGGTCCCACCATAAAATGTACCCAGAACAAACTGTAATATGTTACAGTTGGTTCCACCATAAAATGTACCCAGAACAAACTGTAATTTGTTACAGTTGGTTCCACGATAAAATGTACCCAGAACAAACAGTAATATGTTTCAGTTGGTGCCACCATAAAATGTACCCATAACAAACTGTAATTTGTTACAGTTGGTCCCACCATAAAATGTACCCAGAACAAACTGTAATATGTTACAATTGGTCCCACCATAAAATGTACCCAGAACAAACTGTAATATGTTACAGTTGGTCCCACCATAAAATGTACCCAGAACAAACTGTAATATGTTAAAAGTTTGTCGCCCATGAAATATGCCCAGAATAAACTGTGATTTGTTACAGTTGGTCCCACCATAAAATGTACCCAGAACAAACTGTAATATGTTACAGTTGGTCCCACCATAAAATGTACCCAGAACAAACTGTAATATGTTACTGTTGGTTCCACGATAAAATGTACCCAGAACAAACTGTAATATGTTACAGTTGGTTCCACGACAAAATGTACCCAGAACAAACTGTAATATGTTACAGTTGGTTCAACGATAAAATGTACCCAGAACAAACTGTAATATGTTACAGTTGGTTCCACCATAAAATGTACCCAGAACAAACTGTAATATGTTACAGTTGGTCCCACCATAAAATGTTCCCAGTACAAACTGTAATATGTTACAGTTGGTACCAGGATAAAATGTACCCAGAACAAACTGTAATATGTTACAGTTGGTCCCACCATAAAATGTACCGAGAACAAACTGTAATATGTTACAGTTGGTCCCACGATAAAATGTACCCAGAACAAACTGTAATATGTTACAGTTGGTCACACCATAAAATGTACCCAGAACAAACTGTAATATGTTGCAGTTGGTCCCACGATAAAATGTACCCAGAACAAAGTGTAATATGTTACACTTGGTTCCACCATAAAATGTACCCAGAACAAACTGTAATATGTTACAGTTGGTTCAACGATAAAATGTACCCAGAACAAACTGTAATATGTTACAGTTGGTTCCACCATAAAATGTACCCAGAACATACTGTAATAGGTTACAGTTGGTCCCACGATAAAATGTATCCAGACAAAGTGTAATATGTTACAGTTGGTTCCACCATAAAATGTACCCAGAACAAACTGTAATATGTTACAGTTGGTCCCACCATAAAACGTACCCAGAACAAACTGTAATATGTTACATTTGGTCCCACGATAAAATGTACCCAGAACAAACTGTAATATGTTACAGTTGGTCCCACCATAAAATGTACCCAGAACAACCTGTAATTTGTTACAGTTGGTCCCACCATAAAACTTACCCAGAACAAACTGTAATATGTTACAGTTGGTTCCACCATAAAATGTACCCAGAACATACTGTAATAGGTTACAGTTGGTCCCACGATAAAATGTATCCAGACAAAGTGTAATATGTTACAGTTGGTTCCACCATAAAATGTACCCAGAACAAACTGTAATATGTTACAGTTGGTCCCACCATAAAACGTACCCAGAACAACCTGTAATTTGTTACAGTTGGTCCCACCATAAAACTTACCCAGAACAAACTGTAATTTGTTACAGTTGGTCCCACCATAAACGTACCCAGAACAAACTGTAATATGTTACAGTTGGTCCCACCATAAAATGTTCCCAGAACAATCTGTAATATGTTACAGTTGGTCACATCATAAAATGTACCCAGAACAAACGGTAATATGTTACAGTTGGTTCTACTATAAAATGTTCCCAGAACAAACTGTAATATGTTACAGTTGGTTCCACTATAAAATTTACCCAGAACATACTGTAATATGTTGCAGTTGGTCCCACGATAAAATGTACCCAGAACAAAGTGTAATATGTTACACTTGGTTCCACCATAAAATGTACCCAGAACAAACTGTAATATGTTACAGTTGGTCCCACCATAAAACGTACCCAGAACAAACTGTAATTTGTTACAGTTGGTCCCACCATAAACGTACCCAGAACAAACTGTAATATGTTACAGTTGGTCCCACCATAAAATATACGCAGAACAAACTGTAATTTGTTACATTTATTCCCACGATAAAATGTACCCAGAACAAATTGTAATATGTTACAGTTGGTCCCACCATAAAATGTTCCCAGAACAATCTGTAATATGTTACAGTTGGTCACACCATAAAATGTACCCAGAACAAACTGTAATATGTTACAGTTGGTTCTACCATAAAATGTTCCCAGAACAAACTGTAATATGTTACAGTTGGTTCCACGATAAAATGTACCCAGAACAACCTGTAATTTGTTACAGTTGGTTCCACAATAAAATATACCCAGAACATACTGTAATATGTTGCAGTTGGTCCCACAATAAAATGTACCCAGAACAAACTGTAATATGTTACAGTTGGTTCCACCATAAAATGTACCCAGAACAAACTGTAATATGTTACAGTTGTTTCCACGATGAAATGTAGCCAGAACAAACTGTAATATGTTACAGTTGGTCCCACCTTAAAATGTACCCAGAACAAACTGTAATATGTTACAGTTGGTTCCACCATAAAATGTACCCAGAACAAACTGTAATTTGTTACAGTTGGTCCCACCATAAAATGTACCCAGAACAAACCGTAATATGTTACAGTTGGTTCAACGATAAAATGTACCCAGAACAAACTGTAATATGTTACAGTTGGTCCCACCATAAAATGTACCCAGAACAAACTGTAATATGTTACAGTTGGTCCCACCATAAAATGTACCCAGAACAAACTGTAATATGTTACAGTTGGTTCCACCATAAAATGTACCCAGAACAAACTGTAATTTGTTACAGTTGGTTCCACGATAAAATGTACCCAGAACAAACAGTAATATGTTTCAGTTGGTGCCACCATAAAATGTACCCATAACAAACTGTAATTTGTTACAGTTGGTCCCACCATAAAATGTACCCAGAACAAACTGTAATATGTTACAATTGGTCCCACCATAAAATGTACCCAGAACAAACTGTAATATGTTACAGTTGGTCCCACCATAAAATGTACCCAGAACAAACTGTAATATGTTAAAAGTTTGTCGCCCATGAAATATGCCCAGAATAAACTGTGATTTGTTACAGTTGGTCCCACCATAAAATGTACCCAGAACAAACTGTAATATGTTACAGTTGGTCCCACCATAAAATGTACCCAGAACAAACTGTAATATGTTACTGTTGGTTCCACGATAAAATGTACCCAGAACAAACTGTAATATGTTACAGTTGGTTCCACGACAAAATGTACCCAGAACAAACTGTAATATGTTACAGTTGGTTCAACGATAAAATGTACCCAGAACAAACTGTAATATGTTACAGTTGGTTCCACCATAAAATGTACCCAGAACATACTGTAATAGGTTACAGTTGGTCCCACGATAAAATGTATCCAGACAAAGTGTAATATGTTACAGTTGGTTCCACCATAAAATGTACCCAGAACAAACTGTAATATGTTACAGTTGGTCCCACCATAAAACGTACCCAGAACAAACTGTAATATGTTACATTTGGTCCCACGATAAAATGTACCCAGAACAAACTGTAATATGTTACAGTTGGTCCCACCATAAAATGTACCCAGAACAACCTGTAATTTGTTACAGTTGGTCCCACCTTAAAACTTACCCAGAACAAACTGTAATTTGTTACAGTTGGTCCCACCATAAACGTACCCAGAACAAACTGTAATATGTTACAGTTGTTCCCACCGTAAAATATACGCAGAACAAACTGTAATTTGTTACATTTAGTCCCACGATAAAATGTACCCAGAACAAATTGTAATATGTTACAGTTGGTCCCACCATAAAATGTACCCAGAACAACCTGTAATTTCTTACAGTTGGTTCCACCATAAAATATACCCAGAACAAACTGTAATATGTTACAGTTGGTTCCACGATAAAATGTAGAGATCTTATTCTCGCCGAGCTTAACTTCGCCTCTTATTTCTATGGGATCAATGAAATAAAGTACCAGCATTGCACTGGGGTCGATTTATTCAGCTTTCTCCTTCCCCTCAGATTGTGCCAAAAGTAGAAACAAATATTAGTATCATTATTATTGTTTGGAGCGGTGGGTTGGCAGTATTGGCAGAAAGTCAGACGCCATGTTTTGCAGCATACAGTTACACCACTTTATGGTCGGAGTTCACATCCCGCCGAGGTTAACTTTGCCTTTCATCCTCACGGTGTCGATAAAATAAAGTAACAGTCACGCACTGGGTCGATTTAATCGACTTTCCCTTACCCCCAAATCACTAGCCTTGTGCCTATAGTAGAACTCTTTATTGTTTGGAGCGGTGGATTGGCAGTATTGGCAGAAGGTCAGACGCCATGTTTTGCAGCATAGAGTTACACCCCTTTATGGTCGGAGTTCAAATCCCAAAGAGGTTAACTTTTCCTTTCATCCTTACGGGGTCGATAAAATAAAGCACCAGTAATGCATTGGGATAATTACTGGCCTCGTCCCAAAAGTATCAACTATTATTATTGTTTGGAGCGAATGGACGTGTGTATGGAAACTCCCCGGAAAAAGTAAATTTAATACAGATAATATTACGAAAATACTTTCGTTTGTTCCAATTTTTCTAATAGAAGTGTTTCAGCTTGTTCAATGGAACACACCGTTAACTGTAGAAAAAAAAAAAGGTTTGTCTTTAGACATCTTAAGCCGTTTACATCTTTTTGACAATTACTTGAATGCAATATTGGGTGTGTTGCAGAAAGACGGCTTAAGAAGTAGCATGAAGAGGGTCATATCCCAGTGCTGACAGCTGCAGTTTAAATAACATAATTAAGCACGTCACGAAATGGTTTTCAATGGAAAGAACGGAATGTGGAAGACAATAGAGAGACGAACATGCATGCAATGATATAATTTTAAAACGCTTTCATTTAGTGTTGGATAATAGGAGACGTAAACAGATGAACAGCAACGATAAGTGCAATGAGACTAAAGGATCGTTTCTACTCAAGGTAAAGAAGAGATGAACGAGATATATCACAAAAGCAGTGTTCCCTTGCCTGATCACGAATAATTTGATAGCTAGTGAGAGAGGTGGAAAAAAGAAAAGAAGTTACCTTGAGTGTGGGGATATAGCTCGACTGCCTGTGACTGAATAAGCTGCGCAAACGACACCCAAATGTCATGTGATTATGTTCAACTGGGTGACAGATTCTTCCAATAAAGAACAGAAACGGTTCAGCCAACATACAGTTTAAAGTATTCTCGGGTTCCTCCAAATAGGGGAGTGGGCTGCCATAAGTGGGGATGGATGAAAAATCGCTAATTTTTCTAGGTTGTCTCCATTAACTTTAAAAAACCCCCAGAATTAGTCGTTTAGTTTACATATTAACACTCCTATTTATTTTTATAACGTATGGGATTTCTGGTAATGGTAATTTTCTGCCATTCATATATTCTTAAAAATAATTCTTTATACCATATACAATGCTTAAAGTAAACTACAAATTCCTTGTATTTTTAATGTCTAAAGAAAATTAATTGTCGCAGGAATGCTACCAATTAAAATATAATCTGAAAAATTAGTATGGTCGTGGTGATTATTGGAGACCCGAGAGTACAGGAATAGTTTCTCCAACATAGTTTCTAACTATCAAATTTTGCTCCCAAAATATTTAGTTGGTCAGAAACTGGTAAAGGACACCAACGTCATGAGTAATACGACCAAATCCGAAAACACATAGCTGCAAAGTAAACTGTTTAACCACACAGCCATAACTGATAATAAAATATCACGTCACATTCATTTCAAATTTTCCTTGTGCCCACTTCAATGATAAAGATGAAACCTACAAGCAAGAGCAAAATGTATATGTTGGTTTTGATTGGTCCATTGAATTCAATAGATTTCCTTTGGGGGCTTTAATCGGTCGTTTTCCTTAAAATTCGAAACCCTTTCCCGCCCAGTCAAGTTAACATCTATTGTTTCTCGTGTTATCAAATTTACTCTGAATTAGCAAGCATAACTTCAAAATAGACATTTAAATTGAGTCCACTTCCTCATTAAGATGAAAGTTTATGGTGTATTTGAAAATATTATTATATTGTAAGCATGGTAAAATGTGAAAATCGCTTAATAGAAATTGATTAATCCTTTCATATTTCTTTCTTAAGAACTGTCAAAAATAATCCTCTTTGAATATTTCAGTTTGTAACTGTTAATATAATAAAATGAGAAGAAACTAAATCTTCTTTGAATAACACTTTCGGATAAATAAAGCTCTTTTCTTGATGGAATATCTGCTAGGGGTTGATAGTGATTTACGAATTATAAAGTGTATCTATTCATGTTTGTTGCAGACTCACTGGTGGCTGACGAGACTAATATAGACCGGATACACCCAACTGTAGCGACTGTAAGGGAAATTGTATTATGGACTTGGTGTTTCTGTGCCTCGTTTCATTTTCTCTCCTCTTATTTCCGCAGATAAACCTTCTGTGCATTCTCGATGAATGAAGCAAATTGATGAATGGTGTGTGACAAGGTCATGCAATCAGAGGCCATATCCGACCAGAGATTTAATGTCAGGCGTGATAGTGAATAATTGATATTTATGAATTTCTAACACGTTATCTTTGCTTTCTAACTTTTCTAAATTTTACACAGTTACAGAACAAACATATTAAAACCGAAAAAGTGTCGAATAATAATCCCAGCGCGTCTCCCTCGCCATCCTCCGGGGCAATGTATTCTCCATTCTGTCGGTTGGAACCCAGAGGTGGAAGATAAGTTAGTTGGAAGTGGAGAATATTCGTTTGGAAGTCGCTTTCTCTCTATTTCTAAATGTAGTATTAGCTTGAATAATTGGTTTAATAAACTCATTTATAATAATTATAATTCAAATTAAGATATCACTTAAACTTTTAAACCAGTAGCATTACCCGTTCTTTGAATTAGTGGCAACACATTCACCGTCCGTTAATGAGATTGTAGTGTCGAATTCCTGGATTAGAGTGTGCCGTCATTGGAAAGCTTTCCAGGGTTTCAGTAATAGAGGGTAACCTATCCTTTATTAGATGCATAATCGTGTAAATGAATATACTGTAGGTGTTATGACACAGCGCCACTTTACGCCGACGTTGAATTTGGAAGTCTCCGATGGTGTGTCATTTGCAAGGAACTTTGAAGACATTCTTTCTGATGACTTTCTCTGCACCAAATATCTCTGCACGCATGTGTCATAAAAAAAAAGATGGAAATTATCGTATGTCTTTTTCGGCTCCATAAAGGCCAGCTACAGACAATGGCTAATGCTGGTTTTGAAAGATTTTCTTGCAACTGTGAAACTAAAACGATTTTAACCGTTATTTCACGAAATGGTCATAAAACAACTTTACAACTTTGGAAGGGTGGCTTCTGTAAATCGTCTGAATCGATTGCTGAACATTCGAAATCGAACAACTTTTGTGGTATACAGCAAGGAGGTCTCACAGTACCTGTCATAGTCTACTTTGTCTCCCTTCTTCGTGAAGATTATAACAATTAGTTCATCCTTGTCTTCCTCAGGTCTTCCTGCTTACAACGAAAGCAGTGATATCGGTGTAGAAATTAATGAAAAGATTTGAAGTACCTCTTATGTTAATAGTACCGTGTAGAATATTTAGAGTTTACCTTTAACAAGAACGGTTTGTAGGTACTTAGATATATAGCCACCCATAAGAGCTTAGACGTTCAAAGTCCGCAAAAAGTGGTGAACTCCCCGAGCGTTTAGGGAGTATCGAAGCAGCCACTATGGAGGGCACCTTCTCTCACCTCTTTCTAATTCAGCATAAACAGCCTGAATTCAGTGTGAACATAGTTTCTTGGCTGTGGATACTCTTGCCGAAACATCTGTATGGTTTAATTTTAAGAATAGGCATATCTAACATCGATAGACCACAGACCGTGATAACTTTTCATAATACTGAATGATGATGACTACTTGCTAAAAAAGAGTATCAGCAATAGCTGAAAGTTTAACCCTGCAGTAGACATGCGTCCTGATACAAACACACACACACACACATACTCACACACACACATATACATATATATATATATATATATATATATATATATATATATATATATATATATATATATACATATATATAAAGTGTGTCCCATGAGATATATATAAACACTTTCATTAGAATGCTATTGAAATGTGTATATATTTTTGGGGACACCCTGTCTAATGTTGAATGGTTGGTAATATAAGTAGACAGTGTAATTGATAAGTTAAGATATATTAACAAAATAACTATGCTGGTATGCCACTAGAATAAATCGAGAATAAGGGTGGAGGTGGGGGTGTACATTAAGCCGCTTAAAACCATAGAAATCGGGATAAGCACTGATCGCATGAGCCCCAGGGCTTGAGGCAGATTTTAGACTTTTAGACATATCACTGTGGACTGCAGGGTACTTTTCTACTTATCAGATATGACGTACTTCACAAAATGATATTAAATTGATACTAATCATTCTTCTCCCAAAGAACTAAAAGAATTATTAATTAACTAGATGATTTTCCTCCACACAACATTAAATATGATTGCCTTAACTTGAACTTTACGTGATAGCTAGGTAGCTTGGTTAATAATTACTTTTGAAAATCCCTTTAGCGTAGAAAATAATAATTTCTTGTAACGAGATACAAACCATCGATAGAATTCCTCAACCAATAAGTGAATATATTAATACTCATCAAGTGATGACCTTCAATAAGAAAAATAAAATCTAGAATCGGAAGAAAGTAATCAAGATTTACATGGGATGGGAAAAATAAAGATAACAATTAATAGAACAGCGATGTCTTCTGTGTTGTGAACATCAATGTATTCTGACGTTTCAAGCAGGGTCATTTTTATATTTTTATCTTCAGCGTAAACAAAGCGGCTGACTTAATAATCAATTGGAAAACTTGAAATTTAAAACGTGTGCGTTTCAACGGAAATTACGATAACCAGAGTCGGTCACTATTGAGGGCGATGGATTGGCAGTATCGGTGGAGCGTCGGATTACACCTCCTTTACAATCTGAGTTCAAATCCTGTCAGGTAATATTTGCCTTTCATCATTATGGGGGTCGATAAAATAAAGTACCAGTAATGCACTAGGGTCGATTTAATCGACTTTCTCTCCCTAAAGTTGTTGGCCTTGCGCCTAAAAACAGAAACCAACACTCGGTCATTATAAATAATAGGTAAAGTATACCTGGATAGCGAAAGTTCTATTCCATGATTAGCGCCAATAGCTACTTTTCTCCCGTTTCTAGGGGTACTTCATCCGGATTTTCTCGACTATTATTATTATAAAGGTCGGACGCCATGCGTTGCAGTATAAATTACGGCCCTTTATGATCTAAGTTCAAATCCTCCCGAGGTTAACTTTGCCTTTCATCCTTATGTGGTCGATAAAATAAAGTACCAGTAATGCACTGGAAGTTATTGCTGGCCTTGTGCAAAAAGCAGAAACAATTACTATTTTAGTCATTTGACTCAGGACGCACACATTTCAAATTTAACTTCAGTGATATTTTTCTCTTTCTGAAACATTATTTTCCTTATATTCTTAAGTTTGCTCCTTTAACACACCTTGTGTATGTCAGTGTATATATCAACACACCTTGTGTATGACAGTGTATATATCAACACACCTTGTGTATGTCAGTGTATATATCAACACACCTTGTGTATGTCAGTGTATATATCAACACACCTTGTGTATGTCAGTGGATATATCAACACACATTGTGTATGTCAGTGTATATATCAACACACCTTGTGTATGTCAGTGTATATATCAACACACCTTGTGTATGTCAGTGGATATATCAACACACATTGTGTATGTCAGTGTATATATCAACACACCTTGTGTATGTCAGTGTATATATCAACACACCTTGTGTATGTCAGTGTATATATCAACACACCTTGTGTATGTCAGTGTATATATCGACAACGTTTTAACATCAAAATTGATTTTTATCTTAATCAACTTTTAAGAAAAGACAGATGTAATATTTTAGTTCCGTCGCCATTTTCTTGTTTGTTTGTATCGCTTATATCTCATACATAATTTAATATATTAATTTCCTATAAAAATGTTAGTTGAAGAGATAAAGACCACACACACACACACACACACACACACACACACACACACACACAGACAGACACACACACACACACACACACACACACACACACACACACACACACACACACATATATATATACGTATATATGCATCGTATATACCAAATATATACAAATATGTTTTCATATATACTACATACACACACATACACACACACACACACACACACACACACACACACACACATATATATATATATATATATATATATATATATATATATATATATACATACATATATATGAATATATACACAGCGCTGTATATACAGATATGTGTATATCATGTACACACATGTATATCATGTGCACACGTACACACACACATATATATACATACATGTATATGAGGATATATTCCTTCCCTATACCGTACCGATTGTGTTGTTATTTCTGTTTACCTTATATATATATAACATATATATATACACAAATATGTGTTCATATATACCATCCATACACACACAAACAACCCCTCCTTATATATATAATATTATATATATAATATTATATATATATACAACAAACCCTCCATCTCAATTCTACTTTTGAAAAGCAGAAGAACTGCGAAACCGGTAAAGGAACCAAATAAATGTATATTAAAAAAAAAAAGACTCCAGTTGCATTTTCGATTTCATCTTTTTTCCTTATATATATACATATATATATATATATATATATATATATATATATATATATGTGTGCATGTATGTATAAATATACATACTACTGTACGTCTGTATACATATATGTATGTACGTATATATACTTATATTTAAGTCTCAGCCGTACTAAGAGTGACAAATGAAATTTCATTTCATTCTTTTCTCTCTCTCTCTCTCTCTCTCTCTCTCTCTCTCTCTCTCTATATATATATATATATATATATATATATATATATATATATATATATATATATATATATATATATATATATATATATATATGTAAGTATGTATGTATGTATGTATACGTACATACATATATGTCTACAGAGGTACAGTAGTATGTATATATATACATACATGCACACATATATATATATGCACGTATCGGTTTACCGAACATTTATTATAATGCTCGGTTTGTTTGTAAACAAGCTAATAAGCTAATAAGCTTTAAACAAGCTAATAAGCTTGAAACTAGTACATCGTTCCTGTGTCAGTGTTGAATAAAAGGTGAGGTAGTTTCCTAAACACTGTACGGCATAATTCGGGCTGTTTGTTTGTTTACAAACAAACCGAACATTATAATAAATGTTCGGTAAACCGATACGTGCATATATATATGTGTGCATGTATGTATATATATACATACTACTGTACGTCTGTATACATATATGTATGTACGTATACATACATACTTACATTTAAGTAAGTGCTGTACTAACAGTGAGAAAGGAAATTTCGTTTCATTCTATTCCATTTATATATATATATATATATATATGGAAGATGGACGTTAAACGATGATGATGATGATGATGATGATATACAAATATGTGTTCATGTATGCCATCATGCATACACAAACACACACACACACACACACACACACACATATATATATATATGTGTTTATGTATACCATGCATGCATAACATATATTGTTGAGTATTTGATTCTTCAGATTGTTTGCTCCTGTGTATGTCTTGCTAACTAATGTATATAATTGAATTTATATTCCAAATTCAAAAAAATATATATTCATTTCTGTAGCCTTCCTTCTTTAATCAAATTATCAAGCTGTCAAAATATCGTGGAATAATAAGACATAAAGGATCCGCCATAACATTATTTATGGTTACCTTTAATATTCACAAGTACAGGTGGTGATTAGATTTGCTAGAAATAGATAACAGATCTCTCTTAGGTGATAGATGTGTCCGAGTTATTTTGGCATTTGGGGGCAGTAATGGGCTGGGTGTGGGTTTTGGATGGATGTTTCGACCGATTACAGGGTATCCTTATAAATCTTTCAAAGTGTAATTACGATCCACTGGAAAATGTGGAAAACAGCGACGATTAAAGTTTTGTAGCATTTTATGAAATATATAGAATTTCACGGTTATATACGACGTCCATTAGAATCATGTTTCAGAGTTCAATGTGTGTTACATTTTACCAGTAATAATAGAAAATGACACCAATCTATTTCAGTTACCTAGTTATCTAACGACAGCAACAGTTGACTGATAAAATGACAAGTCGGACAATCATATTAGGGCCCACCCCACAGCCCCGGCGGATGGAATAGAGAAGGCGTTTCCCCAGGGGACGGCAAGTGAGACGCGCTGGAAAAGCCATTGATATGAATTAACAGGTAGAATTGTTTCTCAGACGTTAACACCGGCTTTGAGAAATATGGAAAATTGAATAAATACTTTCGTGTCCCAAATAATATAGAGGGTGGGTGTGGGGAGTATGTATGGGGTGGTGGGGTGGAATAAGTGGTTTGGGGTGTGGAAATCGATAATTTTTCTAGGTAGCCTTCGTTGATTTTTTTACAAAGCAGAATTAGTCGTTTAGTTTACATATTGAGACCCCAACCCATCCTATTTATTTTATATCATATGGGATTTCTAGTAATGCACTTTTTTGGTCATGTATAATGTTTTTTTAATGTATAAAGAAAATTAATTGTCGCTGGAATGCTACCATTTAAAACAAAATTTACCGGAGATAGGTTAGTAAAATTTAATAAGCACGCGTGTGTGTGTGCGGGGGTGAGGGATGGGGTAAAATAAGAGCGGGTGTGTGCGGGAAAAAAAAAATCTGAAAAATTAATAAGCGAGTGGTGGGGGACGACTATTAGAGACCTAAGAGTAACTTGTCTTTTTCTGGGCACCCTATTCCTGAAATACGAAAAGAAAAGTCCCATAGTTTAAAGACAAGATTATTAGTTCAATGATATTAAATAACAGCAAATGCAACACGTAGGTATCAATAAAATTATAAATTAATATTTGAGTGAAGTATAGCCGAATATTTAGTAGAATACTTCGAAATCGGACAGATTTATTGATGCAGCATGACGGATGAATAAGAAGCACGTTTCGCAGTCATTTGGTCCTGAGCTTCATCCAACTGTGTGACAAGGCTGATCCTCTGATTTACAGGAATAGACCACCCATCGGGTTTCTCAATTTTCAGTCTACACACTTACATTCGCAAGGACTGTTCCATTTTTTTGTATGAGGTTTTGTAATATTCTAAAATCTGTTTGGAATTCCATTTATTGATGAGCATAAGTACAGACAGACAGACAGACAGACAGACAGACAGACAGACAGACACACACACACACACACACACATATATATATATATATATATACATACATATATATATAGAGAGAGAGAGAGAGAAAGAGAGGGGTGGTTAAGTCACGACTGTGCACACATTTTATTTTGTAATTAAATATTTCTCGTGTTTCCTACTTACACAAACACGTATACACGTATACACACACACAAACGCACGCACACACACACACATACATATATATATATACATGTATATATATATGTGTGTATATATATATATATATATATATAAATACATACACACTGAGTGCTCTACTACTACGGCTATAACCCACCAGTGTGCAACTATATATATATATATATATATATATATATATATATATATTTATATAATTAAGTTAAAGTGTACATCTACATATGTATACGGAAGTATTAGTATGCATATAAATACACACATGTATACATATGTACATGTACTCAGCTTTTCACTAGACACTTTACAGTGAGTGTCAGCTAGTCTGTATGTAACCACACAGACGGACCGGGTTTTAGAGTCATACGGGTTTTCAAGGAAACACATTTCCTCTATTCTCCAGAGGGCCAGACAGGAATATTGGACTAGTTTCGATGTTATTACATCTCATCAGCAATATTTACCCATCTTCCGGCTTCTCTAGAGAATTGTAAAAGCACATATCGTTATATGCTTTTTCTATGAAAATTAGTAGTGGGTAGACTAATTTGCATAGAACGTGAGTCATTGTACGCACCGGTTCAGCGGAAACGATAAAAACAAATAACGAAACGAAATTAAATTTCGTTTCGCTTCTAACTCACTTTTGTATGACTGACGCTTAAACAATTAAGTTAAAGTGTACATCTACATATGTATACGGAAGTATTAGTATGCATATAAATACACACATGTATACATATGTACATGTACTCAGCGTTTCACTAGACACTTTACAGTGAGTGTCAGCTAGTCTGTATGTAACCACACAGACGGACCGGGTTTTAGAGTCATACGGGTTTTCAAGGAAACACATTTCCTCTATTCTCCAGAGGGCCAGACAGGAATATTGGACTAGTTTCGATGTTATTACATCTCATCAGCAATATTTACCCATCTTCCGGCTTCTCTGGAGAATTGTAAAAGCACATATCGTTATATGCTTTTTCTATGAAAATTAGTAGTGGGTAGACTAATTTGCATAGAACGTGAGTCATTGTACGCACCGGTTCAGCGGAAACGATAAAAACAAATAACGAAACGAAATTAAATTTCGTTTCGCTTCTAACTCACTTTTGTATGACTGACGCTTAAACAATTAAGTTAAAGTGTACATCTACATATGTATACGGAAGTATTAGTATGCATATAAATACACACATGTATACATATGTACATGTACTCAGCTTTTCACTAGACACTTTACAGTGAGTGTCAGCTAGTATGTATGTAACCACACAGACGGACCGGGTTTTAGAGTCATAGAAGCGAAACGAAATTTAATTTCGTTTCGTTATTTGTTTTTATCGTTTCCGCTGAACCGGTGCGTACAATGACTCACGTTCTATGCAAATTAGTCTACCCACTACTAATTTTCATAGAAAAAGCATATAACGATATGTGCTTTTACAATTCTCCAGAGAAGCCGGAAGATGGGTAAATATTGCTGATAAGATGTAATAACATCGAAACTAGTCCAATATTCCTGTCTGGCCCTCTGGAGAATAGAGGAAATGTGTTTCCTTGAAAACCCATATGACTCTAAAACCCGGTCCGTCTGTGTGGTTACATACAGACTAGCTGACACTCACTGTAAAGTGTCTAGTGAAAAGCTGAGTACATGTACATATGTATACATGTGTGTATTTATATGCATACTAATACTTCCGTATACATATGTAGATGTACACTTTAACTTAATTGTTTAAGCGTCAGTCATACAAAAGTGAGTTAGAAGCGAAACGAAATTTAATTTCGTTTCGTTATTTGTTTTTATCGTTTCCGCTGAACCGGTGCGTACAATGACTCACGTTCTATGCAAATTAGTCTACCCACTACTAATTTTCATAGAAAAAGCATATAACGATATGTGCTTTTACAATTCTCCAGAGAAGCCGGAAGATGGGTAAATATTGCTGATGAGATGTAATAACATCGAAACTAGTCCAATATTCCTGTCTGGCCCTCTGGAGAATAGAGGAAATGTGTTTCCTTGAAAACCCATATGACTCTAAAACCCGGTCCGTCTGTGTGGTTACATACAGACTAGCTGACACTCACTGTAAAGTGTCTAGTGAAAAGCTGAGTACATGTACATATGTATACATGTGTGTATTTATATGCATACTAATACTTCCGTATACATATGTAGATGTACACTTTAACTTAATTGTTTAAGCGTCAGTCATACAAAAGTGAGTTAGAAGCGAAACGAAATTTAATTTCGTTTCGTTATTTGTTTTTATATATTTATATATATGTGCGTATATATTAAATCATGACTGCACTAAAATTTCATATTTAATTAAATATTTTTCTTATATCCTAATCATATATTTTTTGTTACATACAATATAGTTGTGTTAATAAACAAATGTATAATTAATAAGAAAATATGAAACACGTTTAACAGAATCTATATATATAGACATTGAACAGAGCCGCAACTTTAATAATTGTTTCTACTATTGGCACAAGGCCAGCAGTTATCCCAGTGCATTACTGGTACTTTATTTTATCGACCCCGTAAGGATGTAAGTCAAAGTTAACCTCGGCGGGATTTGAACTCAGAATGGAAAGGGCTGTAACTCTATGCGTCAAAGCATGGCGTCCGACCCTCTACCGATACTGCCAAAGCCGCATCTTTAATAATGTCTGTTTAAAATAAAGATTGTTCCCTCACACGTTGGAACAATCTTTATTAGAGAAACACAATGGTGTATGGTCATATTCATATATACACATGTACACAGACATACACCGATATACACACACAGTCATACATGTAGACACACACACGTATGGGAACATACGTAGTGTTGCTTTAACATATTCACACACCCACGTGCACACAAATATACACACACAGACACATACAGACACACTCAAAGACACAAACACATAGGAATACACAGTATTGTATTATCATATTTTCACACACACACACACACACGAATACATAGACACACACAGAATCACATAGACATACACACGTACATACACATACTCACATACACATACATGTGGGAACACACAAATACAAAGAAACACACGCAGTGTTGTATTATCATATTCACACATACACACACCGACATACAAACACAGACACACAGATATGGGAACACATGCAAACACGCAGTGTTGTATTATCGTATTCACACACACACACACAAACATATGCACACATACACACACACATGCATACAGATACGCACACAGATACATACACACACACACACACACGCACACACACACATGTACATAGACCTTTAAAAATATATATAGAGAGAAAGATGTTAGATAGTTTCACACACATACATACATATCATAGAGATGGATAGATAGATAGATAGATAGATAGATAGATAGATAGATAGATAGATAGGTAGAAAGACAGATAGATAGATAGAAAGAAAGATAGATAGATAGACAGATAGGTAGATGATACGTAGTTTTACACACATACACATCATGCGGTTTGGGTTATTAAGCCTGTTCATTACGCTGTCAAGAACGTCACGTGGAGACATTTTACCAGAGTTATGGCAAATTTTATTTGGGAAAATCCACCGCTGGAAAAATATAAATATGAAGACAAACCATAAGTAAGGTTTAGCTGTATGCCTTTTCCTTCGTGTATTAACATTTACATCTGAATGGAACAGAAATCTATAACGTATTTAGAATGAGTAAAAACGACTCCTTATCGTCAGGTCAGGCTTCTGCCTGCTACTGGAACCATGCAATCCAGTACCATCTGCTTCATGGTCGAGTGGTTGGCGACTAAACCGAATCCCCCATGAGACCGTGGTCTGGTGTAGATGGTTAGTAGAACCCCAGCAACACAAAAATACCTGTTAAAAGAGTAGTGAACTCCATAGAGTCAACGGCCATCCATCCAAAATATGGGTTAATAGCCCCACCAACCGCAAACAGGCCAAGCGTAGTGAGTAAGATTACACTCTTGGCATGATCAAAACCAATCAGAAAGCAGTGGAAGTCAACCAGGTATGGGCTACTTCAAAAAGGAGTAAGATGGCTCTGGATTGGACTGGAAAGAAGACTCCTGTAGCTTACATCCTAAACATGCAAATGATCCAATACTTAATGGAGATTAGGTATTCCGTTATATTTACAAATAGAAAATTTACAAATACAAATAGAAAAAGTTTATAACAGAAAAGCAAGTTTGCAATGATCAGAGTATATTTTCTTCAGATTTGTTTTAACTAAAAATATTTATACTGTTAATGATGAGGATTAAATAGTTATGTTTAAGCTCAGCATAAATGCAATATTAATGGGAGTAGACGATAACAAATGAGAAAAAAGAAACATTTGTCTCAGCTTTTCAGTGAGTAATATTGTTTCTGTATATCATCTGTGTAATGACAGAGAAGAGAGAACCTTGGACACATCATTGTTGAATCCCGGAGTCACAAGTTACTTCACGTCTTACAACATATATCCTCATCCAGGTAACCCAACCGAGGTTGACTAACACTCAGTTTGTGTCCAGATACACCCTACTGACCCCGGCAGTCACTTCTCTTCAGTTATAGCCATCTCGCTCTGATCGATCGACAAGATCCCAGACATCATTCGATGACCGGGTGGTGTGGACCTCGTCAAATCGGACCAATGAAACAATGTTTCCATTGGTCTTTCCATTGCTGATACTATCTACCGGTTGCAATTCCTGGCAGAAGGAGCAACGTGAAATAAAGTGTCTTGCTCAATGACATATTTCATCACCCGAGAATTGAACTAGCAACCTCACGATTGCGAATCCAACTCACTAACTACTAAACCACGTCCTTTCACAATATAGCCATCTAGATGCCTTTTATGGTGCTTCAACGTTATTTTCTATGTCTCACCTTCTACTTGCTCCTTAGTGTAGCTAAAGGAATGAGCTGCAAGCCCTCGGCTGCCAAGCTCCACAGACATGCACCTAAATGATTGTTAATATGGAAAAACATGAAAGAGCAGTGGAATGGCTGTTAAGGAAATTGAAGTTCTGGTTACAAATCCCGCCGAGGTCAGCTTCGCCTTTCATTCTTCCGAGGTCGATTAAATAAAGTAACACACTGGATTTAATCGATTTTCCCCTCCCCCAAATTGGTTGGCCTTGTATTTAAATGAGAAACCAATTTGGAAAAATATGAAAATATTTGTTGATATGAGAGATCTGTAACATCAATTATAATAATAGCGAATATGTGTATATTTATTTATATATATATTTGTTTGTCACACACTGAAAGGGAGATAACTGAGAGAGGAAGAGGGTGATGACAAACTATAGAAAACAGCAACCAGGATGGAGAAGACATTGCCCCAGAGGACGGTGAAGAAGATGCGCTGGAACAGCCATTCCCCCTCGCATTCTCGCACCTGCAGGCAGCCAACTCCGCTCCTTTTAGCAGTGAACAGTGATGTGGTCCGAGGGCCAAGAATGCCGAAGGTCTCTACTGCCATATGCTCAACCATAGACCTATAGAGAGCGGCCGATACTTTGACTGTTTGTTCTCTGACTATTCGAACGTTCCACGTTCACGGTATGTTGTAAGGTGTTGATTGGTCTGAGAACATCTACTGACGAAATTCAACATGAAGCAACAATAAATATGATTATGTAGTGACGCCGCTACACATCAATAGAATGTATATTTAAATTTTGAAACATACTGGTCTTTAGACTTCAACCTGAATGTTACTTTGCTTAATTTATGAGATGAATAAACCTCAGAACTGGCACTATTTAGATAGTTATAATTCCGAATTAAATATAAATTCGATATGTCCAGGTATTTGATATCGTAGATTACATCAAGGTTACATTTTGATAATACTATCTAGTTTCGTTAACTTTTCCATGAAAATCCCAAAAGCTTAAAATTATTGGTTTTACCTGACTCTTATATAATTCAATTTTGATCTCATGCTCTGAGAAATTATTTCAGGAATCCTCTTAATAAAGCTAAAATCTAGTTTATTAGAACACTTAAATATGGGACCAATGATTAGCAAGACTCACAAATAACTTGCTGCTTTCCTCTTAAATTGGTAGGATTACGTAGATAAATAAATCAATTGTAAGATAACTACTGAAGAAGCAGCTGTAATTTTATTGGTTTGAATGCTGTCATGTTTATTGATCATTAAGATTTTAAACTTTATTTGGTATTAGTGGCTACGATTCAAAACATAAATAGTTCAGTCAGTGAAGCCGAACACTGGTACATACATAGAAGGATATAACTGACAAATGTAATCATAGATGGGGCTGTATAATTTGTTTAACCATCTTTGGTCTTAATCTCTGTTCAGTTCACCACAGAAAATATTATATGTATGAGGATGCGGCATGGTCGAATCGTTAAGAAGCTCGCCTAGCAATCGCCTAGCAATCATTAGATTCCTAGTGGGATCTAAATATGTGGTATCTTGAGCAGATGCTAGACTCGGTTTGATCCACCCATGCCTTGTGTGTGAAATTGAGTAGACGGAAACTGTTTGGAAGCCCGTAGGATAGATTGCATTTTTAATTCAAAGGGTTAGCCTTGTCATACAGTGTGTCACATTGAATTACCTTGAGAATTAGGTTAAGGGTGCACATATCTATGGAATGCTCAGTAACTTACATGTTTCATTAGCAAGCTGTTTCGTTGATCGAATAACTGACGCTCTCTTTGTCGAAACCGATGGAAGTCAATTGAGGAGTGTTATACTTGTATGAAATATACATTGAATCAGCCTAGCACCACAAAAAACAGGAAAGATCGTCATAACGCAGGTATCCATCAAAATAATCTTATTTGAGCACAAAAGCACATTATACGTGGGAAGGGGAATGAAAGTGAAAGTTAGCTCAAACCAGTTTGTCAGACTAATCAACTCATGTAATCCATCAGAGATAATAATTGTTTCTACTTTGGCACAAGGCCAGCAATTATACCCCAAAGGATGACAGGCAAAGTTAACCTCGGCGGGATTTGAACTCAGACCGTAAAGGGCCGCAACTGCATGCTGCTAAGCATGGTGTCCGACCCTCTACCAATATTGCCAACTCACCCCCCTAATGGTTTCTGATTTAGGCACAAGGCCAACAATTTGAGGGGAGGGGAAAGTCGATTAAATTAAGGGACATAACTATATACCACAAAACATGTTATCCGTTGCTCTACCGATACTGCTATTCCACTGCAAACAATAATAATTGTTTCTACTTTTGGCACAAGGCCAGCAATTACCTAGTACATTACTGGTACTTTATTTTATCGACCCCGTAAGGATGAAAGGCAAAGTTAATCTCGGCGGGATTTGAACTCAGATCACAAAGGGGCGTAACTCTATGCTGCAAAGCGTGGTGTCCGACGCTCTACCGATATAATAATGACGTTGGTGATGATGGTGATGATGATGATGATAATGATGATGATATGATGATGATGACGATGATCATCATCATCACATTAAAACCATTCATTTCTGTATTGGCCCGTACACACAAAACAAAATGTGCCACACCAAACAAACGGGGAGGCCTACGTTTATATAAGATTTCGTCTTAAGTAAGCTAGCAACATCATTTCTAAATGATAATGACAAGATGTTTTCAAAACTAATTGCTTTTCTAATATACGATATTACTGTAACTCACAATCTATCAAATATATGACATTGAAAATCTCGTTTCCATATAATTTACGTATGTTAACACACGTTTATGGAATCTGTATTTTGCTAAGGTATGTTGAAATTAATTTCAGTATTTTATGTAATAACAGGACAGATTATATTGCTTTCGCTGGTTGCAGTACTAATATCTATGATCTCATTTTATGGTACCTAATTTCCCTCTACTGAACTGGGCAATTTGCGAATTAAGTCCAACAAGATATTTATACATTCAGGCAGTTTATTATTCCCTTACAAAGTATTATCAATACATATACATTCAGAAAGACACCCACACAGACAAAATCGTACAAAAACACGTAAATACGTTTAAACACATACATATAATAAACTTATAAACCACACTCAATAGCAAACCATTATAATGTACGGAACCTAAAACATACTAACTCACAGACACACATACACAGAGACATACCCAGACACACACACACAGGCATACCCAGACACACACAGACACACATACAAAGAGACATACCCAGACACACACTCACAGGCATACCCAGACACACACACAGACACACAGACACACACACACACACACACATACACACAGACATACCCATACACGTACAAACACACAGGCATACCCAGACAGACAGACACACACAGACATACCCAGACACACATACACACACACACACACACACACACGAACACATATACCCAGACACACACACACACATACCCAGACACAGAGAGAGAGAGACATAGAATGACAGCTTAAACACCGTTATTTATATATTGACGCATTTAGAATCAACTTGTATCAGAGCTGCGATCAAAATTCAACGTGATTTTAAAAGCTTAGCAAATGAATTATTATAATTAATCACATTTACAGAGCGTCATGTTCAGATGAAGCCACTCTAACCACAATATGGACGTATTACTGTTTATTTTCTTTCTCATGCTTTAACTTCCAGCGATCCTATATGTTGTATGATTTAGTAATTTTTTCTTATTAGCTTTTTATATTGGAAGGATAACAAAATTTAAATTAACGGAAAACAAAAACAATGCCGCTGTAGGTCAGAAGTCGTGTTTTAATTTGTCAAATACAGATGTTACCAGGAATCAAAAGGAAATTGATAGGCGAATCATCGATATTGATCAGGATAAGAAAAAATTTAGATAATAAAATACAACATGACGGAGACAGGTATGTTAAATGGGGATCAAATTTGAAATACTGTAAATAGATGTGTATATATTATATATATACACTTACTCATACATACTCATATATATACACTTACTCATACATACTGATATATATATACTCATATATATATATATAAATTCAATAACACATGTCTCTCTCTCTCCATATATATTTATATGAATACACAAACACACACACACACACACACACACATATATATATATATATATATATAGTTTTTGAATTTGTTTGGCAAGATTTTTTTATCTAAAAACGTGGGGTGAAACAGATATTGTTATATTTTGAGAGTATGACCCCACCCAAAGTATAACAACACACACACACATACACACACACACACACACGCACACACACACACACACACACACATATATATATATATATATATATATATATAATAATATATATATAGAGAGAGAGAGATGTATGAGTGCATTTATATGTACATGTATGTGTGTTTCTGTATGTATGTGTGTGTGTGCATTTGTTTATATACTTATATGTGGTTATGTATGAGTAAGTGTGTGTATATATATATATATATATATATATAAAGTTTGATACGAACAACTTTCACTTTGAAATGCTTTTATCGAATATCGGCAGCTACATATACTTCACAGATGATTGGCTCAAGTTTATATCGCTCATGTAGACCAGCACTGATCTGCTCATCAGACATGTGGACTCAATCATAACATTTACATCTCAAGGGACCCAATACCATTCCTATATATATATATATAGGAATATATATATATATATAGGAATATATATATATATATAGGAATATATATATATATATAGGAATATATATATATATATAGGAATATATATATATATATATATATAGTAAGGATATTTTCGAAACAGCCAGTTGGTTTGAAATTATTAGAAATGTAAGCTATCGCCGTATTTTGACTAAAGAAATTAAAGAAATTATTTAGCCTGATAGTGGGGTTAAGAACCCTCGGAGAAATGGAAAATGATGAGTATTGACGTACATGGGAGTCGAACCCACATCTTTGGTTATCCGGACCACTGTGCTACCATTTACACCAAAACATCACCATTGGGTAATGTGTTGGTGTAAATGGTAGTACAGTGGTCCGGATAAGCAAAGATGTGGGTTCGACTCCCATGTACGTCAATACTCATCATTTTCCATTTCTCCGAGGGTTCTTAACCCCACTATCAGGCTAAATAATTTCTTTAATTTCTTTAGTCAAAATACGGCGATATATATATATATATATATATTAGTAAAAAGGAAAAGAAAATGGTGACAAATTTTTCCCAGTGAAAAATAGTTTAATTAGGAATAAGTATAAATTAGTAATAAGTATTGGTTAATATTCAGTTTTAGTTTTAAGTATTTACCGGTTGCGCATTTCTAATGCTTTTCAAAAATAATGTTGAGATAGAGCGCTCGTGATGTTTGCTCTAATCTGGTCAGTTTTGGAAATTCTTCCTGTTTTATGTGAAAAAAGTGGCTCCAGAGGTATTAAGATTTGGTTGGTTGTTGAATGTCACGTGAATAAGTACTATAAATTTCGCGCCAATTCGTGTTGCAAAAAATTCTTGTAGTAAAAACAATTTTGATTGCTCGGTAGAAGTCACGTGAATGTTAAAATTGATTTTAGCGCGAACTTGTTTGGCGCCAAATGTAGGTTTGTCGAAGAGTGTCCCCTTTCGCTTGATTGAGTCGCAGTCATGTTGAGAGGTCACTGAAAAACATGTCTATTGAGAGAAATATGTGTTTGTGTGTGTGTGTAGTAAAGACAGGTGTCTATTAAGACAAATATGTGTGTGTGTGTGTGTGTGTGTGTGTGTGTGTGTAGCAGAGTGGTTCGTGGTAGAGCGAATGAATCGGTCAGTAGGAATGTGTGTGTACGTGTGTGGGGGTATTTTAACATGTTGAAACATATTTTTCAGCTCTTGTCTTATACGGAGAAGTGTGTGTGTGTGTATGTGTGTGTGTGTGTATATATATATATATATGGGGTTTTTAACCCTAGGACAGGAAAATGCTTCTCTGATGATCGTTGCTTTTCCATTAATATCCTCGTGATATTTAATGTTTTGCGCCGTGAAACTGTACAGTTAGGGCCATTTGAATAGGTAAATATTTATATTATATTTTTTAATTTTGATTAATTTTAATTGTATATTAATTTTAATTTATTTTGAAAAATTGGTTGAATTTTACTTGTGCTGCTTATCTTGATATTAAGTTCTGGTATATCAAATTATTACCATAGAACCACCTTAAATCATAGACACACTATATATTTCCGGGGGTACATTGTACCCTCAGATATATATTAACCTTATTCAATAATCTCCAGTATGTAGAGATAAATCTTTGTCGTTCTATTTAGTTGCTAAAAATCTTTTTTAGTAGCGATCATAGACGGCTAGTCTACGATTTCCCGCCTTCACTATACACCAATGTATTTACGGGTCACTTTCACGACCTTTCAGACCTGTATTAGTTGGAGTGAGGTCATATATTTTGTCGTTCCTGGGGTTTGTAACCCTAGGACAGGAAAATGCTTCTCTGATGATCGTTGCTTTTCCATTAATATCCTCGTGATATTTAATGTTTTGCACCGTGAAACTGTACAGTTAGGGCCATTTGAATAGGTAAATATTTATATTATATTTTTTAATTTTGATTAATTTTAACTGTATATTAATTTTGATTTATTTTGAAAAATTGGTTGAATTTTACTTACTTGTTCTGCTTATCTTGATATATATATATATATATATATATATATATATATATATATATATATATAATTAAGTTATATATATATATATATATATATAATTAAGCGTCAGTCATACGAAAGTGAGTTACAAATGAAACGAAATTTAATTTCGTTTCGTTATTTGTTTTTATATATATATATATATATATGTGTGTGTGTGTGTGTGTGTGTGTGTTTGTAGACGGACCAGTATGTTTGTGATACTGGTAAAAACGGTGTACATTATTCGATATTTTCAGTCATTTGCAAAAACGATTCTCTCAAAAGAACATCAATAATATCAATAATAAAAGAGGTGAAATGATGTATAGTATTGTCATAACACAAGGTGTGTGTGAGTGTCCAGATTGTACGTACTGCAAGGGGAATCCATTAGGCCCTGCCGTATGGGATACTTGTGTACACATATGTATGTGCCCATCAATGTGCAATACATGTGTGCGTATATGTAAGTGTGTGTGTTGGCACATGTATATCTATAAACATCAAAAGGTATGCAAATTTGTGTATATTTGTGTTGCACCATAGGACATGTGTGTTTACGTATGTCATTGTGTTTATATGTGGATAGAATGTATGTAGAATGTATGCTGATGTAGGTATGTATGTTGACGTGTGTATGTTGTGGGTTCGTCATAGGGAGAAGTGTTTAGACGGGGTCCGTATCTGTTAATAAAGTGAGATACTTGCTGATGCGCTGGTTGTGGGTGGCATTATCTTTAAATTCGTAGAGGGGAAAGATTCTAAAGTTGGGATGATTTTGGGCGGCACAGGTATCAATGTGTTCACTCAGTGGTATTTTTCTGTATTCCCGTATTTTGATTTAGGATCTATGGACAGCCATGCGTTGGCGGAGGCTGTTTTTAGTCTGGCCTTTGTATTGTTCTCGATAACCTGAGCAAGTTAATACATATATTAGATTTTCTGATGCGCATGTAAAATTGTGTTTTACTATAAAACGTTGTCCTTCTTCGAAATAGGATTCCGAACCATCTATTAGGTTGATGCAAATGCCACAGTTGGGTCTATCGCATTTTTTTTATTGTGGGTTTTGTTATTGTGGTTGGCAGTATTTTGGCATGTGTTAGAATGATTTTCATTGACTTAGATTGTCTTTTGCTCTTTATGATATCGTGTGTTCTAAGAATTTGGTTCATTCTATGGTCCTTTTTTAACACAGGGATGTTCTGGAGGATGGTGTCAAAGGCCGTATTGTTGATGGGGTTGTGTGTGGCGATGTATGGACGAGCTTTTAGTTTCGGTTGATTTAGTTTAGGGTGTCTAAGTTCCTGTGTACTGAGTTTTAGGGCACGTTGGATTTCATTGTCAATTAGTGATGCAGTGTAGTCCCTGCTTATGAGTGTGTCCTTTAGTTATATATATATATATATAGTTATATATATATATATATTTATATAAATTAGAAAGTGAGGTCTTTTTTTTTTTTTTACAAAATGAAAAAAGAAAAACGAGATGTCCTACACGAGTGAAAGTATAAGGAAAAAAGTTGAAATCAAAATTGCAACTGGAGTCTTTTTTTTAAAAATATATATTTATTTGTGTTCCTTTACCGGTTTAACAGTTCTTGTGCTTTTCACAAATAGAATTGAGATGAAGTGTTTGTGGTTTTTCTCGCATCTGGTTGGTGTTCGAATATTACTTCTGTTTTATAGAAAAGAAGTGGCTCGAAATGCTAGGTTTTTTAGAAAAGTAATTTCGAAAAACTCATGTGAATAAGTATAATAAATTTCGTGCCAGTTCGCGTTTAACAGTTCTTATTATATTTGCCTTTAAAAAAAGGGGAGGGGGCCTCAGATTGTTTTTTCATATATGAACATAATCACTGACAGAGCGATTATATCTATGCAGTTAATAATCCTCTGGAACAGCTGCATTTTCATGTTGCAGCCAAAACATAACAGAGAATTCCTGATGGGACACGTTCTGTGAAGGAACTACAAGGGGCCCAATACCATTACTATATATATATATATATATATATATATATATATATAGAGAGAGAGAGAGAGAGAGAATTCCGAACCATCTATTAGGTTGATGCATATGCCACAGTTGGGTCTATCGCATTTTTTTTTATTGTGGGTTTTGTTATTGTGGTTGGCAGTACTTTGGCATGTGTTAGAAAGATTTTCATTGACTTAGATTGTCTTTTGCTCTTTATGATATCGTGTGTTCGAAGGATTTGGTTCATTCTATGGTCCTTTTTTAACACATGGATGTTCTGGTGGATGGTGTCAAAGGCCGTATTGTTGATGGGGTTGTGTGTGGCGATGTATGGAAGAGCTTTTAGTTTCGGTTGATTTACTTTAGGGTGTCTAAGTTCCTGTGTACTGAGTTTTAGGGCACGTTGGATTTCATTGTCAATTAGTGATGCAGTGTAGTCCCTGCTTATGAGTGTGTCCTTTAGTTATATATATATATATATATATATATTATATATATATATATATTATATATATATATATCTTTAAGTCGTTTGGAAGCGTCGACAATGCAAATGGGTAAATCTCCGGGTAACAAGGTCCGGTGGTGGAGAGAGAGATGTAAGTGGGTGTACGTTGAGATGCGTAGTGTGTATAAGATGTGTGAGATGTGTAGAATGAAGGGAATAGTATAAAGGATAAAAATAAAAATAACAACACAAGAGAGAGTTACCTTGGGAGAGATTTTATAGTCCCTATATATTTCGGATTCACATCCATCAACTGGGGTTTTTTTCCGGTGTGGGGGAAAAGGTTGTCTGTCGGACAAGTCCGGAACGCGTCTTTCGCTGTTTGTTGTTTTGAATATCACACATCTTATACACACCACGCATCTCAACGTACACCCACTTACATCTCTCTCTCCACCACCGGACCTTGTTACCCGGAGATTTACCCATTTGCATTGTCGAGGCTTCCAAACGACTTAAAGATATTTACTTATTGTTCCACAATGCTTCAAGCAAACTTCAATACTCTCTTATATATATATATATATATAAATATATATATATATATATATATTTATGTTTTGGCTTCAACATGAAAATGCAGCTGTTCCAGAAGATTATTAGCTGCACAGATATAATCGCTCTGTCAGTGATTGTGTCGGTTATGGCTATATTTACTTCTGTTAAAAACATTGCTCAATCTGCATATACTTCTTCGGTCAAATTAATCAATAGTTGTATAATTTTTATATGAAATCGAATGGGTTCTAACAAATGTATTATCAAGAAACTTTAAACTCATCAAAGTCAACAATCCTTAGCTATACAAGGTAACAGAAGAGCCTCTATATCATCGCTTGTCTTGCTAGAAATATCATCCAAATCTGTCTGATATATGACAAAACATACTAGATTATGTACTCACACAGATATGCCGGCTGTTTACAACTGGAATGCTTTTGATATGAATTCTACCCTATCAGGTTTGTTTAGGAGAGATACGACATGATAGATGATACATATGGTGGCATCTAATACAGATGTCATTTGTTCTATTATACAATGATACATTATAGACAAAGCAGAATCTCTTTCTCGAATTAACCCTAAAAGGCACAAAACTATTTATAATGACTAGCTCTTCGTCTACAGAAATGTATTTATATGTAATAGTATTTCCTGTGATTACTGCCATTCAACAACCTCCATTAAATGAACACTAATCAGCGTTTACCTTAGCTGGTTATTTGTACACTAATTCTAAGATTATCTGAACTTATTCACAAACTAGCGAAACGATCCAATAATAGAGTCGTTGTGTGGATCGCTTCATCTGTTAGAAATTGTAGTCTACCTACCATTTTGAGAAAGGAGATAATCATTATATAACGGGGCTCTTGATATATTAAGTTTAACGTTAAGCCAAAATCGTTATGGTTAGAACATCTGTCATCGTATGTCTTCTCAATCAAGGCCGGCTTAAACCAAACAAAAAGAAAACTTAACAAATGTAGATACTATTATATAATGAAGTGATAGTCAAGTTAGTCGAAAAAAGGGAGAGGAAACGGTGACAGATTGCTGTAGTAGCTCGATAATATGTTAGTGTATTGGATTAAATTATCAATATCCTATTTTGTAGGACAATCGATCACTCAATCACAGGAATAGATATTATTAATGAATGGCAGATATTAACAATATTATACTTGAGAAAGATCAATAAGAGTAGAAAATTCAGGCTCGGTATTATCTTAGATTTTCTGACGACTATATTATCCAATTCTTCATTTTTGAAGACCATATGGCGTAATCTGAAAAAATATTTCTTGTTATTCACAGAAATCCCAGAACCACTACATATTTTTGACATTGATTCGATTCTAATATATTTTTCTATTCTATATCAAAACAAGACATGGAATTCTATGAGTTATGTCCCAGGTTATCTCAGAAATAGGCACTAAATTGTCAATAACGCAAAAAATACTGGTGTTAATTCCAAGCATTTTTTATAATACAAGAAAGGTATAAATGATCAAGAGACTTTTGGATATAAAAAAGTAATCAACTTGAGGTTAGGAGAGTTTAACTGAGGACAATCAATTAGAAGACAATTCTTTATTTTGACGCGGTGTTTGGCATTTTAAGTGTAGTTTTAAATAAAGCATTTAATCCTCCTCCTCCTCCTCCTCCTCCTCCTCCTCCTCCTTCTTCTTCTTCTTCTTCTTCCTGAGAAGTTCGTGGGAGTAGAGTCCTCAAACAACCCCTGCAGCGTCTCCTGCTAGAAGCAACCGTCTCCAACTGATCCAGCTGGATCTACAAGCGAGACCAGCCGAGCTCATGGATGTCATCCAACCACCTTCTCGGAGCGAGGGTCTCCTGTCGGTTGGTTTTGCCCGTAAAATCTGTTCAGCAAATTTTTTTCCAGACACATTCTAACCACATGCCCATAGTATTGGAGCTGTGATATCTTAATTCGGAGAAGTAGCAGCTCCACTTGGAGTGACTCCGATCTCCGAGCTATGCACACTATTGAGTAACGTTACCTCAAAGAACCTTCGAAGGAACCCCATTCCGGAAGCTCGTATTTGTGATCGTATTCCTTCGGTCATTACCCAAGATTCATGACAATAGGTAAGGGTTGGGGGTTTTAATACTACAATGAAAAATTTGTTTGTCATCATTAAAGACAAATTGAATGTTCTACAGCTTTTACTGTCGTTGTCAAATCCCAAATACGACAAAAACCTTACAACCGTAACATTTCTGTCTTCTCTCTTTTCAGATACAAACAGCAATATTAGCAAATGAGCAGCCAGCCTCCCATTTTGTTTTCATAGAGATATTAACTGTTAAGTCAATAAGATCGTGAGACCACGGTTCGTGAATATAAAATGGTATAGGAAAACTAAGCTTTAATCTGTTTAATAATCCGAGGTTAGAGAAATGCTGGACAATATTTGGCACAGATGAAATATGGAAATACTCAAATAGGATCTAATATTCTTAAAATGGTTAAGGAATTAGTTTAGACAAATATTTGATAACGCCGAAATCCTTTATGATTTGAAATATATCATAATGATACGATGCATAAAGTTGACCGTTTATTTCTTTGAATATTTTAGCTAACATTTTAATTGTTATTTGGATGCCGAATTGGCAGAGTCGTTAACACGCTAGATGATATTTGTTTCGGCTTTCTACTCTCTAAGTTCAAACCTCGCCGAGGCCAATTGTGCCTTTCATCCATTCGAGATGGATATAAAAATGTCCCGTCTAGTAGTGAAGTCGATTCTTCCTATATATCTCTTTCTCACTTCCTTTCCTCACAGTCTATCCTTCTCTGGAAGAATTCTGCTGTATTCAGATGTGGAAATGAGATGAGCTTCACCAAGTTTTAAAATGCCCTAGAAACGCCATATGTCAATACGGCACCCCAAAACTCCATCCATGCGTTAATTGTTATTTGTAGTAATTAGTTATCTGATGACATAAGTGATAAAGTATGATAGATTAGATTACTGAGTTGATAGATTACTGGAGTGGAATCTCAGACACTGAATGACAAGATTAATG
>OZ024743.1:334606411-334611411 GCA_964016885.1 Eledone cirrhosa
TGAATATTTTAAGTCTCAATAATTATGAATATATTGACATAACGAATGATGTTAACGTCACTCAAGACAATTCCTAGATTATATACGTACATTCTAATACAAGTAAATACCAATTAACGCCAATTGTGTATTTTTCATATAAAAGAAATATTATGATAAAGTTTAGCAATATTGGAAATGACAAACATTACCATAATTGTTATGACAATAACATTTCCATGTTATATAAGGCATAATATGTTAGGATTGACTTACAGCAATTAGACTCGTCTTCGCCGTTTAGGCAGTCTATATATGTGTTACATTTGAGCAATGACGGCAAACATCGACCTTCTCGACACATGAAATTGGATTTGAAGATGTTACAGCTGTTACTAGAGTTTACTGCAATGGAAAAAGAAGACATTATATGATCATTAATACTATGTATACAATAATGCGCCTTCAAAACAGACAAATACATATGTACACACTCAACAATGAATATTCATGAAAAAGTACGCAAGCAAGGGAAAATGTATATATATATATATAAATATAAATTAGCGAGAATCGCATTTCGGCTATTTGAAATTAGCGAAAAACAACTTCCGAGATGTGTGGCAAGCGCTCCATAGAACTGAGTGAACTAGAGCAACAACATACGTTAAAAGGCCAAACACTGAGACGATGGTTAAACCATTAACCGCTGTATTCTGTGTCTGTTCTGCAGACACAGAATACAGCAGTCTTTCTTTGGTTGGAACCCGGTTGAGACCTGAACACCATAAACTGGGTCCCCCTGCACCAAACCATAATGCGCCGGTGGGTAGGTTGCACAAATAAACATCTGTACACAAACTATGCCTCTCAGACACGGCCCGAATAGACAATAGTAAAGTAGCGCCCATAAAATAGTAGTGGAAAACAACCATCATGTGAACGGATAATAAGCCATTTGGGGACATTTATTCAAACACAGGCCAGAGTTACTCCCCTTGCTCTGTGACAATAACAACATGCCTGTTTGAACTAAGAATGAACTTTGATGTGATTATCACCTTAAAACCCCTCCTGGGTCCTGTACCGAACACTCTCTAGATTTGCATGCCCTTGAGAAGCTCTTTTCGGGCAAAACGTACGTAGGTGCTTTTGTATAAACATGTTCTTATATATTCTCCTTTGTAATCCTTTCATTTATATATATATATATATATATAGAAAGGATGAATATAAAATGAAAGTGCTTTTTTTAAAAAGGAATTTATTAGGTATTGACATATGATCACTACATTATTGATAACCTGAAATTTTATATATATATATATATGTGTGTGTGTGTATATATATATAATGAAGGTGTTCGCTCCAACATAGATAAATTATACGTAATCATAACAATGTATATCATATATATATATATATATATATATTATTAAGTGTAAGGAATTCTTTTACAATGGAATTAGCTCGAAGGAGGAAAATACCCCTGAGCCGTGTATAAACTAATATATATGATGAAACACAGATACCAACACATCTGTATATATATTGCAAAAGAAAATTTAGCCAGAATGAAAGATACTAATTATTATACTACAGTTTGTCCATATCGATTTAAAATAATAAATCAATAAAGATGTGTTGGTATCTGTGCTTCATCATATATATTAGTTTATATATATATATATATACACTCACATTATATATATATTTCGTTTTGCAAGATTTTTTAATATGAAAACGTGTGTTGAAACATATGTTGTTGTACTTTGGGAGGGTCATACTACCAGTAAAAACACACTCACCATTGAGTTTCATTTCAATGTATTATTATAATTTCCTGTCGGTTAGTTTAATAATCCAATAGTTGTTTAGTTGTTGATTGTCATCAAAGCTTTTTCATCACACATTCTGTGACCTCCTCAGTCACTACTTTTCTTATTATGTGTCTCTAATTTGTTCAGTTGTACATCCTATTGTACTTTCAAATGCTGCAGTACATTATGTAACTATCACTGTTTACCATAGCAGCCCCTTACGATGTTAATGAGCGGCAAGTATTTCTTGCTGGTTCTCGAAATTTGTTGGTGGTGGGTGCCGTGTGAGGTATGCAGACATTGATTTAGAAGCATACAGATCCAAACCCTCACATTAGGCAGCAGGATGTTCATCGTAACATTGTATTTTTCGATCATCGCAGAGTGACTGGAATTCCCTGCTTACCCAAACTACCGGGAGGTTGACTAAAAAATGCGTCCCTCGAGATTTCTGCCTCAAAAGCTGGTCCATTTACCACGACTGACGGTTGTTCACCTTAGTGGCCACAAGGAACGTAAAAATATAAACAAAGTGTGCATCAACGCATGTGTTGTTGGACCGTAAGGAACCTATTGTATGGTGAAACATCTAGTAGGTCTGAACACCACAGTGATCATGTGGCAGTAGATTGTGATCTATATTACTGCCATTTCAGAGACACGTTCGTCTAGGGAGAATCAGTTAATTGAAATAGAATGTGGCTGTATTTCTTTTTGGCTGGCAAGCTTGAAGCAGGAAAGACTTCACTGATAAGTCGGGCATGATACTTTCTCGCGAACGACCAAATCACCAACATTTAATTAATGTTAGGTCTTGATTGTAACGCGTGAGCTAGCTTCGGAAGTTTTAGCAATGAATATCTGTTGGTCGTGTATATCAACTGATATTCAACTGGCCTTACAATGTACAGCTTGTTCAAACATGTCTTTAACACTCACCAATCAACTGTTCTTCCTCTCCGCTCAAAAGATGGTTTCACTTTGATGAGTGATACCGTAGCTATTCTGAAGCGATGGTAAGAAGGTGTTGGGGAACTTTCTTCGGCACGTTGTTATCAGCGAAACGGACAATAGTCCTAATATAGAAGAATTAAAAACTGCAATTACACATCAATTCAGGTGAAACGCACGGAATTGATGGTGTGGATGCTGGGATTATTATGCTAGTTCGATCCCACAGTGTAGTATTTTGCGAAAAATGTCATTTACCACAGCCTAGGGTCGAGTCATCCCTTGTAATTAAAATGGGGCTGATGGAAATAATTTAGAATCACTTCGGATAAACTGTAACTGTAAATTAATGAATGGGCAAGACTTGTCGCACGATCTGTTACATTGAATTACCCTGATAATTATTTTATGGGTACACGTGTCTGCGGAATGCTCGGCCACTTACATGTTAATTTCATGCGTAGGCTGTTCTGTTGACCGAACAACTGAAGCACTTATCATCGAATTCGACTGAGGTGAATATCATACTTAAATAGCTCAAGTATGAAAATATTTGCATTATAGAACGCTATACATAATTTTGAAATCAGTTGAATATTAAATCCAAGAACCAACATATATGTAAACTGCACCACATTGCAAGGTTTGCTATTGAGGACACATTTACTTCATTGAACCTTAATGAAACGAAACCGATATTTTCATACTGAAACGCAGCAAAGATATTTTTAAATTATTCAGACTTTGCAGGATTAGTATTGATGTTAAAGAAAGAAGTTCTCATCAACCATTTCCCAATCTTTGTTCTGCGTAGGATTACGAACTCAAACTTCCGTTTTTATTTAAGACAAGAGCAGTTATCTTGATTGTTCTATAGATAGATTATGTTTGTCTTAAATATGTCAACAACATATTTTTTAGTAAATTTTGATACGTACGTAGGAACTATATCTTATATTTTATAACTTCGGCTCGTACTAATTGCATTAGCAGGAACCGATAAATTCTTTTTTGTGGACGTCATACACATCATAAATGCCAACAGGAGTAAGGCAATTATATTTAAATTTATTGGCCAGAAAATAAATAAGATGAATTTGTAGACGACATGGTGCTACTCGACAGAGGGCGATCTCCGACTTGCACTCGATAGGTTGATGCCGAATACAGCATGGTTAGAATGAAAATCAGTGCTGCGAAAACTGAGACACACGTTCTCTCAAGGAAGCCTTCACTTTACATGTGAATGGAGTTCCAGTTAAGCAGATAGAGAAATTCAAGTATCTCGAGGCGTGTTCACGAGTGATGGAAAGCAGGAGGCTGAAATAAGTATAATTGCAGGAGCTGGTGCAGCAATGCGCCAGCTTCAGCATTCAGTAATCAGAAGAAGGGGGGTAGGCGTAAAAGCCAAACTCGCTGTCTTCAATTCGGTATTTGTGCCAACCCGTACATGTGGTCATGAAAAAACACGATCGCGAATACAAGCCGCCAAAATGGGGTTTCTTCGAACGCTTCTTGGAGTAACGTTACTCAAAAGGTCAGAGAGTCTCTCCAAATAGAGACGTTACTTCTCCGAATTGAGAGTTCGCGGTTAGAATGTCCTAGGAAAGAATCGCTGGACAGTTTTTACGGGCAAATCCAACTGGAACATGTCCCAGCATCCTTAGACAGAAAGTGACAAGACTGGCCCTTCGAATTATAAGTACAACTCATTTTTGCCAGCTGAGTGCACTGTAGCAGCGTGAATTAAAGAGTCTTGTTCAAGGAGACAGCACACCACCGAGAATGGAACTCACGACTTTACGATCGCGAGCCGAATAGCCTAACCAGAAAATTACGAACACGACTCCATAAATTGACTACATTACTTAATCTAACGGGTATGTTTTATCATCACCGGAGAAATAATAAAATAACCCGTAAACATTGCCACAAAAGACTTCAGTAGCTAACCTACCAATTCAGAGTGGGTAGATCAGCTTCAAAATTAAACATATTAAAATATATATTTCTTTACCACAAAAAGATTCATCCGAGCCTCTCCAAGTGTTTTTACAATCGTTGTGGCCATCACAGAGAAATTCCTTTTTTATGCATCGAAGGTTTTTTGGGCATACAAATTGTTCTCCTGCTTGACACCACAAGGAACCTTGAAAAAAAAAAGTATTTGATAAGTATATGAATATTCAAGCAATGTAATTCGATTTCATAAATAAAAATGCCAGATACACACACATACATGTCAAAATT
>OZ024743.1:334613911-334646411 GCA_964016885.1 Eledone cirrhosa
CAAAAGAAACGAGAAGAAAATATATAAAACTGGAAAAAATATCGATGAAAAAGTCTATTGTTAGTTGATATTATGGGGCGGTGGATTGGCAGCATCGGTAGAGGGTCGGGCGCCATGATTTATGGTCTGAGTTCAAATCTCGCCGAGATTAACTTTGTCTTTCATCCTTACAGGGTCGATAAAATAAAGTACCAGTAATACACTGGGATAATTGCTGGCCTTGTGCCAAAAGTAGAAACAATTATGAGGGGAATTATCAACGAAAAACAATTTATATATCCCGTTCTATTTCCGGCGATCGCAATTCCCGGTGAGACCATGTTTTGCCATGTCCATTAACATGACACAAGAGCAAACATTTTCGGTGGCGGGCATCCATTTGGGCGAGCCATGCTACTCTCATGGCCAACTTTATGTTGCCTGTTCCCGCGTAGGGAGCAGGAATGGACTTTTTGCTTACACTCCTCAAGGGATGACACGCAATATCGTCTACAAAGAGGTGCTATAGATGTTGGTACAGGTGTTGGAGGTGTTGGAGCTATGCCGTCTGGAAAACTGGTAGGGTCACTCATGGCGGATAGATCTGACACCCAGCGGCATCAGGGCCACAATATTGCAGCTTTGGTCACCTAAATTCGCTATTGGAAGATTATTAACCCATCATTGATTGTTCAAAATGCTAATTGGTTCGTAACTTTTAATAACCGGTTCAACTGCTTTATGCACTTAATTGATAAGCTTATTCGCTTTCAAGCCACGTTTACCTGTATGTAACTTTTCATAGCAAATGAACAAACCCGAGCAACGCCGGGTTAAACTGCTACTAAGCTATAAACCTAAAAATTAATTACTCAGAATTGTTTAGCCTACTTAAAGGAACATCTGATCTTTTATTTGCGGAAAAGAGGATAGCCAGGGACACATATTGGTTTACATAGTTCCATTCACACAACATAGTTTGTGTTAAGGTAGCAGTATTTTATCTATATAGTCGGAAAATTGAAATATATACGAGGTAAAATAATGCATATCAAATTAATATGTAAAATTAATAAATTAGCAATTATAAGAAATATCACAATTTAACTTATGAGTTGCAATGGAAATTATGGCGTAGCTGTTATAGCGGTTGTCCCTGGCCATTTTCCGCCATTGTGTCCGCGAGGGCACGGCTGAGACACCGTCCAGAAGAGAGCAGTATCTGTTCCTCGCCCTCTCGCATTTTTCGTTGTTTGATCGTTTTTCCTTTTTCTTCGTTTCTTTTCCTTTTTTCTTCCCTTTCTGTTCTCTTTAATAGAGATTTCTCAATTAGGCACAAGGCCAACACTTTTTGGGGCAGGGAAAGTCGATTAAATCGATCCAGTGTGTGACTGGTACTTTATTTCATCGACCCCGTAAGGATGAAAAACAAACCTAACCTCGGTGGGATTTTGAAATAGTGTGCTTTGTTTTTAATAGATACTGCTCAAATATATTTATCAGATTATATTCTATTGGATGGTGTGGCTCGATTTATATTCCCTATACATAAAGAAAGGATGGGATGGACCATCTAGAAGACTGGTCATTGATTGGCTGAATTAAAGCCGAATTATGGCTAAATACGCTATTACTCAACAAACTGTAAAAGGTTTATAGTTTAACGTTGTTGTTACTTTTGTTTTATATCAGATTAGTCAAGTAAACCAATAATTGTTTCTACTATAGGCCAGCAGTTTTGGGGGATGGGAAAGTCGATTAAATCGAGTCCAGTGCATTACTGGTGCTTTACTTTCTCGACCCCGTAAGGATGAAAGGCAAAGCTAACCTCGGCGGGATTTGAACCCAGAACGTAAATTACCGTAACTATATGCCGTAAAGCATATTGCTCGGCGCTCTAACGACTCTGCCAATCCACCGCCCTAAGCAAACCAATAATAAACATGTATCTCAACCATGAAAAAATCCCCTCATTTATTTGTTTCTCTGACCTAGTGCATCAGATTATATTAACCAATGAACTGCGACTAAGAACAGGTTTTACCTTTGATGTTTTAGTCAAACGTTTGTATATTATAGTAACAGACCTCTCAAATCTTGCCGCCCGACGGGAAGATCTCCCACCCACTTTGATGTGGGCGACAGATATCTTCTCTTGTAAAAATTGATATAGCTTTCATTACGTAAAATCTCCTCATTTGCCTCATTTCTCATCGTTTTAGGGCACCCTTTTTCATGGTACTACGTTTGGGTTTTTAGAGTTTGGCAGGTCTGTAGTAACATTACTCTACATGGGAGAAAATGTTTCAAAAGAAACATTAAATTTCACAAAACGTATATATGTAGGTATGGTCCGGCAACTCCTGGGGGAATCGTAGGGACACTAAAAATTGAGATGGGGCGTTTCCATGGCCCTTTTTAAACCTAGCGGCCCCCATCTTCTCTCCATGTCGGAATACGGTTGATTTCTCTAAGAGAAAGATAGAAAGTGAAAGAATGTATGTGAGAAAGAGCTATAGAAGAAGAATCGACCCCAGCACTAAACTGATCCTTTTATTTTATTGACGTTGAAGAGAGGAAAGGCAAAGTTATCTTGGCGGGATTTGAACTCAGAGAGGAGAGAACTGTGACGAATACTTCAAAGCACTCTATTTGCCAATTCGTCGCCTTATATAGTATTATACATTATATTATACATTATATTATACATTATATTATATATTATATTATATTATAATACGAATCTATTGACATAATCTCTAAGTAAAAGAGCCAATGTAAATAGCATATTTAAACAGATATCATACAGAATGTGTAAACAGATAGACTTAAATTAAATTAAACTGCTGAAGAGATACAAAAAGAGAAAACAAGTATTTTTAAATAGCACAGACAACATATGTATATATATATATATATATATATATATAATTGCATATATATATATATATATATATACATAATTGCATATATATATATATATATATATATATATACATATATGTAATTGCATACACACACACACACACACACACACACACACACACACATATATATATATATATATATATATCATTGCATATATATATATATACATATATGTAATTGCATACACACACACACATATATATATATATATATATATATATATAATTGCATATATATATATACATATATATAATTGCATATATATACATACATATATATAATTGCATATATATACATACACACACATATATATATATACATATATATAATTTCATATATATATATGCATATATATATATATATATATATATATATATATATATATATATATATATATATATATATATATATATATATACATACAGATATACACATACATATAAATATATCTATTTATACATACATATATAAACATACACATATATATATATAGAGAGAGAAAGAGTTATAGATAAGTAGATAGATAGATTGATATATAAGTAGAGAGATAAATAAAGAGGTAGGTAGAGAGAGAGAGATAATGAGAGAGAGAGAGAGAGATAGATATAGAGAGAAATAGGCAGATAGATAAAAAGGTAGATAGATAGACATCTTTCTTTATTATAGATAGATAAATAGATAACTTTCTTTTCATTTGCCACCAGGGCATCAAAAAGTGGGACAAGTACAATGGGGGGAGTTTACATAAAAAGGCGTCCCCAATAAGGAGGAGGCAATAACAAGATATAAAAATAAAGTAAAATATAACAAAAATAAATTTAATAACAAAATCCTCAATAGGGAGGAGGCGCCTTGGGGGGTAGCACACACCCCCGAAAAAAAGTGTGCAACCCTTCTCCTCAGGAGCACAGAGAGGGGGTGCTCCCTTGATCTTTCATCTTCCTCACCTATAGTCTGATGTAGAGTGAAGGCCCATTCACACGGGCCATTCTCGCCACTTTCACCCATCTTTCATAAAAACAGCTGGGGTGCAGCACCTCTCTCTCCATCCTGATCCTTCTTCCGAAATGATATCGGAAGAAACGGACCAGTTGTTGGCCAGAGAGAAAGGTGTCTGACCTCAGTCCTTTCAGATGCGTCCACCATACAACCTCTTTCGCCATGGCTATTACACAGAAACACCGCCTCTCCTTCATTTTTGAAGAGGGGCGGCGGCTTGATCGTTACAATAGACTCGGTGGTCAACCGGATCGGTCCCACTCTTGACAGCAGTTATTCGACATAGCCCCACAGATCGGCAATGCCCGAGCAGTGTACCAATGCGTGTGCAACGGTTTCCTCGTCGCACACGCATCTGGGACAGTTCTTTTTCGAGGGGTCCCTACCCGGGCGCCCGTGTCTGTAGAACCTTTCTCGAACGGCCAGAGCCCCTCGGTAGCACTGCCAGACCAGGGACCTCTGGAAGTTATCCATGGGTCCCGGGCTGAATGTCCTACCGAACAGGTTGGCCAGTTCGTCTTCCTCCATGCCTAGGGCTTCTCCGAGGGTATCGTCGCACCTGCTAACCACCAGCCCTCTATAGAATGACGAGGTGGATTCTCCACTGACAGCCGGGTCCACCTGCCAGAGAGCCGTGAGCGCCTGGGCACACTCGGTGTGCCAAGCGCCCAGTTTTCTCGGTCTTTGCTTGATCCAGGATTGCACCTCGGTGAGTGAGACGAGTCTGGGAAAGGCTCGCCTCACAAACGGGGCCCACACAGATAGACCGGTGAGGAATACCTGGAGGTGCCGTAGCTTTAATGCGTGTTTACGTATCATTAGCCACGGCATCTCCAGCCCTCTTTTGGAAGGGTGTTGACAGCAGATGGATCTCCACACCATAGGAGCCCGCTTCTTCCAAAGGAATTGGAAGAGTGCGCGCTCCATTTTGGCGAGCGTTTCCCTTGGGCAAGGCACAACGGTCAGGCGGTAGTAGATGACGGACGCTATATAAGTGTTCGCCACCTCCGCCCGACCTTTCAGGGACAGTTTGCACTCGGCCCACTTCTGGGTCAGTGGAAACACCCTGTTCGTTACCTCACCCCAGTTCTACTCCACCTGGGGGTCTGGCCCAAACCAGACCCCGAGCAACTTCACCGGGCCCTCCGTCCAGCGCCCGACGACGCCATCGGAGGGCATCCATCTGCCTTTCCAGGTGCCGAGTTGCAGACTGATCGACTTGTCCCGGTTCAGCTTAGCCCTGTAAACCTTTCGTACTCGTCCAGTAAGGTGCCGATCGCCCCGATTTCCGAGGCCGTCGACACAATTACTGTTACGTCATCGGCGTAGGCCGACACCGCTTTCCGCAATCCCGGTTCCAACGGGATGCCCTGCAACAACTCCAACTTCCGCAGCAGTGGCTCTAGAGTCATTACATACAGAAAGGAGGAGAGAGGGCACCCTTGTCGGATGGACCGCGCGATTTCGAACGGCTCCGAGAGGTAGCCGTTCACCTTGACCCTAGAGCAGATGCGGCTGCTGTGCATGGCATTGATCCAGCCCCTGAAAACGGGCCCGAAGCCTGCCGCCGCTAGCATCACATCCAGGTAACCATGGTCGACCCTATCGAACGCCTTAGATTGATTCAAGTTGATCAGGGCCCCACCAAAGCCGGGTTTGTTCCCAACCCTCTCAATGATGTATCGCATGAGGTGGAGATTGTTGTGGATGGACCTGGACGGGATAACACATGTCTGTGCATCTCCCACCAGGTTGACCACGACAAGCGCCAACCTCTTTGCTAGCACCTTGGCCAAATCTGTAACTCTGTATTTAGCAGAGTTATGGGCCTGAAATTATTTATATCGTCCTCTTTGTTCTCGTCCTTCCTCACTAGCGTGACTACGCCCTTGGTCACAGCACAGGGAATTCTCCCGTTCTGTTGCCAGTTGCAGTAGACCGCCTCGAGGAGATCGGGGAACAAGTCCGGCATAGTTAGATATAGTTCGTATGGAAGACCATCGAGACCCGGGGATTTGCGTTTGCCGCATTGGCTCAGCACGTCCTCTATCTCAGCGGTTGAAATCGGCTCCTCGCAGGACTTCGCCTCCCTGTCCGAGAGACGCGGCAGGCCGTCAGGTATGGACCGAAGTCCACTTCCCCAACCGGCTCCCCGACCCTTCCGAACAATCTGGCAAAGTGCTTTTGAAAAGCCTCGCACATCTGCTTAGGTTCAAGGATCACCCGTCCATCCTGGTCTCGCAAAGACCGGATAGTGGATCTACACCCTCTTTTGGCTTCTGTCACGCGGGCCCAGTTAACAGCTTTGGTCCCCTCGTTTCCCAGAGCACGTATTTTGCTTCGGACGATGCAGCCTTCGTGTTTCGCGTCGAAGAACTGGCCCAGGGCCGTTCTCAACGCTAGCACTCTGGCCACAGATAGATAGATAGATAGGTAACTTTAAAGATACAAGTAACATTTAAAGTAAAACGAAACTGTTACAGCGTGAAATTACGATGGAAATATGGTAAAACGAAATAAGGAAGACAGATCAATATGTGATAAATAAAGACAGTGAATGAGTTAGATAAATATATACATTTAGATAAAGTTATCATTTGATCGGTATTATAAATACATTGATAGGAAAACTTTGAAAGAGATAAGTAACGATGGATAGATAAGTAACAGGATAGAAAATTATTTATCTATTTACAAATAGATTTATAAGAAGGATATGAAAATAGTTTCTTAATGAGTAAAGAACCCATTGGAACTGAAAGCTAAATAAGATGTGTTGGAATATAAATGTTAAAAATCAATAAAAACAGACGACGGAAACGAGACAGAAACGAAATTTATATTTTTATTCACCCTCTCATTCTGACATGTTTAACCCATTCTTTATTTTCATACATGTCCACATATACATATATATATATATACACGCATGCATACACATACATACCCACACACGTTTATAGAGGGATACACATGCACAGACACACACATTTGCAATATATTTAATAAAATATATTCTGTTTAACCCATTCTCCAGGTTCATACATGCATACATACACGTACACACACACACACACGTACATACATACATACATAAACACATAATACATACAAACGCACACACACACACACGTATATATATATGAGAATGTGTATGTAGAAATCATTTGCAATATATTTTATAAAAATATATAATATTCTGAAAATGTAAGCCGTGAATAAATCAAAGGATCTTCCGCAGCTGAAGGTTGATAAACTACGGGATTGTATGATAAATATATCTGATTATGAATAGAAAGAAAACATTGCTGGCTTACGTAACAGCCATTTACATAAGTGTAGAAATCTCGACCGATTCCTGACCTTCTAAGGCCGAAACCATTCCATTTATTTACATATACATTTTCATTCTAAAAGTAAATACATATTTATTAAACAGTGTCTCATTTACATAAATACATTCCTTCAAAACAACCGCATTGTATGTACATTTTCATATATATATATATATATATATATATATATATATATATATATATATATATATATATATATATATATATATATATATATATTTATATATATATATATATGCATATATATATATATTATTATGTATATATATATATATATATATATATATATATATATATATATATATATATATATATATATATATATGTATATATATGTATATGTATATATATATATATATATATATATATATATATATATATATATATATATGTATATGGTGGCTGCCAACTCGTTTTCGAGTACGGCCACTACTTTATATCCATGTAGGAGAACCCCTACCGATGCGCTGAACGAGTGTGACTTTTTAGTCCAGCCAGCGACTTGAAAACTCTGGTACAAACACTACACTTGTGACAATTATTGACACATAGTGCTTTGCCTTTGGTACCAGGTGACGACAAGTGCAGAGAGATCTCCAGATATAAAGCAATGCCTGTGCCGTGAAGCTTTTATAGTGAGCAAAGGCACTGCACAAAGCCAGTCCCACTCTCTTAACCAAGATGATATTTACCAAAAAGAAGAACAAGTCAACATCATTGGATACCATCAGGGTTGCAGGTGTTATATCAGAGTTTTCCTTCTCCTAGAATTCTGCCTTGACAAAGGCTAAGGGGTCATTTCTCCCAGTGATTTTGGATGGCCATTGACTCTTAAGAGCTCCTTTGCCCTTTGACAGGTATTATTTTTAGTCCTGCAGGATGTCCAAAGTCACCCACCTCACCAAGAAACCTTGGTGGGGTTGCCAGTTTAGTCGCCAACGACCCGACCATGAGACAGGTTGTACTGGGATACATGTTACCAGTAGCACCAAGTGGTGACCTGACATATATGTATATATATATATATATATATATATATATAAACGGAAAAAATGAAACGAAATTTCATTTCTCACTCTTAGTACAGCTGTTACTTAAATATAAGTATGTATACGTACATACATATATGTATACAGACGTACAGTAGTATGTATATATATATATATATACATACATGCACACATATATATATGTACGTATGGATTCACCGAACATTTATTATAATGCTCGGTGTGTTTGTAAACAAACATCCCGAGTTAAGCCGTGCAGTGTCTAGCAACCATCGTTGCTCATTTGTTCAACACAGACAAAGGAACGCTGTACTAGTTTCAAGCTTATTAGCTATCGTCAGCAACGTATACCTTCTTGCCAGAGGATTGAACATCTGAAAGTATATACTTTCCTTATGCATATTAACGGCTGAGCAGCCTAATTTGCATATCAAGTGAGTTAATCGGCCGGGCGCACCGAAAACGATAAACGGAAAAAATGAAACGAAATTTCATTTCCCACTTTTAGTACGGCTGTTACTGAAATATAAGTATGTATACGTACATACATATATGTATACAGAACATCTGTTGCTAGGGTCTCGGAAGGAAAAAGAGTGTGCGTTGTAGCGTAGGTTAAAAGGGTTAGAGATAGACCCAATATAAGAGCTGGTATTCGAAGCAGTCTCAACCGTGCACCTATAGACTATGTTGGGTGTCAGGCAGTGTCCATTTAATGGGCATGCATTGGGGGTAACGGCAGTTCCAGTTGCTTCTGCGGTTGGTGAGAGCAGGGTAGTTTAACGTAAGCGGTAGGTCAGTGCTAGAAGGATTAGATGGGGGAGGTGTGCTACTAAAGTAATTATTGGTGTAGTGGCGTGGTGTATTTGATAGGGCTGGTGGTACCGCGGTGTGGGAGTTATACTGTCTTAGTTTATGATGGTTACTGAATGCGATGTGGCTAGCTAGGTTAGGTGTTGTGGAGAATGAGATTTTAATGTTATTTTTATTAAAGAGTTTGTAATATCTATGGTTGTGGGGGGGGGGGATGTTTAGGTAGGATAGAGAAGAAGCGTCAATGGACGAAGAAAATCTTGTGATCTCTGTATTACCGAAGCATATTACATAACTCTATCACAACCTCTACCGATTAACGATAGAACGGAGGTAACTATTAGCTGTCAACATCGAAGGGCTAATTCCTTCGCCAATAGAAGTTGACAGTCATCTAAGCCCATTTTTACTTGTAGCTAATAAATTAAATTGCTCTGAACAACTTAGATAATTATAAGTTACCTCCCCTATATTGTCTCTCAATTAAAAACATTTTAAAATTAGCACTTAACTATAAATACCCACAATTTCTAATCTCTCGAGGAGTTACTTCCCCTGAAACCACCCTCTAATTAGTAAGGTAAACATGTCCTTTGGCAGCTATCTTGTTACCCATAGGCAGATCTCACACAATACAGCCTCGACAGATGAATACTGCTTGATTATGGCTGACAACTGATGCAACCAAGACACCATAATAAAAAAACCAATTATTGGAACATTATATTATGAAACATTCTCTCATTATTTTAATTTATATTCCTTTGAAGTTCCGATGAGCCGCTCTGTCTTTTAAATATGTTAATTATTTTCAACTGAACAAGTTCAATTATGATATATAGTCATCTGATCCAGAAATATTATATGGAGTAGCGAAACAATTGTAAACGGACATTATTATTATTAATATTATTGTTATTATTCTCTACATTCCTTACATCAAACTAAAATATGTTGACAATCTTTTAATAATGTCTACCTTGTGAAATTTGTGGTCTTGTTTTGCTTAACTAATGAATATATATACATATATATATGTATATATATATAATAATAATGAAATTATTGTGTACAGTGCTCAGGTGCACTACAACGCATCAAAGGTACATGTATAGTACATAGAATAATGTACAAATGTCAGGAGAATGAACAGTGTTAGAGTCATAAAACACATGTGTGCGTGTGTATGGATGGGGGACATCAGGTGTAGTGTTGGAGAATCTCGGGGAGCATGGAGGTTTTAAGGGATTCAGTGTCTCGACAGCTAACAACTGATGCAGGTACTTTATTCCATGCTTCAGCAACTCTGAGCGTGAAAAAATGTTTCCGAGTTCCATGTGTCTAACACACGTGGGCATGCCCACGTGTGTTAGACACATGGAATTAAAAAAGGTGCTCAGGGTTGTTATTGGCAAGATGGTTAATCATTTTGTGGGTGTTTATTTTTCTATATACATGTATGTATATAATGTGTACATATATGTATGTATATATATATATATATATATATATATATATATATGTATATATATAAAGACGACGTTTTCTGTATGTGTGTATGTGTGTGTGGACAACTTTTAATGAGGGCTCATATATTCTAAACCATTCATGCGATTTCTTTGAAATTTTTTACAGAGCTTTTCCTTGCACAAAACCTATACATGATCTACAAAGGCTTTCAAAAATCGATATTGGGACCTTTGGAGACATTAAAAAGTTTTCGGTTATTTGTGTGAAATTTCGTGATTAAGTAAGACAAGAGTTATCTTTAAGTAAGACAAGAGTTATCTTTAAGTAAGACAAGAGTTATCTTTCGTAATTCGGCTCATTCGGATTTTAATTTACTCTTTGTACTTGAAACAAGAGGTACGCTTCCTTGAGACTAACAATATCATTTTCTATATTTCACAACCAGCAATTTCTAACAGATTACTAAATCAAGTTATAGATTTGACATTGTATAATTTATCGCTTCAAGCTTGATGTTCATACATTAAGTGATGTCATAAATTTTACAATATTATGCTTTATACATAATAGTATCTATTATTCACTTCACTTCTCTATTTGATGATGCGCTTTTACTGTTGTCAAACAAATTTATACCTAGACTGGATTTCTGTTACATGGTATAACGGATGACACCGAGGTCACATATTAATTATTTCGCTGGAATAGAGCCTAAGGTTTTCATGTTTACATAAAGTGCGTTTTTCTTCTACGTATTCAAATTTATTTAGTTTAGTTTAATGAGCTATATCGAAAGCTACTTGAACCGTCGAAAGGACGGGTAGTTTAGCTAGTATATATATATATATATATATATATATATATATATATATATATATATATATATATATATATGTATATATATATATATGCATATATATAGTTATATATGTATATCTATATATGTATATATATGTATATATATGTATATATATATATATATATATATATATATATATATATGTATATATATGTATATATATATATATATATATATATATATATATATATATACATATACACGCACAAACACACGCACACAGACACACACATATATATATATATATATAATATCGTAAGCTTGATCCTGTGGATTTCCTGAAGTTTCTCCTACGTTCTACAGATCCTCTGACTGTATATATATAAGCATACAAGCATTATCATTGATTATTTGGAAAGACATCATTGCACAAAAGACTTCCTGGGTTTGAAAGAGGACAGTCAAATGGGGTGATTTATTAAAATAACTGCTAAGTCTCGTTGACAGAATGGAGGCACGTGACCTGGTGGGAAGAGTGTTGGAATACAAACCTAATGTCGTGGGTTAGATTCCTGGATTGTGTTGTGTGTCGTGTTCATAAGAAAAAAAACAATTCATTTCGCGTATACTCAGAGTACCAGCAATAGCTGGGGGTTTAACCCTACAATAGACTGGCGTCTTGTCCGGGGAAAGTCTTGTACTCTCAGTCACTTCACTCCGCGGAAATCGCAATAAGTACTGGCCTGATGAGCCTCCGAGCTCGAGACATTCTTTTTAGACTCGTTTACATGCTAAACAATCGACACGAATATACACATTCCCCAGCAAGCAGTGTAGGATATATTTCACCAGACGTACAGTTCTTTCTCTCAAATCGAGCTACAAAAATTATTTGGCTCACAATTCAACTAACTTTCCTGCGATATTCTACCAACAATCATCACAAAACATTCTGAAGCTGAATCTCCCAGAGTAATGGTTCTAAGGGTACACGTGTCTGTGGAATTCGCAGATGTATCACTTTATTGTCACGATCACTCTGTCAGAAACGATAGAGATTCAACACACATGTGAATTCTAAATCTCTTCTCTGACGTGATAAATATACTTAAATAAATAAATAATTTTAATGTGTCTTCTTACCGCAGTTATTTTCGTCATCGCAGGTATGGGCACAGTCACAAACTCCATCACACTTGTTCGAAATATCGATACATTCACCACTCTGACACTGGAATTTTCTTTTCGGACACTTCCCACCTACAAAGAAAATTAATTTACGCAAAATTGTACATATGTATTTCATGTATTTCATAACGAATATATATATATATATAATAATAATAATTATTATTATTATTATAAAATGTGGAGAAGGAACACACGAGTTGGAATATATATACAGGATGCGGAAGGTATTTGAGGACATGCATTTTTAGTCATTATTTTATTTGACTAATTTTTATTGAACTTCCATTTCAGAAAATAACAATGAAAATAACTATGCTTACTAATGAAATGAAAAGGCATGTTGTGGTTGTGGCTTTGATAGCTAAGCATTGGTATTTAGAAATTTCTCGAATTTCTCGTTGAAAGTTGCACATCTTTTGTCCACAAGATTCGGTGTGAGTTAGAGAAAGAAGATGGAAGCGTATTACTTGTATCAAAACGTAAAAAACATTCCAAATACTCTGATTCTATCAGGACACCTGAATTTATTCAGGAAGTTAAGCAAACCACTGATGACAATCCAGGAAAATCAATAAGGTCAATTGCAAAAAAACTTTGGTGTGCCAGAAAAAACAATCAGAAATGTTTTGCATGAAGACATCAGATACAAATCTTACGTGATGAGGAGAGGTAAATTCATGTCAGAAAAAACAAAAGAAAACCGTTTAATCAGATCCAAAAGACTTTTGAACAAACTTAAAAATCCATCAGAAGATGTGATTTGGCTTTTCTCAGATGAGAAAAACTTAGACTAGGACCAGAAAACTAACAGAATAAATTACAGGTGGCTATGTGCAGACCCTTCTGAGGTTCCAAGAGTAATGCACACAACATTTCATGCACGTGTCATGGTTTGGGGTGTTGTTAACAATGAAGGACATGTGATCCTCCTCACTTTTTCCACAAGGCCTTAGGGTGAATGCTGCTGCATATATTGAGGTTCTGGATAAAGTTGTTAAGCCTTGAATCAACAGTGTATGCAATGGAAGGCCTTATGTCTTTCAACAAGATTCTGCACCATCACACAATGACACAAGAATGGATGGTAGTAACATTGCATAATCACATCAACAGCAACATTTAGCCTCCTTATTCACTGGACTATTACGTATGGAGCATCGTTGAAAAAAATGTCAATGAACACTCCCATAACACCAAATATTCTTTAAAGCCACAATAGTTCGAGTCTCCGATATGAACAAGGACCACTTAATCCGAGCTTGTAAACGATTTTGACCCGCGTAAAGGCAGTTATTAATGCTTATGGTGGTTTTATTGAATGAAATTATTAAATTAATAATTTAACTTTATGTTTATGTTATTTTTATAAGAAAACAGTTTTTTCTGTTATTATAGAAGCGTTTTTTTAAAAACCACAAATCTATCCTCAAATACTGTCCTCACCCTGTATATATATGAAAAAATGGAGAAAAAGACGATTATTAGGGAGAAAAATATATTTTTTTCCTTTTATTTTTTCTGGGTTACAAAATGTTTAAAACAAAATACTTTACTTTGTGTTATGGTATTAGTTAATTTATTTATTAATTAACAATGGCACTTATTTATTTATTTGTTTATACATTTAATAATTGTCTACTACCGGTTTCAGCATTTTATGCATTATCAAAGGGGGAAATTTGTATTGATGTGATGTTGAACATGTTAAGGAAATGGGGAAGAAAGAATATTATTTACAAACAAGGTTTTTGAAGTGAAATGAAAAAAGAAAGAAGAAAAATATGGGGGTTATGTGGAACATGATAAGGTAATGGGAAAGAAAAAAATAATATTATTTACAGGCATTGTTCTTGAGGATAAGCAGTTCAAAATGTGTTCTTATGGCAAGAGCGCTTAGTTGAACCAATAGTTGGAGGCAACATTTTTTTTCTTTCCCATTACCTTATCATGTTCCACATCAGCACCATTTTTTTTTCTTCTTTCTTTTTTCTTTTCACTTCAAAAACCTTGTTTGTAAATAATATTATTCTTTCTTCCCCATTTCCTTAACATGTTCAACATCACATCAATACAATTCCCCCCTTTGATATTGCATAAAATGCTGAAACCGGTAATAGACAATTATTAAATGTATAAATAAATAAATAAATGCCATTGTTAATTAATAAATAAATTAACTAATTCACACAAGGTAAAATATTTTGTTTTAAACATTTTCTAACCCAGAAAAAAGAGAAAAAAATAAAAGGAAAAAAAAAATTGTTCTCCCTAATAATCGTCTTTTTCTCGATTTTTTAATATATATATATATATATATATATGTATATATATGTATGTATGTAAAAGGTAAACAGAAATAACAACAAAATCGGTACAGTATATGGAAGGGATATATTAGGTCAACGCTTGATATAGAAAGAAGAGGGTCTTAACGTTTCGGACGCTAGTCCTTCACGAGAAGAGATAAAAAGAAATAAAATAGATTGAGGGGACGGGCGGGTTGGAATTGGAAAAAATGTCTTTAGATAAAAATAACAGGTCTATTTATGTTGACATCTCTTGCAAAACTATATATATATATATATATATATATATATATATATATATATATATATATATGGTAAATTTCTTTAAGTCGTTTGGAAGCCTCGACAATGCAGATGGGTATACCTCCAGGTAACAAGATCTGGTGGTGGAGAGAGAGATGTAAGTGGGTGTACGTTGAGATGCGTGGCGTGTAGAAGACTGTAGCGTGTAGAAGAATGTAGGAAAGAGCGTAAAGGATAAAAATAAAAATAATTGTTTCTACTTTAGGCACAAGGCCAACAATTACCCAGTGCATTACTGGTACTTTATTTTATCAATCCCGTAAGGATGAAAGGCAAAGTCAACCTCGACGGGATTTGAACTCAGATCGTAAAGGGACGTAACTATGCTGGAAAGCATGGCGTCCGACCCTCTACCGATACTGCCAATCCACCGCCCTTAAAAATAAAAAATAATAACACGAGATAGAGTTACCTTGGGAGAGATTTAATTGTCCCTATATATTTCGGATTCACATCCATCAACTGGGGTTTTTTTCCGGGGAGGAGGAAAGGTTGTCTGTCGGAAAGGTGCGAAACGTATCCTCCGCTGTTCGTTGTTTTGAATATCTGCTATTCAAAATATATATCAGATATTCAAAACAACGAACAGCGGAGGACACGTTTCGCACCTTTCCGACAGACAACCTTCCCCCCTCCCCGGAAAAAAAACCCAGTTGATGGATGTGAATCCGAAATATATAGGGACAATTAAATCTTTCCCAAGGTAACTCTATCTCGTGTTATTATTTTTATTTTTATCCTTTACGCTCTTTCCTACATTCTTCTACACGCTACAGTCTTCTACACGCCACGCATCTCAACGTACACCCACTTACATCTCTCTCTCTCCACCACCGGATCTTGTTACCCGGAGATTTACCCATCTGCATTGTCGAGGCTTCCAAACGACTTAAAGAAATTTACCTTATTATTCCACAATGCTTCAAGCAAACTTCAATACTCTTTTAAATATATATATATATAAATAAATACATTATCGGAGAAAGCTTTTAGCGATACTCCGGCCAAATCCCAACTCACTCTACAAACATTAGGAAATAAGTGAGTATATTCCTAATTAAACGTTCAGGGTGCTAACTAATTATATAACTAGACATTTTGATAAAAAAATTCACATATATTCGAACAGCTCACAGAATACATGAAAAAACATAAACAAAATATTTAATATTTAATATTTGATATGATTAATATACCAATCGAAAACGGTTATATTTAATGCAACAATTATAAAATTATTCATTCTATCGGATTAAAGAAGAAATAATCTTTAAATAGACATTTGTGCATTTTCACCTTCACTTTATATATATATGTTGGTCGGGTATCGACTGTAGTTAAGGTCGAGTGACGTTGCTTCTAACGATCAGCGACTTTTAGACTCACCTGACTAAAGAAACAATTGTTAATAGTGTAAATAAACCCTAATGTACAACTGACTATGTTATTCTTCATTCTTTTGCTATATATATATTTATATACATATATATATATATACATATATATATATATATATATATATATATATATATATATATATATAGGTGTAGAGGTGCGAGATAATTGCGTCCGTAGGCGGTATGCCGGGGTGTGCACTCGATGCGCTTGGGAAGCAGAGAATCAGTAGTATTAGAATGAAGGAGCAAACAATCAGTGTTGCATCATAACATAATTAATAACATATTACATATGTTTCACTGTCGATCAGCTCGAGGAACGATCTAATAGTGATCGAACCAGACTCTGGAATCGAAAGATCCTCAGATATGCTTCAATATGTAAGCTCGTTTCTGTAATATGTTATTAAACATGTTATGATGCAACACTGATTCTTTATTACCTTATTCTAATACTACCCCCCCCCCCCCACACACACACATATATATATATATATATATTTATAGGCAAGACAAACACAGGGATGCAAAAACCAAAGTCTTATCAGTTTCACGTCTGGAAAGAAGTAAATGTTTCAATGTGTCCGACATAAGTCCTTCTTCAGGAAATGTAGAGTGTAGAGAGAGGAGAGAGAGAGAGCAGAGAGAGCAGAGAGAGCAGAGAGAGCTGAGAGAGAGAGAGAGAGAGGGTGAGAGAGAGAGAGAGAGAGAGAGAGAGAGAGAGAGAGAGAGAGAGAGAGAGAGAGAGAGAGAGAGAAAGATACAAGTTTTAAGATGGCTGGAGAGGTGGGGTGATGTTGTGTATGTGCCGAGGCGGAGAGTCGAGATGTGTCATGGATGCTGTTACATGTGTGGAGATGGCGTACATTTTGTGGTTGTGCATTATTGCTTACGTATCTGTGTGTGTGTGTGGTGTGCGTATCGTTGATGGAAGTGTGTTTATATATTACGGTGTGGTATGCTATTGTCCCCTAACTCCTGATGTAGTTGTAGGGGTGCCGTGGTGGTATACGGCGTTTCATGGACATCTTAAGCCTGGTGGAGAACATACACCTCCAGGCTTGAACACACCAGATTTCTTCAAGAGAAGGATGGAGAATAAGAGAGACCAAATAAGAAAGAGATATAGAGAAAGAATGGAACCCAGTACTAGACTGGTACTTTTTTATCGAAAGGATGAAAGGCAAAGTTGACATACAAGATATATCCAAAATATCTATTATATTAAAGTCGTTGTTTCTGCCAATACTGGAAGATAAAAGAAAATCGAAAAAAGAAGCAAGTATGCTTGTCTTTGATAATTTCCTGTAATTCTTAGCATAGATATGAATAACACGAGAACCTTTAATTCAGAAAAAAAGAACGTGAAGCTTAAGACGATAGAATGACATGTTTCAAGCTCAAACGCACCATAATATAGCTGTCCCAAAGGACGAAAGCATAGTCGATATAATTGTTGGTGAAGAGCGCAAGTCAGGTTAGTTTTATATGTATACATTCTCCAGCTTAAATGGAAAAGATAAGCGACATTACAAGTAAACTAATTTGTTAACACGAGAATATGCCACGTATGGTCAACAGAATGAGATAACTCTATCTCCAGTTTGAATAAGGGATTCAGTTTGAAATTCCGAGAAAATTCCTAATACGACATGTACTGGAAGAAGGCTTTCAGTTAGAACGTTCGAAACGTTGTGATTATAGTCTCCCTAGATGAGAAGACAGTATGTATAATTCAATTAATAAGAAGGATCATTCTTCGTTTAAGGAATTCACAAAAGACATACAGGGTGTGTGGAAAGAAACTCCCTATTTAAAATTGTTAACTTTATTAAGTTATTAACAAATGGCCTCCAGCAGGTTCGAACCCCGCGAGATAGAGTGGCTGTTTCAGTGCGTCACCCTCGCCGTTCTCCGGGGCAATGTATTCTCCATCCTGTCGACCGGGACCCAGAGGTGGGGGTTAAGTTAATTGGAAGGGGAGGATACTCGTTCAGACGTCACTTTCTCCCTATCCCTTAAATAATCTCTTCATTTATTTATCTTTACATTATATTCGATATTATACGATATTATACTCTATTTCAGCAAATTGACTTTATCGATTATTGGTCGATTTTCATAAAACATATTTTATTTTGAACACTACAATAGAAGTATAATACAGTGTTAACATTCTACATAGGGACCAGATTGGTCCACCAGTATGGGTATATCCTCAACTGGTCTCATTAGGAACTCAAGCTGTACGTGTGTCAGTATATGTTGAATGCCTTCTTCCAATTGAGTCAAAAGTTTTGGTTTTGAGTTAAAAACTTCATTCGCTCAACCCACAGGAAAGAATCACATGGCACTGGGTCAGGGCTTCTCGCTGGTCATTCATGTGGACTTCGACGACCATACGAACGTCCAGAAAATTTATATATCAAGCAACTCATGAACATTTATTGCATAAATATAAAGTCATTGATCTTGTTCCACGTGGTCCAGTAGGCCAAAAGTTATAAGTAGGTTTTAATAGGGAGTTTCTTTCCACTTATCCTGTAGTTTACTGTGATGGGCAAAACATTTAAAATGTCTGCAATTTGCAGAGAAAGAATGCTTTAATAAAAAAAAAAGAATGAAAAGACAAAGGATAAGCGTGCCGAAGTTGAGTACAATGATTAACTGGTTGACTATTGTACGGAGAATGATAAACCTTTTAGTATTTACATTACTCTATATTTACTATTGTATATTAGCGGTAAAGGCTTTATCTCACATAATTATCGTACATAATATCGAATCTACGAAATTTTGATGACATTATTGTTTATTTTTGAGAACGATATCTTAACGCCGGTATGAGAGACTGGTTACAACCAGTTTAAACAGAAAAAAAAAAAGCGAGAGAATGTTGGCCGGATATGGCCAGTTTAAATGTTAAAGTGTTAAATGAGTATAAGAATTTGACAAACACTAAGTTGGCCTAATAGTATTCGATCTATCAACATTATATATATGTCTAATAGATATGGCTAATATGGGGCACATTATTTTTCATTGCCTCAACTTCCCGTGCTGCATAGTTTGTGATAAAAGAATGACATATGAATCCTAATGCACCTAGAGCGTTTTAAGAAATGCGAACTAGAATTTCCAAGTCTGAAATAAGACTCATATCCTTAAGCAAAACAGAAAGTGATGAGGAATGGAATGATAAAATATAAATACATAAAAAATATTGAATCTTCAAGGTGTGTGGGGTGGCTGGAGTAGGGTATGTGCGTTTGTGTGGAGGTATATAGTATCCAGATAAAAGTTTACATTTAAATTTCAGAGAGACACAAACATAGTATGGTGCTGTTAGTAACAAGATTGAATGGTTACTAAATTTGCTTTGCAATCATTTAATCCCAACACGCAGCATCTTGGGCAAGTTTCTTTTACAATGTCGATCCAGGCCTTTTGAGTGGGATCGGGTAAACGGAAACTGTTTGAAGTTCGTCAGATGGACTGTAGGACTGTACCTATAATTTAAATGGTCAAACTTGTCACTCATTGTGTCATGGTGAATCTCCACGCGAATTGCGTTAAGGATACACGTGTTTTTGGAATGTTTAGCTACTTACACGTTAAGTTTGATTGAACAACTGGAACACGCATTGTCGAAACCGACGGAGATCAATTTCTATTATAGGTCATCTACCTATTTGAGAGTATACGTGTGATTGTATGTTTATATGTCACCTAAAGATCCGAAACGGTGCGTCCTAGAGAAAAACGGATTTTATTTTCGACATCTGCGTCCCAAAGGTTTTGAGTAAATGGCGTTGCTTAATTCAGAAGAGAATAAAAGAAATAGAAAATAGTTATACTATCGATCAATGTTACTGTGACTATTTAAGTAGTCTGGGTTTTATTGATCATCTCATGTATTCAACAGGACCTTATTATTCCGTCCATCCATGCCGTCAGTAGGGGCATTGTTTTCGCTATGAGGCAGAGAGTTGTCCTCACAGAGGTCACGCGATATTTACGTGAAGAGACTCACTATAAAGTACACAACAACAACAAAAACTTACATCATTTCAACATACAGCTCCACTGAGTAAATTTCCATAGAAACCACCTTGGGAACGATTGACAGTTCACGGGGATGGGCAATGGGGAATAAGTAACGGGCGATGAGGCGCAGGTGAGACATGGTCTGACATGGAATAAAACTATATTGTGTGAAAGACATTCTATGGTGAAAATTACCTGGCAACGACGGGCATCTCTGCTAGTATTGAATAAATGGTCGATCAGTAATTCCAAGAACATTATAGAATACGACAGGCATCGAAATACTCGTTGTGATTATAACATTAGTCCGAATAAATCTGTTTATAATAATTATGTCTATAATTCCAAGATTTAGCAAATTCAATCAAAATATTAAGAGACAGAAAATATTAAGAGGCAGAAAGTTTCTTGTGTTTTGAATACACATTCTTCATCGCCGATCACAAATCCACACTAAAGTTCTAAATCCTTTTCTTTGAGCTGTTAAGAGCTGCGCTCGTAATTTCAACCATAATAGCCATAGAACGAAATAAATGTTATTCCAACAGGGGCCCATGTTATTTATATAATGCAGTAGTAATTTAAAAACAAGTTGGACATTTAAATTCTTCATCAGATACCATTATCTCATAATAAATTGTCATTGATATGATACATTTTTCATGCTTATTCTCAAGTTGAAAACTACTCTATCTATATATATATCAGGATAGTTGCTTGAAACATTATTTTAGAAAGAAAACATATGTACAGCTGCAAACAACGATATTTTTGCTAATCGACATACAGCTATATGCTTTATAGTCTACACGAAATCTTAATTTTCCTATGGATAAGATCTATGATGTTTCCTAGCACACCATTCACACTAGGAATATTGAAATTGTTCTACTGTCAAGACTTTGCTATTAAACTAAACCCATAATCACTCACGTGCTTTTTTTCTCTCTCTCTCTCTCTCTCTCTCTCTCTCTCTCTCTCTCTCTCTCTCTCTCTCTCTCTCTCTCTCCGCCCTCTCTTTTTAACTCTCTCTCTCTCACACACATATTCACTCTCCTATACACATTCTCTCACAATTACTCACGAATGCACACATATCCACAACCCTACACACACACACACATACACACACTTAATCACCTATACACATTTTCATACTATCACTTACAAACTACACAGATCCACAACCTTACGCACTCACTCACACACACACTCGCTCACACACAGTCACCCTCTCTCTCACATTATCATATTGTTCCAATCCTATGCAGAGAAGCATAAATTCATATAAAACATCATGAATGTAATAATGGGGACGACTTAATCGTCAGTTTCTATTAGTTGAATCTTTATTATATGATTTATTACCGTGAATATTTCTTATATATAAAGTAACATCCTTATGTATAGGCACAATTATTGCTTCATAGTGGTTTTAATTTCTGAAATACATTGTCAGTAAGATAGAGATAAAGAGGAGAGCGAATGTTAGGATATGTTTATAAATCTCTTGCAATAATGTATCTCCACATACAACATCTAACGTGGATGCAATATGACCGACTGTTTAAGAAGGTCTCTTCGTAAATGTTTAAGTCCAGAGTTTGACCCTATTTCCTGGCGTCTTGGACTAGCGTAATTTACCATAGGCTAGGCTAAAATCTGTTTCAAGCCAAAAGGATCGTTAGGCCGGTGCTTATCCCGGTTTTCTAGCGTGAAGCGACTAAGTGTACAAGACTCCCCACCTGGACAGGATACCAGTCCATCCCAGGGTTAAATCTCCAGCTATTGCTGGTACTTGTTTTCAGTTGAGTATACTAGAGCAACGTGAAATGAAGTGTTGAGCTTAAGGACACAGCACATAATCCAGCACAGGAATGGAACCCAGCCCAGTAAGATCGTAAGTCCAACACCCTTATGATTAAGATACTCCGTTGATCAAACAAAAGGAACACTCATCGTCAAGGTCGATGCAGGGTCATTCCTTTCCTCTATACCCAATGTCAGGATTACTGCAACTAAAAGTATACCAGTTTTAATCATCTCAGTGTGTATAGTTATGAACAGAATATTATCTTCAATTTCTATCACAGCGATATTATTATATTGCGGTGGATTGGCAGTATCAGTAGAGGGTTGGATGCCATGCTTTGCAGCACAGAGTTACAGCCCTTTATGATCTGAGTTTAAATCCTACCGAGGTTAACTTTGCCTTTCAACCTTACGGGGTGGATAAAATAAAGCACCAGTCACGCACTGGGGTCGATTTACTCGACTTTCCTCTTCCTCAAAATTGCTGGCCTTGTGCCTATAGTAGAAATAATTATTATATTGCATGCATTGTCTCGAAACTCTTGAGGGAGTCGCAGGGACACTGTACTGATATATGGTGATTCTAGGGCATTGTTTTAAAATCTGTCGGATCTCATCTCCTTTCCAGGCCTGAATACAGTAGATTCTTCCAGAGTACGATAGAGAGTGAGAGAATGGAAATGAGAAAGAGATATAGAGGAAGAATCAACTCTAACACAAAAGTAACCTCGTCGAGATTTGAACTCAGAGATCAGGGAACTGAAACGAATACCTCGAACAATTCTCTCCGACGTTCTAACGACCTTACCAATTCTTCGGTGTATTGTTATATTAGATTTAAAAAAAGTTATGTTTAAGTAACTATCCTGTAACTAGAAAGCTTTATTCAATAATTATATTCTATCCTTACCACCGTAACTATTTAGAAATTCAGGTTTATATATATATATATATATATATATATATATATATATATATATATATCTATATATATATATATATGTATATATATATGTATATATATATGTATATATATATATATGTATATATATATGTATATATATATATGTATATATATATATGTATATATATATGTATATATATATATGTATATATATATATGTATATATATATGTATATATATATGTATATATGTATATATATATATATGTATATATGTATATATATATATATATGTATATATATACATGTATATATATATGTATATATATATATGTATATATATATATATGTATATATATATATGTATATATATATGTATATATATATAAATGGAATAGAATGAAACGAAATTTCATTTCTCACTCTTAGTACGGCACTTACTTAAATGTAAGTATGTATGTATACGTACATACATATATGTATACAGACGTACAGTAGCATGTATATATATATATATAAATATATATATATATATATATATATATATATATATATATATATATATATATATATATATATATATATATATATATACATACAGGCACACATATATATATGTACGTATCAGTTTACCGAACATTTATTATAATGTTCGCTTTGTTCGTTTGTAAACAAACGTATACATATATGTATGTACGTATACATACATACTTACATTTAAGTAAGTGCCGTACTAAGAGTGAGAAATGAAATTTCGTTTCATTCTATTCCATTTATCGTTTTCGGTGCGCCTGGCCGACTGAACTCACTCGATTTGCAAATTAGGCTGCTCAGCCGTTAATTTTCATAAGGAAAGTATATACTTTCGAACGTTCAACCATCTGGCAGAAAGGTATACGGTGCTGACGATAGCTAACAAGCTTGAAACTAGTATATCGTTCCTGTGTCAGTGTTGAACAAAAACGTGACGTGGTTGCCTGAACACTGTACGGCGTAAATCAGGCTGTCCGTTTGTTTACAAACGAACAAAGCGAACATTATAATAAATGTTCGGTAAACTGATACGTACATATATATATATGTGTGTCTGTATGTATATGTATATATATATATATATATATATATATATATATATATATATACATGCTACTGTACGTCTGTATACATATATGTATGTACGTATACATACATACTTACACATATATATATATATATGTGTATATATATGAAAAGTGTAATTTACTACACAATACGAAGGTTATAGAGAAAATTGAGGTTGGTAATGGCACATGGAATATATAAGAGACAGAATACTTTTTTGTGAAAAAACATATAATTTTATAAGGTAAGGAAATAATAAAGAGTATAAAAAATGACCGGTTTCGATGGGTCTGCAAAAGCCATCTTTTCAAATGTTGATTAATATTAAGAAAAATTAATAATAAGAAGAGTTAAAATTTGAGATTTGAAAATTCAAGTATAAAATTCATTGTGGGATTTCATAGTAGTTTTCATCTTGGTTTTCATCTGCTACCAAGATGAAAACTACTATGAAATCCCACAATGAATTTTATACTTGAATTTTCAAATCTCAAATTTTAACTCTTCTTATTATTAATTTTTCTTAATATTAATCAACATTTGAAAAGATGGCTTTTGCAGACCCATCGAAGCCGGTCATTTTTTTATACCCTTTATTATTTCCTTACCTTATAAAATTATATGTTTTTTCACAAAAAAGTATTCTGTCTCTTATATATTCCATGTGCCATTACCAATCTCAATTTTCTCTATGTATATATATATATATATATATATATATATATATATATATATATATATATATATATACATATATACATATATACATATATATATATATATACATATATATATATACATATATATATACATATATATATACATATATATATACATACATATATATATATATATATGTATACATACATATATATATATATATGTATATATATATATATATATATATATATATATATATATATATATATATATATATTTACATAGGGCGGGTAAAATTCCCGAGATCCATGGATGAGTTCTCTCCAGCAGTCTCTGTCCCTCATTATCGCTGCCATGTCCTGCGTCTCCAACAGACCAGTGTCTGTCCTTAGGGCATCAGCATACGTCAACCTTGGTCTTCCTCTTCCAGTGTGTCCATGCAGGGGCTCCCACGGGAGCACTGAGTGCAATGTCAACTCTGGATGTCGGTGAGCATGTCCAGCTAACCTCGGTCTCCTCTGTGCCACTTTTGAGCTGACATTTGGGAGGCTCCCATACACTCTGAGTTGTTCATCCTCTGTGTATACTGATTAACGTTCAGAGCCATCCTCAGCATTCTCGTGTAGCACCCATCCACCATCTGAGTGAGTTTCATGGTTAGTGTCCAAGTCTCAGACCCGTACAGCAGCACAGACTCCACTACAGCAATGAAGATTATCTTTGCCTTTCATTCTTATGGGGTCGATAACATAAAGTACCAGTAATGCACTGGGTATTTGCTGGCCTTGTGCCTAAAGTAGAAACAATTATATTATATATATATATAATATAATATAATATAATATAATATAATATATATATATATATGTATATTTATGTACATATATATTAATATATATATGTATGTATATATATATATATATATATATATATATATATATATATATATATATATATATATATATATATATCAACGAAAAACATGTGAAGGCTGGATTCCTATAAATTCCTCTATTGTTGCATAATACGTATTTCCATGGCCGATCATTTTACGTTGTCTGACTTAGACGCAAAACAATCAGCGATGTCATCAAATGGTATGAACACTTTAGATTTAGCTAAGTAATCCTTGAGGCACAACAGCACGTAAAAAAAGAAAGAATTTGTGAAAATGAGCAGGCCCAACTACATATGTTATCACGAGTACAGCCTGCGTTAATACTGTGGTGGATTCTTCATTTATACTCTCTTTTTTTTGTCCCTCTCTTTCTATACCTCTGTATGAAATTGGCTGTGTTACAATTTGCAGTGGGATATTTTCCGTCATGTTTAAAATACCCAAGACTCGTCGTATGGAACGAAGGCATTCCAGCGTTTCTACGACGTCGAGGGAAGTTAATAGCTAATGGCTTTGATAACTGCACAACATATATTGTAAATTTAAAACATATATTGGACTTTGTAATATGGGAGAAAGTTATTTGTTTTCAGTTTCAAAAGTACGGGTGATTTGGCTTCTATTTATACGGTGGAACTGATCATCTCTCTATATATAAAACGGTAGATGTCTGTCTGTGTGTGTGTATGATTTTTATGCATTTCCACATTTCTCTACCGATTTTGATGATTATTTTTCCAATGTGCTCCAAATTTATCAGGGCAGGTCAACGCGTAATTACTTTTGCCAAACATTTCCTGCTTCTATGAAAAAGATCGATAAAACTAAATACATGCTGTAACCCTCTCTCTTACACGCTTCATTCCTCTCACTACCCTTAATCTCCTCCGCAACTCTCTTTAAAAGGTTACTGCCTCCGTCCCTGAAGCAACGCCACACAAACTTTGATAACCCTCTCTTACACGCTTCATTCCTCTCACTACCCTAAATCTCCTCCGCAACTCTCTTTAAAAGGTTACTGCCTCCGTCTCCATTACAGTTTAGAACAACGACAAATCTTCTCTCTCTATAATAGATCATTCACCCTCTTCGTTCCTCATACATCAAATATCAAAATTTAAAAAGCCGATAACACTAAATACATACTGCTCTCTCAACGTTACATTTTACATCAAATAACAAATATTCAAAAGCAACAGATGAATTTATAAAACGACAAACGTAACAATAACGACGCTTAAGCGTTCATTTACTTGAATCTCAACAAAGACATTATATTTTATTGTTGTCCGTTTTGTAATTTTTTTTCTTTGTTTTTCTCAATATGAGACAAAAAATTAATGAGAATAATTTTTTAACGAACATCCGATTTCGATGATTTATTTTCCAGTGTGCTCAAAAATAACGCCCCTGTTTACGCTCTTTTGTGCTATAACTCAGACAGGCTTGGCTTACAGGTTTGACCTATTATTTGACGTGCATTCTTCATAGATCATACTTAGTACTTACTTTCCACTTACTCACCGTTCAATTGAACATTTTGGCTACTGCCCCTTTCATGCTTCATTACCTGCATAAATATTTACGTGTTCGGTCCTGCTACAATATAGTACTCACTTTAAACTAATTCAAAGTTCATTTGAAAATGTTCGCTACCAAACACATTCTTTGAATCTACGGTCATGCCATCCCCCCAAAAAAGACCACGACTTAGTCGCCAAACTAAAGCTGCTTCTGCTGCCAAACGAAGAAGAGCTACAGAGTTGTCCGTTGAAAAATTGACTCGGTTGTCACAAAATGCAACTCGAAATGCAATTACCCGGGCAACCGAGACAGAAAAAAGAGGAGCATCCGCCTTTCCGGAAATGCATTTGTAACTGCAGTTGCACGTCCAGCACAAACTGATGAACAACATTCTCGACGACGAAGCAAAAATGAGGCCTCCACCGCTGCGGCACGTGACGATGAGGACGAAGAACACCGTTACAGTCGACGACGAAGAGATGCCGCCTCAACTGCTGCGTCACGTGCTGCCGAGGACGAAGGGAAGCGTTCCAGACGTCAACGTACGGACACCGCTTCAACAGCTTCCGTTCGCGCATCAGAGACTGCGCAAATTCAATTACAAAGGCTAAACGCCAACGCACTCCGCAGGAGTGCTAAACAAGGTACACAGAGGATCAGTTGCACTCAGTGGTCTCATAAGTCTTTCCACTATGACCCAACATGCACTGATGCCAGAAGTTCAGATTGGATCCATGTCTGTCATTTGCCAATATTGTCGGCAAAGTGAAACTGCCTCCTCTACAGGAACCACCACAACCTTTGAAGTCTCTACTGACCGGTGTCACAGCGGAGTCGGAACACTTCCTTCGATGTTCCAGGAGATACAACGCTGCCTTCCAAATGACCTCTTTCGGAGCTAACATCATACGCGAGGACGGTTTCATGCCTACCTTTAAAGTTCAAGGACACATTTACCACAGAATCTGTTCGCTACTTCCCACGACAGACGGATAGCCCAGTTCCTACAGCTATACTTTGTCACTGACTATTTGGACCAAGCGGAACGACGCGCTTCAATTTCGCCTGGCACAGACATGAAAATTCTGTTGCAACTCGAGAGAATGCTGCACGAAAACAACAAATACATTGGCAGTTTTAAATGCGCATTGGAGGCTGCTCTGTTGCCAAATTTTGCTGTTATAATCGACGCTAACAGGAAACCACCAGGCACCCACGCCAGACGTTTTAACACTCCCACTTGCAATGAAATAGCTGTGCTTCTTTATGGAGAACAGTACAACAAGAGGGACATCATACTTCAGTGTAGGGACAATAGTCTGCAACGGATCAGCGAGACGCATAGGTCCTACGACGCATTCCAATATCCCCTACTTTTCCGATTCGGTGACGACGGATACCACTTTGGAATTCCTTTGTGCAGCAGCAACAAAACTGTTTCCTCTATGCAATTCTACACCTACCGATTCATGGTCCGCGAATGCTGCTTTAACCAACTCCACCGTGCAAGAGTACTCTTCAACCAGCTTGCTGTAGACGCGTGCGCAAAGATGGAATCTGAAAGGCTGTGCTACATAAGGAACAATCAATCACGCCTTTGTTCGGACAGCTACATTCACTTACGGGATGGAGTAAGGAATGACGTCGATCCCAAGAACCTAGGAAAACATTGTATCCTTCCGTCGACCTTCATTGGGAGTCCCCGATACATGAGTGAACGCACACAGGATGCTATGACGTACGTGCGTCTCTATGGCAGACCGAATCTCTTCATAACTTCAACATGCAACCCTAAGTGGAATGAAATTACCGCGGAATTATTCCCCGGACAAAGGGCGTCAGATAGACACGATCTTACGGCACGAGTGTTTCACTTGAAGTTGACAAAACTTATTGAACTCCTAAAATCAGGTAAGGCCTTTGGACCTGTTAGGTGCTACGTATACACCGTTGAGTGGCAAAAGAGAGGCCTGCCACACGCTCACCTACTCATTTGGCTGAGAACGAAAATCAACGCAAGCAGCATTGACAGCATCATTTCAGCAGAAATACCCAACCCAAAATTGGACAGAGAACTCCACAACATCGTCACGGCTCACATGGTTCATGGGCCACGCGGAAACGGTTTCAACATGAATTCTCCATGCATTAAAGAAAGAAGGTGCACCAAGAGGTATCCTAGGCCATTCCTCCGAGAAACTCGGACAGGTGGCGACGGTTATCCATTATACCGCTGCAGGGAGCCAGCGGACGGAGGAATTGTTGCGAAAACACCACATCACCACGTCGACAACCGGTGGATTGTACCCTACTGCCCACTTCTGCTTAAATTGTTTAACACCCACATTAACGTTGAATACTGCCACTCCGTCAAATCGATAAAGTACGTCTGCAAGTATATCAATAAGGGGTCCGATGCTGCGTCCTTTGGTGTTACAATGGAGAACAACCGAGACGAAGTAACTCGATTCCAGGTCGGCCGATACATCAGCTGCAGTGAAGCGTTCTGGCGATTCTTCCACTTTGCAATACACCATAACTACCCCCAATCAAACAGTTGGCGGTGCACCTTGAAAACGGTCAAAGTGTCTACTTCACCGCCTCCACCGCTGCTGATAGCAGAGGAACCTAAGGACACCACACTTACGGCATTTTTTAAGTTATGCCGAAACGATCCCTTCGCCAAGACCATCTTCTACTCTCAGGTGTCATCATACTACACATGGAACACAGACAACAGAATTTGGTTAAGAAGGGTGAAAGGACAACCCGTCGAGGGACATCCAGACATTAAAATGTCCCCTACCCTTGGGAGAGTGTACACCATTCATCCTAACCAACAGGAATGCTTTTATCTCCGCCTACTACTGCATGACGTGGTAGGACCGACATCTTTCGACGATCTGAAAACAATCAACGGAGAGCTTTGTACTTCATTCCGCGCAGCCTGCCTTAGATGGGGTCTACTGGAAGATGGCGCTCAGTGGGATGCGACATTGGCGGAGGCAGCTACAATACGCTCAGCGCGAACTCTTCGGCAACTCTTTGCGGTGCTACTACAGACATGCGAGTTAAACGACCCTGTATCCTTATGGGACAAATACAAAGAGGACTTTTCCGATGACTACATACACCAAGGACAACTGCTACTCCCTCATTCCGACGTACGACTCAGCGACGAATTCTTCAACAAAGCTCTCATTGACATCGAGGACAAAATCCTAACTGCCGGCGGAAATGACCTTCCATTCTATGGACTGCCAAAAGTTCAGCGAACAGGCTCCGACAAACTTCCGACGGGCATAATTCAGGAAACTGCCTACGACGTCCACGCCCTCGAACTGTTCATCAACGAAAACGAGCCGAAATTGTTACAGGACCAACGGCATGCGTTTGACACAGTTTGCATTTCCATTCGTCAACGCAGAGGAGGTATCTTATTTTTAGACGCCCCAGGAGGAACTGGTAAAACATTCGTCAATAAACTCCTCCTCGCCAAAGTGCGACAGCAAAAAGGAATCGCTCTGGCTGTGGCTTCTTCTGGCATTGCCGCAACTCTGCTGCACGGAGGTAGGACAGCTCATTCCGCATTTAAACACGACTTCAGACGACACAATAACCTGTAACATCACCAAGGACTCTGACAAAACTGAAGTCTTGAAAAGATGCCACCTAATTGTGTGGGACGAATGCACAATGGTCCATAAAGGGTCCCTTGAGGCGTTGGACAGGACCCTACGAGATATCAGGGAATGCAACCGGCCGATGGGAGGAATACCTCTACTGCTGTCTGGCGATTTTCGACAAACTCTTCCAATTGTTCCAAAAGCCACCAGGGCCGACACTGTGGGGGCTTGCATTAAGTCATCTCCCCTGTGGCAGGAAGTGACAATCCTGACCCTCACAACAAACATGAGAGCCCAACTGCTTTGTGACCACTCAGCAACCGACTTCTCAAAGGACCTCTTAACAGTTGGTGACGGCACCGCACCTTCAGATGCAGCTGGAGAAATGGCAGTCTTGCAAGTAAGCACCATTGTAGACACTGTTGACGACCTCACAGCCTCTGTCTTTCCCGATATGGCGACTAACTACAAAAACACCAGTTGGCTGTGCGATAGAGCCATATTGGCTCCCAAAAATGTCTCAGTTGCAAAAATCAATGAGAAACTTCTGCAACGCATTCCTGGAAACCTCCGTACCTACAAATTTGTGGACAAAGTGGTGGACAAAGATGAGGTTGACGATTTTCCAACAGAATCCCTCAATTCCTTGGACCTCTGTGGACTGCGCGTCAAATTCCTTGGACCTCATGAACTGCGCGTCAAAGTTGGGACTTCAGTCATGCTGTTGAGGAACCTGGAACCACCACATCTCTGCAACGGAACACGGTTAGTGGTAAGAAACCTCCTGCCGCATGTAATTGAAACCACAATTCTCACGGGCTGCGGCGCTGGAGAAAACGTCTTCATACCCAGAATACCATTAACTCCATCAGGTACGGAATGCCCCTGAACTCTGCGCCGACTTCAATTCCTCGTTAAACTTTGCTTCGCGATGTCAATCAACAAGTCCCAAGGCCAAACGCTATCAACGGCAGGCCTCCATTTAGCCCAGCCGTGCTTCTCACACGGCCAATTATACGTCGCATGCTCAAGAGTGGGATGCAAGCAGAACTTATTCATACTTGCGCCCAAAGGCAGAACAAAAAATGTGGTCTACATAGAGGTGTTGTGACTCCTCTATTCAGCACCACTGCAGTCTTGCCAGTCTGACATATGGTGAGGAGATGCTATTGTTGTATATTTTCAAACTTACCCGTATTTAATTTCAATGCCTCAATATTCATAATTGAGTGGAATCATTAAAAGTACTTTAAAGCAATTAAACTCCGCGCAACGCCGGGCACCTCTGCTAGTAGTACAATACGTGATTAGCAGAACTTAACAGTTACATTGTTGTTAATTTTAAAAATAAAAATATATATTTAGAAGATGATTGAAA
>OZ024743.1:334651411-334691411 GCA_964016885.1 Eledone cirrhosa
GATCGCGAGGCGCGAACGGGGGCAAGGGACGACAGTCAGCCGGTAGTAGATGACGGACGCGATGTACGCGTTCGCCACCTCCGCCCGACCTTTCAGTGATAGCTTCATCCCAGCCCATTTTTGGGTGAGACTGGCTACCCTGCCCGTCACCTCGTCCCAATTCTTATCCACCTGGAGGTCTGGCCCGAACCAAACCCCTAGCAACTTTACCGGTCCGTCCGTCCAGCGCCTATCGACGCTGTTGGACGGCATGGACTTGCTTCTCCAGGTGCCGAGTTGCAAGCCCACTGACTTTTCCGGGTTAAGTTTTGCTCCCGTCAACCTTTCATATTCCTCCAATAAGTTGCCGACCACCTCGATTTCTGAGGTGTCCGACACCATCACGCTGATGTCGTCCGCATAAGCCGACACAGCCTTTCCGCGTCCTGGTTCGAGCGGGATGCCCTGCAACAGCTCCAACTTCCGCAGTAAAGGCTCGAGAGTCAATACGTACAGAAGGGAGGAGAGAGGGCACCCTTGACGGACCGATCGGGAGACCTGAAACGGTTCCGAGAGGTGGCCATTAATTTTGACCATCGAGCAGGTGCCGTTGTGCATTAAAGACGGCGCCGAAGCCAGCCGCCTTGAGGACAGCCTCCAGGTACCGATGGTTGACCCTATCGAATGCTTTCGATTGATTTAAATTGATCAGAACCCCACCGAAGCCAGGTTTACACCCTACCCTCTCTATGATGTATCGCATTAGGTGGAGGTTGTCGTGTATGGACCTGGTAGGGATTGCGCAAGTTTGCGCCTCCCCAATCAAATCCCCGACGACAAGCACCAACCTCTTCGCTAACACCCTGGCCAAAATCTTAAACTCTGTGTTGAGCAGAGTTATGGGCCTGAAATTGTCTAATGTCTCCCTCTTGTTCTCGGCTTTCCTTATCAGCGTCACTACGCCCCGGCTCACAGAACTGGGAATAGTCCCGTTTTGCTGCCAGTTGCAGTAGAGGGCTTCGAGAAGATTGCAAAACAAGTCGGGCATATTTACGTAAAGCTCGTAGGGCAGAGCATCCAAACCGGGTGACTTGCGCCTCATGAAGCCGACGAAGGCATCCTGAATCGCGGCTGAATTAATTAGCCTTTCGCAGCGCCCAGCTTCAGCCGTTGAGAGTTGCGGCAAGCCATCGAGATAGGGACTGAAGTCCGCCACCATCTCTTACCCGCCACTCCCACCGAACAACCGAGCAAATTGTTGGCGAAAGGCGTCACACATCCGCTTGAAATCGCTCAGCTCATGTCCGTCTCGGTCCGTCAAAGACCGAATCGTGGTTTTATTACCACGCTGCGCCTCTGCCACGCGGGCCCATCGAATAACTTTGGTTCCCTCGTTTCTCAGAGCACGCGCCTTAGCTCTGACAATGCAACCTTCGTGTTTCGCATTGAAGAAATGGTCTAATGCCATTCTCGCCGCTAGCACGTCAGTTGCAATGCCACTACCAATAGCCTCGTCTAACTTATCTACCAACTCCCCCTCTATTTTTCTCTAACGCTACTTCTTTGCTAAACTCTATCGACATTACTCTAATCTCTCTTTTGAGAGCCTCCCCCCCCCCACCACCATGTATTGTTGACGACTCCCCCTGTCAACTTTTTCTTAACTAAATTGTTGACCTAGTCCATGTAAGCCTTACGTGCCGGAAATGGCATGTTTAGCTTCCAGTAACCAGGTCCTAACCTACGCCTCTTATCTAGGTCGACCAGACAGATCACAAACTTGTGATCTGAATAGGCGACCGTTTTAAAACGTGGACAGCTTACACTATTTTTGTCTATTTTCCTAATAAAGATACTGTCTATGTACGATCTAGATGACCCTATGCGGTTAGTCCAGGTCCACACTGGCGCATTAGGGAAATCTAGTCGGTACATGTCAGAGAGTTGGAACTGGCTGATCATGTTCTTGAGGCTTTTGCACCCCCGCTCCTATCGGATACTCCCACACAGTCCCAGCGTGCGTCTAACATGCCGTTCCACTCCCCCGCTAACAGTAAAAGGCGAGACATACCCAGAAAGGCTTACAGGCGTCTAAAGAAGTCCGGCCGTCCTGCCCCAGTGGGGGCGTAGACGGCCACCAGTCTAAAGGCACCACCTTCGTTATTATTCACGTCCAGGACCACCAACTTCCCGTCCGGGTCCCGGAAGATCGACCTTACCTCGAGATCCAGGCCTTTCCTAAAGAGCACTGCCGCCCCGCCTTCCATTCCCGGATGGCTAACAGATGGAAAGATCTGATACTACTACTATTAATAATGCTTTCTTTATTAACAACAAGGGTTTACACAAAGTAAGACATTAAGGACAATATAGGACGGTACAAATGGGCATTTCTGCGTGTAAAAAAAACAAAAACAGAGATGTAACAAAAAAGAAACAATGAAAAATTCCCCAATAGGAGGGAGACTTCCTAGGGACATTCGTGGAGAAAGCCCATTAAAAAAAGCCACGGTGACCCTGACCACCAGGGCACGTGCCCTCTCCCAGTTTTCCACCTTTAATTTACAGGCAAATACTCAGGGTAGGCCCATTCACTCGGGCCATTCTTGCATCACTACTACTATTAATATTAATAATAATGGTTTAATTTATTGGCCACAAGGGCCGACATATAGGGGACAATACAATAGACGGGGACAGTGGGGGTTTTACACAAAAATCGAGTAAAAAATAGTAAAACAATAACAATAAACAAGAAAAATACAACATTGAAAATTTCCCGATAGAGTAAAGGCTCGAGAGTCAATACGTGCAGAAAGGAAGAGAGAGGTCACCCTTGACGGACCGATCGGGAGAGCCGAAATGGTTGCGAGAGATGGCCATTAACCTTGATCATCGAGCGTGTACCGCTGTGGATTGCAGCGATCCAGCTTCTGAAGACAGGGCCGAAGCCAGCGGCTTTGAGGACAAATTCCACATACCGCTTTCGATTGATCTAAATTGATCAGTGCGCTACCGAAGCCAGGTTTACACCCTACCCTCTCTATGATGTATCGCATGAGGTGAAGATTGTTGTGTATGGACCTGGCTGGGATTGCGCAAGTTTGCGCCTCCCCAACCAAATCCTCGACGACAAGCGCTAATCTCTTGGCTAACACCTTGGCCAAAATCTTAAAATATGTGTTGAGCAGAGTTATGGGCCTTAAGTTGTCTAATGTATCCCTCTTGTTCTCGTCTTTCCTTATAGGCGTCACCACTCACCTGCTCACAGAACTGAGAATACTCCCATTCTGCTGCCAGTTGCAGTAGAGTGCTTCGAGGAGATCGGAGAACAAGTCTGGCATATTTACGTAAAGCTCGTAGGGCAGGCCATCCAAACCGGGTGATTTGCGCCTCATACAGCCGACAAGAGCGTCCTGAATTTCGGCTGAAGTAATCGGCCTTTCGCAGCGCTCAACGTCGACCGTCGAGATGCGCGGCAAGCCGACAAGGTAGGGACTGATATCCGCTACTCTCTCTGACTCGCCACTCCCCACGAATCGCTTATCTCGTGTCCGTCTCGGTCTGACAAAGACCGAATTGTGGTTTTATTACCACGCTGCGCCTCCGCCACGTGGGCCCATTGAACCTCTATGGTTCATTCGTTTCTCAGCGCACTCGCCTTAGCTCTGACAATGCAACCTTTGTGTTTCGCCTTGAAGAAATGGTCTAATGCCATTCTCGCCGCTAGCACGTCAGTTGCAATGCCACTACAAATAGCCTCGTCTAACTTATCTACCAGCCCCCCCCCCCCCCCTTTCTATTTTTCTCTAACGCTAGTTCTTTGCTGAACTCTATCGAAGTTACTCTAATCTCTCTTTTGAGAGCCCCACACTATCTGTTGTTGATGATCCCCTCTCTCAACTTTTGCTTAACTAAATTGTTGACTCGGACCTTGCAAGCCTTACGTGCTGGAAATGACATGTTCAGCTTCCAGTAACGCGATCCAAACCTACGCGTTTTATCTAGGTCGACCATAAAGATCACAAATGTATGATCTGAATAGGCGACCGTTTTGAAAAGTGGGCAGCCTACACTATTTCTATCTATTTTCCTAATGAAGATCCTGTCTATATACGTTCTAGATGACCCCATGCAGTTGGTCCATGTCCATACTGGCGCATTGGGGAAATCTAGTCGATACCTGTCAGACAGTTGGAGCTGGCTGATTAGGTGCTTGAGGCTTTTGACCCCCACCCCGCCCCGCCCCGCTCCTATCAGCTACTCCCACACAATCCCAGCGTGCGTCTAAGATGCCATTCCAGTCCACCGCTAAGAGTAAAGGGTGAGACGTACCCAGAAAGGCCTCCAGGAGCCTAAAGAAGTTCGGTCGTCCGGCACCTGTAGGGACGTAGACGGCCAGCCGTCTAAAGGCACCACCTTCGCTACTGCTCACATCCAAGACGACCAACTTACCGTCCTGGTCCCGGAAGATCGACCTTACCTCGAGATCCAGTCCTTTCCTAAACAGCACTGCCACTCCACCTCCCATTCCTAGCCTGCTAACAGATGCGAAGATCTGATAGTCGTCGAAAATGGGGGGGTAATGCGCGCGTGTCGGAATTTCTGGTCTCGCTGGCGGCAATCACATCCATTCCAGCGACCTGAGGTCGTTGAGCAGGCGACCCTGCTTCCAGGGTGACCCCAGCCGAGAACATTTAAACTTCCTACTCTTAATATGGCCATGTTGGCAAGCTAAAAGAGAGACGGGGAAGGTCTACTTAACTCCCGGGATCTTGTGAAGGTCGGGTGGTTCGACCTCCATGGTTGGTGGGGTTTCTTTTGAGAACCCCTTTAAAAGTCTCGATGTAGGTTTCACATTCGGGGTTCCCACGTCTTGAGGAATGCTCTCCCGAATTTCTTTGAAGGTATCGAGTGACATTCGGACCAGAAGCAAATCTTCTGGCACGCAAAATGTGGTCATTTCAAAGATGTCCCCCTATGATTGAATGCCCTCGCTTCGTGCTAAGAGGGCCATCGGTTTATCCTTGGTTCTTCTGACAAGCACGAAGTTTTTAACATTTTGTTGTAATAATACTTGTTTCTACTTTAGGCACAAGGCCAGCAGATATCCAGTACATTACTGGTACTTTATTTTATCGACCCCGTAAGGATGAAAGGCAAAGTTAACCTCGGCGGGATTTGAACTCAGACTGTAAAGGCATGTAACTATAGATACCTATCGATACTGCCAATTCACCGCCCTTTTGTTGTAATAATAATAATAATAATAATAATAATAATAATAATAATAATAATATATATATATATATATATAAGTCTATCCCTGGTTCAATCGAGGGTAACCACGGTAAGTAAGGCACTCAATACAAAGTAGGGTATATGTATTTAATATAGAACTGTTTCTACAGGACTAGAACTGTTTCATTCGGGAGAAATCATCAGGAAGCTGCTTCCTGATGATTTCTCTTGAATGAAACAGTTCTAGATCCGCAGAAGCCTCTCTCTCTCTCTCTCTCTCTCTCTCTCACGCACGCACACACACTCTCTCTCTCTCTCTCTCTCTCTCTCTCTCTCTCTCTCTCTCTCTCTCTATATATATATATATATATATATATATATATATATATATATATATATATATATATATATATATATATATATATATATACGATATAGATAAATGGAAACTATATTTATAAAACCATATTTATTTCATTATATATATATCAGGGATATCATATTAACAATATGTTATGCCTTCTTCAGACAAAATACAATATAGACAGTTTTATAGATAAATAGATTTGACATACCGTTCAACATCGACTTGTATTTGAAAAAGTTGATTTGGCAGTGAGAAATTGTAAACAGAAAGAAAGAAAGAAAGAAAAAAAAGAAGGAAAGAAAGAAAGAAAACGAAGAAAAAGAAGAAAAAAGAAGAAATGCATGCAACAAAATAGAGAGATGGAAAGATAGATAAAGAGAAGAACTTCATGTAAAGAAACAGAGAGAGATATATAGAGAGAGGAAATAGATAGAGATAGATATATATAGAGAAAAGTAGGTAGTTGAACATCCGTTGAATGACGTATCAATGATACATTTATTTATTTATTTATTTATTTAGCTCTAGTATTAATGTAAGGGAGATATATGTGGTTAGGAAAGAAACCAGCCGTTATATAGAGAGAAAAATGAAAAGTAACCAGACATAGGCGAGGCAGAATTTAAAAACCCTATGTTTTAATGTAGAAATATTAGTTCGTATAAAAACCAGGCACTATAATGTAAATATCAGTATTCCTGAATGAGACACGTATCCATAATGTGTGAAAAGTAATGATCTTATGTCTAGTTTTAAAAATTCATATGTTTATATGATAACTACAAACATCGATGTGAATTTACGTGATCAACTCTGCAAACCCCTATTTCACACGGAGAACATTCTCATTGTGCTATAAAAATTTAAGTATACATATATGTGTATATATACACATATATATAGAGTCTATATTAATTTTAACAATACTATTCTTGTCTTTACTCTACATGATTATCTATCAAGCAGAAATAGAGAACAGATTTCAATATATTAATAAAAAATATCAGAAACAAAAACAAAAAAATAATAATAATAATAATAATAAAAATAAAAATAATAATAAATAAAAATAATAATAAACAAATAAATAAAATAGAAAACTAAAAAATATTACATATTAAAAATAAAAATATTAAAAATATTAAAAAATATTAAAATAATAAAAATAAAAACATAATATGCCACGCAAATCGACCACAAAGATCAACCCTTCAAAATTAATTGACAATATATTGCCAAGTTCATTATAAGCATCAGAGTCGAAAACAGATAAAGCTAAAAATTATTTACCAAATCGCGTCTAGCAGAAATCATTTCAAAAGTTTAGGATGCCCATTTGGTCTACATATGTTCTTATATTTAATATAGAAGTTTATCTAGTATAACATTTATTCGATATATTTGGAGCATCAACTTTTAGGGTAGTTTAATTTTTCATGAAGAATGTTTAAATAAAAATAAAAATAAAAATAAAAAGAAGAATAAAAAGAAGAAATCGAAAGATTTATCGGCTAGTTTCCCAAATAATTATAAATCAAACCAAATATACTACATTTTAAATTTAAATTTATATTTAAAAGTTGAGTTCAATCTATGTTTGCAGCAACTGAATAAATTTGTCCGTAGATTAAGGGAATTTTTAGATTTTAGTATAAAGAATATCTCCTCCGCGCAGAGGTCACATGTCTCAGAGGATGAATTAAAAGGAATCCCTCTTGAGACTATATTCCAAGCCGTCGAATATCTAACGTTATCTTGCCTAAGTTGCCAGAGTACGCCTGATAGTGCTGTTGAAGATTTTTTGCTTGGATCTGTGAAAGAATTCTTGTGGTTATTATAGCGAAGTTTAAATTCCGTCGATGTGGAACCGACGTAGTTAAAAGAATTAGAGTCCGTTTTAACATTACAGTTGTATATTATATTTTTAACTAAGCAGTTGTTATTTAACGGACATTTAGATCTATCTCTACAGTTACATTTGTTAACTTGTATATTATTTATGCTATTATCGCTAGGTTTTAAGTTCCTATTATTTATTCTATTAATATTTTGTGCTAAATTTTTGGTGGATGAGTAGGTTAATTTTATAGTATGTCTATTGAAAATTGAGTGATACCTATGTGTTCTAGGGAAGCGATTATCAAGAGCTTTAAAAAATAGTTTAGCGATGTGGGTTTTAATGTTTAGTGAGAAAGGGGGGGGGGGGGGGGCAAACCATATTATGTTCCTAGTTCTATTTCTTTTTTGGCTTTTGGAATTATTGTAATGCTTTCTATTATAGTTGTTAAGGTTGTGGCCGTAATTAAAATAGTTGTTATTTTGTTTAGTTTGTCTATCATTATCTATGTACATAATCTTATCACTATATCCTGCTCTAGCTAACGCTTCATTGTAGTACTGGGCTTTTTCGTCGAAAATCTTTCTATTAGACGAGATTCTAGAGATACGTTTTTGAACAGAGTTTACTATAGTGTTTTTGACAGATCTGGAGTGGTTAGAGTTAAAGCTGACATAGTTTAAGTTTTCATTCAACTTGTGAAATGGATAGTGAAGACATGTGTTGAGATTTAATGTTATATCTAGGAAATTGACTATTCTATGGTTGTTCTCAATTTCTATTTTTAGATTAAAGTAATTAAAAAATTGTGTAATTTGTTTTCTTTTTCTATTTAGTTCAGAGTTATTATTATCAATAAGTAAAAGCATGTCATCTCTATATAAACCTCCGGTAGTACCAGGTATTTTCCTATGTAGCGAATTGATTAAAAATAAGCCCACAAGGTCAGTTACCTGAGCCGACTCAGCTCAGGTAACTGACCTTGTGGGTTTATTTTTAATCAATTTGCTACATAGGAAAATACCTGGTACTACCGGAGGTTTATATAGAGATGACATGCTTTTACTTATTGATAATAATAACTCTGAACTAAATAGAAAAAGAAAACAAATTACACAATTTTTTAATTACTTTAATCTAAAAATAGAAATTGAGAACAACCATAGAATAGTCAATTTCCTAGATATAACATTAAATCTCAACACATGTCTTCACTATCCATTTCACAAGTTGAATGAAAACTTAAACTATGTCAGCTTTAACTCTAACCACTCCAGATCTGTCAAAAACACTATAGTAAACTCTGTTCAAAAACGTATCTCTAGAATCTCGTCTAATAGAAAGATTTTCGACGAAAAAGCCCAGTACTACAATGAAGCGTTAGCTAGAGCAGGATATAGTGATAAGATTATGTACATAGATAATGATAGACAAACTAAACAAAATAACAACTATTTTAATTACGGCCACAACCTTAACAACTATAATAGAAAGCATTACAATAATTCCAAAAGCCAAAAAAGAAATAGAACTAGGAACATAATATGGTTTGCCCCCCCCCCCTTTCTCACTAAACATTAAAACCCACATCGCTAAACTATTTTTTAAAGCTCTTGATAATCGCTTCCCTAGAACACATATGTATCACTCAATTTTCAATAGACATACTATAAAATTAACCTACTCATCCACCAAAAATTTAGCACAAAATATTAATAGAATAAATAATAGGAACTTAAAACCTAGCGATAATAGCATAAATAATATACAAGTTAACAAATGTAACTGTAGAGATAGATCTAAATGTCCGTTAAATAACAACTGCTTAGTTAAAAATATAATATACAACTGTAATGTTAAAACGGACTCTAATTCTTTTAACTACGTCGGTTCCACATCGACGGAATTTAAACTTCGCTATAATAACCACAAGAATTCTTTCACAGATCCAAGCAAAAAATCTTCAACAGCACTATCAGGCGTACTCTGGCAACTTAGGCAAGATAACGTTAGATATTCGACGGCTTGGAATATAGTCTCAAGAGGGATTCCTTTTAATTCATCCTCTGAGACATGTGACCTCTGCGCGGAGGAGATATTCTTTATACTAAAATCTAAAAATTCCCTTAATCTACGGATAAATTTATTCAGTTGCTGCAAACATAGATTGAACTCAACTTTTAAATATAAATTTAAATTTAAAATGTAGTATATTTGGTTTGATTTATAATTATTTGGGAAACTAGCCGATAAATCTTTCGATTTCTTCTTTTTATTCTTCTTTTTATTTTTATTTTTATTTAAACATTCTTCATGAAAAATTAAACTACCCTAAAAGTTGATGCTCCAAATATATCGAATAAATGTTATACTAGATAAACTTCTATATTAAATATAAGAACATATGTAGACCAAATGGGCATCCTAAACTTTTGAAATGATTTCTGCTAGACGCGATTTGGTAAATAATTTTTAGCTTTATCTGTTTTCGACTCTGATGCTTATAATGAACTTGGCAATATATTGTCAATTAATTTTGAAGGGTTGATCTTTGTGGTCGATTTGCGTGGCATATTATGTTTTTATTTTTATTATTTTAATATTTTTTAATATTTTTAATATTTTTATTTTTAATATGTAATATTTTTTAGTTTTCTATTTTATTTATTTGTTTATTATTATTTTTATTTATTATTATTTTTATTTTTATTATTATTATTATTATTATTTTTTTGTTTTTGTTTCTGATATTTTTTATTAATATATTGAAATCTGTTCTCTATTTCTGCTTGATAGATAATCATGTAGAGTAAAGACAAGAATAGTATTGTTAAAATTAATATAGACTCTATATATATGTGTATATATACACATATATGTATACTTAAATTTTTATAGCACAATGAGAATGTTCTCCGTGTGAAATAGGGGTTTGCAGAGTTGATCACGTAAATTCACATCGATGTTTGTAGTTATCATATAAACATATGAATTTTTAAAACTAGACATAAGATCATTACTTTTCACACATTATGGATACGTGTCTCATTCAGGAATACTGATATTTACATTATAGTGCCTGGTTTTTATACGAACTAATATTTCTACATTAAAACATAGGGTTTTTAAATTCTGCCTCGCCTATGTCTGGTTACTTTTCATTTTTCTCTCTATATAACGGCTGGTTTCTTTCCTAACCACATATATCTCCCTTACATTAATACTAGAGCTAAATAAATAAATAAATAAATAAATGTATCATTGATACGTCATTCAACGGATGTTCAACTACCTACTTTTCTCTATATATATCTATCTCTATCTATTTCCTCTCTCTATATATCTCTCTCTGTTTCTTTACATGAAGTTCTTCTCTTTATCTATCTTTCCATCTCTCTATTTTGTTGCATGCATTTCTTCTTTTTTCTTCTTTTTCTTCGTTTTCTTTCTTTCTTTCCTTCTTTTTTTTCTTTCTTTCTTTCTTTCTGTTTACAATTTCTCACTGCCAAATCAACTTTTTCAAATACAAGTCGATGTTGAACGGTATGTCAAATCTATTTATCTATAAAACTGTCTATATTGTATTTTGTCTGAAGAAGGCATAACATATTGTTAATATGATATCCCTGAAATATATATAATGAAATAAATATGGTTTTATAAATATAGTTTCCATTTATCTATATCGTAAATATACTCCAAATACTTGTTGAGTGCTTTTATATCAGTTATAAATATTTACTAGTTGTAACCCAACAATTTAAATATAACTTTCCATATATATATATATATATATATATGATGAAAAATGGCGTGCTCTGTTGTTGCAAATGTGATATACAAATTAAAATGAAGAATTAGAAATAGGACTATCCATCATCAGTGGTCTACTAGCCATCATAGGGATTTCTCCGCATTAAAGACCAATACCGCAGGCTAGCGCGAACAATAACTAAAATAAGTTATTGGGATAAAAATAATTGGGTGGAGAAAGAGAGACAGGTAAACAAACAGGAATGGTGAGGCAACGTAAAGAGAGGAAAAAATGACCTGTCTTTTTCTTTTCCCTTACTGCTATCTTCTTTCTCTCTCCCCCTTCTCTCTCCTTCTCCCTCTTACTTTCATTTACCCCCTCTGCTAGTCACCCTCTCTCGGCTAGCCTCTTCCTCACACTTTCACTCACTCTCTGCTACTCACCCTCTCTCTCACTTCCTCCATCGTCCCACACCGTGCAAAATTCTTTCCTCGCTTACATTTCGCACGGTTAAGATGTGTCTTTCGTCTTCTCGTTAATATTCGGAAGTTCTTATGTTCAAATGAATCATTGACTTGATTTTCTCATTTTTTCCTCTCTTTACGTTGCCTCACCATTCATGTTTGTTTACTTGTCTCTCTTTCTCTACCCAATTCTTTTTATCCCAATAACTTATTTTAGTTATTGTATCGCCCTAGCCTGAGGTATCTGGTCTTTAATGTGAAGAAATACTTATGATGACTAGTAGATCACTGATGGTGGATAGTCCTGGCTTCTATTTCTAATTCTTCATTTTAATTATATATATATATATATATATATATATATATATATATATATATATATATATATATATATATATATATATATATATATATATATATATATATATATATATATGTAGGAGGTGAGTTTTATTGTAGTACAATAAAGCAATGCAGATATCGGATAAGAAGCACTCTACAGTTTGTAGGACTGGAGTATACATAATATAAGATCAAAAGATGGTTAAAGGAGTTCCATGTATTTTATTATGCGCATTTCAAAAACAAACATCATCATGCAATAATATTTGTGTTTTCATCAGATAAAACAGGAGAACATGATATGAAGGCTAAAAAAAAAAAAAAAAAAAAAAACACTTGCTTGTGGATAGTGCAGTGTAATATGTTGATTTAAAACTGGACTATCCACAAGTGTTTTTTTTTTTGTTTTTTTTTTAGCCTTCATATCATGTTCTCCTGTTTTATCTGATGAAAACACAAATATTATTGCATGATGATGTTTGTTTTTGAAATGCGCATAATAAAATACATGGAACTCCTTTAACCATCTTTTGATCTTATATTATATATATATATATATATGTGTGTGTGTGTGTGTGTGTGTGTGTGTGTGTGTGTGTGTGTGTGTGTGTGTGTGTGTGTGTGTGTGTGTGTGTGTGTGTGTGTGTGTGTGTGTGTGTGTGTGTGTGTGTGTGTTTATGTATAATAATCACTCAAGAATCTCATTATTTGTACTACATGCACTATATGCAAATGACCATTATTTCTAACTGATGTTTCACAAAATATCTGTGGGGATTGATATCTCAATGAGAATATATCCTTTTTCTTTGTGGTCTTTAGCTACAATATCCGCTCGGTTTTCTTTGTGTATTGGTATATCTCAGAGAATGGTTATTTTGTCATTCTCTGACGCCTTTTCAGGCGTTTGTCTGTACTATCATTTTTCTGTTGGTATTTCATAATGTTGGCATCATTTCCAGTCTATGTCAATCCCAACTCTATCATGTCTGTGGTTATATTTCTGAGCAGCCAGACATAATGTGGTTAAATATTTCTTCTCTATCACTACATATTCTGCAGTTACAAATTGTGTTCTGCTTCATTATGTACTTCTGTATTTTCTGGTGGAAGCTCTTTGAACTTGTGTCGCACTTAATATTCCTCCCGACTCCGCTTTTAGTAACCAGGTTTGTGAGTTGTGCCTGTCTAATTTCTCTCTATTTAGCTGTTTCTTGTATTGACCATATAAGGGTTTTTCTTGCCATCGATTGAACAGGTCTGTTTTTAATTTAGATTTTATGTTTTTCATAATTTCTGTCGTTGATTTCTCTGTGATATCTGTCACTTATAGAAAGTACAAAAGAGATGCACCATTCCAAAGGATAAAAGTGATGCATCTGCATCCCACCTAAATTGTGAGTTTCAGTCTTGAAAAATGTTATCAAATGCGCAAAACATCGGACAAAATAATAAGTACTATGTACCAGCTTTTACCAAGGAAATGAATAATCTGAAAAATATAACCCTTTGGAAACAATAATGATTCCCAGCCCTTTATATAGGAGACAGAAAGGCACCGAAGTGGCAGAATCGTTAGAAAGTCGGGTAAGATGATTTGCAGTATTCGTTCCGGTTGATTGCTATCAGAGATCAAATCTCGGCGGGATCAACAGTGTCTTTTACTCTTTTTAAGTCGGTAAATAAAGTACCAGTCTAATACTGGGGTTAATTCTTCCTCTATTTCTCTTTTTCAGTTTGTATCTTTCTTGTGCTTTCTCCTTCTCTCGGAACAATCGGCTGTGTTCAAACATCGCGAGGAATGACCCTACGACTCCATCAGAACTAAAGGATACATGACATTGCATACAAATTACTCCCATTATCAAAGCAGATATATAATCAAACTCTTCTGTGTCTCTATCTTCTTCGTGTTCCTATGTCAGAAAATCCAGAAAAGATAAACCAACACATTAAAACGGTATTCAAAGATAACAGCAAACGTCATATATTTGTTATCTAAGTTAAAGCTATACTACAATGGCTAGAGCATGAATGGACACCCGTTTGGTTTCAATGATAAATATTCTAGTTGCGCGATCAGCGGAACAGCCTATTTTTGGAATTAAAGTCTAAGTGAATGAGCATTTCTCAGACACGTGTACCCTTGACGCAATTCTTAAGGAGATTCTGCACGACAAATTGTGTAACAAAGTTGACCATTGGAATTACAGGTACAGTCCAGCTGACAGGATTCAAATAATTTCCGTCTATTCAGATTCCCTCAGAATGCACTTGCTAAATGAAACGTGCCCAGGATGGAATCGAACCTGGAATCTAATTATTGCAAAGTGAAACTTTTAACCACTCAGCTAAGCTGTCTCCACCGATACAGTAGAGCATAAAAACTGCATAGATAACATTCTATGCATTGTTTAAAATAAGAAAAAGAGAATAAAATGAAGATCTGAAAACCTCAATGAAGGCACAAATATTTACAATAGATCTGGCTGAACATATATGATGAGAGAAAGTAAATCATATACTGTTATGGAATAGCATTTTATGAATGATAGAGATACAGAGTGGAAATAGAAAATAAAACAAGTAGTGCATATATTGTTTGTAAATAGCCCAATCTGTCGTTTTATCAAGAATATGGTTTGAGAGAGATATGGCTGTGATTCAGCAAGTCAGATTATCAAGTAATGAAAGGCTTCGTTGATTTGATGGCTATATGGTTGTTCAACGTGGTTGTCACATATGACAAGAGCACATATTTTGCTTTGCTGTTTTCTTCAGTTTCGATTTTAATAGTTTGAAATCGAATCTAATTTCCCAAGAGAATTTAGTAGATGCAATGATTGACTTACTAAGTTTAGAACGATCACCAGTTTCACGTAGCAGTCCCTCTTTTAGATTCAAATGCTGATAATGTTGATAATTGCTTTCCTAATCTGCACGATGTAATCCTTCACTGTTTTCATGATTTAATATGTATAGCAATATCAGTTTTATTATCATTATTAAAGTCTGTGGATTGGCAGAATCGATAGAGCGTTGGACAGCGTGCTTTGTAGCAGAGAGTTATGGCCCTTTACATTCTGAGTTCAAATCTTGCCGAGGTTAATTTTGCCTTTCATACTTGCGGGGTAGATAAAATGAAGTACCAGTAATGCACTGGGATAATTGCTGGCCTTGTTCCAAGAGTAGAAACAATTATTAAAGTGATTATTTACAAATGCAAGAAGGGTATCTTTTGTTGAAACAAGAATTGAGTCGATATTGGAGGGCATGGATGGAAGCATTTACATTTCAGTAGGATGTTCAGTGTAAAGGAAAACATTAAAAGTTATAACAATGTTCTGGATAAACAAGAAAAAGCCATTATTAGTATCATCATCATCATCATCGTCTTCATGCGTTCACTAGATCCACATGAGGTGCCAGTCTTTGAGATGCAGTCCATGCTATATTGGAAATGTGCATCATCAAAAGAGATCGCCAAACAGGGTGAGGCCTAGAATTTGTAACCACTTCGGTAATTGTAGTTGCGTGGTTTTCATGTTTAAAAGAAAGGGAAAGATAATGTTTTCTTTATATTTGTAGTGGTTTAATTAAGTGGTTGAAGAATATAAGATTCACATAATCTCATTGGTTGAGCCTTTCGAGGTCCCTGTTTATGTTTATGGAGTCGGCGCACGTTTCACGTTAGTTGTCAGAATTACAGGCGGATGACTCTTATAAGAAGAAGGTCATTGATGAGTAAAATCTGTGCAGGAAAGAAGGTTGCAGGAGGTGACATGTTGGTCATTGATACATGGAAGAAAGAGTGGTGGGGATAGAAGAGATCCTTACAGCTAACCACAGCAGTCAATAAAGTGGGAATATGGAAAAGCTACATCATTGTAAGTCATGCTAATACAATCTGAAAGATGGCCACGACAAGAAGGGATGAGAGTTGTGATAGACATGGTCGGATGTTTTACTCACGCTCTCTCTTTCTTTCTCTCACTCACTCTTTCTCGCCCTCTTCTCTATGACTTATAGCCTCACCGCTCTCAGGAAGAAAGAGGGTGGCATACGCCCCATTGCTGTGGGCAATGTCTTCCGGAGGCTGGCTGCGAGGGTGATCTGCAAGTCCATAACACACGAACTGGGTAAGGAGTTTAGTCCGGTGCAGCTGGGTGTCGGCGTGTCCGGTGGCTGTGAGGGGGCCGCTCATGCAATCAGGCAGTTATTCAGCAGCTGCCCATCGGAACCGGCATTCATGGACTCCAGGCACCTCATTGTCAAGCTTGACATGAGGAATGCCTTCAACTCTTTACGCCGGGATAATCTGCTCGAAGCCTGCCTCAGCCGAGCCCCTCTGCTTACCCGCTGGCCTACCTGTCATATGGAGCGCCGAGCAGGTTCCTTGCTGCTGATACGGTCATACCCTCGGCTACTGGAGTCCAACAGGGCGACCCTTTGGGACACCTCCTGTTCGCCCTTGGTATTGACCACATCGCCCGGAGTATCACGGCCCCTCTCAACGTTTGGTATCTGAATGATGCTACGTTGGGTGGGCCCGTACGGACGGTCTGCTATGACCTTCAATCGGTGGTTCCTGCCCTGGCGGGAATCGATCTCCAGGTCAACTCGGCCAAGTCGGAGGTGGTGAACGTCACCCTCGATGCTGCGAGCTTTGCAGCCTCCGTCTTGGACGTGCGGTCCATTATCCGCCAGGTTCAGGTGCCCCCAAAGAGGATGTCCTCATCCTCGGGTCACCGATCCACCTGCCGGCCATCCGCTCCACCATCAGGTCCAGGCTTCAACAGCTCCAGACTCTCACGAGTCGACTGGGCTTGATTGATGGCCACCCAGCTGTCTTTCTGCTAACGAACTGCTTCGCCATGCCGAAGCCCCTCTATACACTCCGCAGCGCTCCATGCTACACCCAGGCATCTCTCCTCGCTTACCTCGATACTTGTATCCGAGCAGCAGCCGAGGGGATATGCAACGTCAAGTTTGACGACATAGGGTGGCAACAGGCCACTTTACCTGTCAGGTATGGCGGCCTTGGCCTCCGGTCCCCGATCTCACTAACTTGGCCGGCGTATCTTTCGTCGGTAACCTCATGCCGCGTCCTCGTCAGCAGGGTTCTTCAAAACGCAACAGAACCCTTTGTGTTCAGAGAACGTGAGGCCGCCTGTGAGACGTGGGACCGGCTGAGACTTAGCCCAGTAGGCGTCCCTCCTCCTTCTTCCCCTGTTGACGTCAAGTACCCCCAACGCACTTGGGATGACATCCAATGCATTCTGGCCTCAGATAGGCTCACGCGGCAGCTCGACGAGCACCGCCTTGCTTGTTTTCGTGCGGCGCCAAACCCCACAGTGGTGCCTGGCTCCATGCCCTGCCCTCATTCTCCACTGGCACTCAGCTAGACAACCATAGCCTTCGAATAGGCGTTTTTCTGAGGCTCGGCCTCCGGATCTGCCAGCCACACCAATGTCGCTGCGGTTCCACCATGGACTCTTACGGCCTCCATCCGCTTTCCTGTCGCACAGTGCCGGCCGCATTCCACACCATGCTGCCCTAAACGAGGTCATTAAGCATGGCTTGGACGCTGCAGGCTTCCCTTCCCAGCTCTAGCCGGTGGGGCTGGATCGAGGGGACGGCAAAAGGTCAGATGGCATGACCATTTTCCCGTTCCGTGGTGGAAAACTCCTCGTCTGGGATGCTACTTGCACCGACAATTTCTGCAGCCGCAACCTGGTGCAGTCTGCGACTGACCCAGGTTCTGCTGCACATCGGGCTGAGGGGCCAAACTCCTCAAATACCGGTCGCTCTCCGACAGGTTTGCGGTCGTACCCCTGGCAGTGGAGACTTCTGGTGTCCTCGGCCCCAGGGCTACTGCCTTACTCACTACCATAGGCCCAAACGAGTTGGAGTGCCTTTTCCAGGGCGTCTCCCTTGCTGTCCCCCGGGGAAACACCTTCTCCATTCTGTCCGCCGGGGCTGTGGGTGGGCCGCATCGCGTACCGTTATAGTTGTGTATACAGATATTAACTCATCATTCCCATTGTCCTAATAATATATTTACAAGTAAATATTATAAAACCATTTCATCTTTATTACACTTAATTCCATTAGAAACAAACAGACAAATATTTTGCGGTTATTGACCAATTTGTTCGTTTCGGTGAAGGCGGAAATCACTTTTACTTTTTGTTCATATTCTATCGTCATATATATTAGGTTCTCTAAGTTCCTTATTCAATATTATTGAAGTTCTTCGGCAAAAGTATTTTATAACAACGTTCAAGTTGCAGAAGACGTCAACCACCACGTGTTGTGGTAAATATAATCTTCCTATGTCTATTTTGGTTAGAGCTTTATGAATGCAGTCATTATGTTTCTTGGTTTCACGTCTGGTCTTACTAATTCACTTTACTTTCGCTTGGTTAGTGTAATATATTACGGGAAATGTTTATTGATACTTATCTTTATTTTTAGCTAAGTGTTAAGTAATGATATAATTAAATGTTTCTTTAACATTCTTCTTGTCATTGTACTCTGTTTATTTAATTAATTCTTAAGTATGTACTCGTATTAGTAGGTTCCATTTAAATGCTTTATCTGCCTTCTTCGTATCATAATATAATACTGAGGATTGGCAGTATCGGTAAAGGGTCGGACGCCATGCTTTGTAACATAGAGTTTCAGCTCTTTACGGTCTGAGTTCAGATCCCGCCGAGGTTAACTTTGAACTTTGCCTTTCATCCTTACAGGGTCGATAAAATAAAGCACCAGTAATGTACTGGGGTAATTGCTGGCCTTGTGTGAAAAGAAGAAATAATAATTATTATTAATCGGTAGAGGTTCGGGCGCCATGCTTTGAAGCATAGAGTTACTTCCCTTTATGATCTGAGTTCAAATCCCGCCGAGGTTAATTTTGCCTTTCATCCTTACGGGGTCGATAAAATAAAGTACCAGTAATGCACTGGGATTATTGCTGGCCTTGTGCCTAAAGTAGAAACAATTATTAATACGTTCTCAAGGGTGGTGGATTGGCAGTTTCGGTAGAGGGTCGGACACCATGCTTTCATGCATATAGTTACAGCCCTTGCTATTCTGGGTTCAAATCCCGCCGAGGCTAACTTTGCCTTTCATCCTTACGGGATTGATAAAATGAAGTACCAGTAATGTACTGGATAATTACTGGCCTTGTGCCAAAAGTAGAAACAATTATTAATACGTTCTGAGTTCAAATCCCGTTGAGGTTAGCTTTGCTTTCATCCTTACGGTGTCGATAAAATAAAGCACCAGTAATGTACTGGATCGATTTAATAGACTTCCCCTCCCCTTCAAATTGCTGGCCTTATGCCTAAAGTAGAAACAATTATTATTATTATCGTTACTGCTGTTGTTCATATTGCTTTTGACATATCAAAATGTATTTATTTTACTGTACGTAACCGTTACAATAATTTCTGAAAATTTCTAGCTTAGGGTTTCCTATTGTTAATTTCATTTGTTCCCGTTTGTTGCTATCGTTTCTCACCGCAACTAGGTGTTGAAATTTGAAAACAATTTAAGTTTTGTATAAAAAACATCATAATAAAAGATGACGTCATTTTCTTTCCTCCCCTAAGGGTTTTGTTGTTTGAACAATAACCACTGAATACTAACTTCAAAAACCATATTAACAACGAGAGAAACAGTGAGAGCACTACCACCACCATTACTACCAGCACCATCACTAATTCAGTGGGGAACCATTCTTTAAGAGCACGGAGAAACTACCCAGCTTCTACCTCCACCGCTTCAACAGTTGAAGAGGAAGTGATTTTCTGAGGCACTCGCCCACGCTACTACCAGCACCGTCACTAATTCATTGGGGGACCATTCTTTAGTAGCACGGAAAAACTACGCAACTTCCACTTCCACTGCTTCAACAGTTGAAGATGTAGCAATTTTTCTGAAGCACACACCCATACTACCACTGGAAAAACATCAAACACAATCACATTCATCACAACAGCCAAATCCAGATCCACTCAAGCAATTAACAGATAATACACAGACACAATATCAACCACATTAAAGAAAACAACAGCAACGAAACAGAAATAAAGAGATTCAACTTCATCGGTGTAAACAAATACAGCGTGGACTTCATGAGTTTTCTAAAAGAAAACTTTAAAAAAAAAAAGAATAGCAAATTTGGAGATATAACTTCCAGAAGCCATTCCATGGTGTGCGTGTACCAGAATTTGGGCTTCTCTTAAACAGGAACTCACAAAAAAGATTCCCGAACGCTGCGTCTGTGTGATTGGGGAGTAACAAGGTTGACAAAAGATTCTTTCAGAGAGTACTCCTCAAATTCTAGGAAGGCTTTCGTATTATTCATTTCAGCTCTCTGCGCTCTAAGTTAAAATCCCGTCGAAGTCAACTTTGCTTTTTATCTTTTCGGCATCGATAAATAAAGTACCAGTCTAGTACTGGGAATAACTATTTCTCTCTTTCTCTCTTTCGCTCTTCCTCACTTTCTCTGGAAGTAATCAGATGTTTACAGACTGGGAGGATGATAGAGTCCACCAGTTTTACAATGCCCAAGGCACGACGTGTACCCATTTGACATGGCCTTTCACCGGAACAAGGTCGTTTGCTTAGCTTCATATAATTAAATATAGATTAGTAGCCATTAACGAGACCAGAATACCAGAGCCAGACCCACTCACAGCTATATTTGAAAACTGCGTGATGTATGCATCTTTTGGAAAAGATAGCTCGAAAGGTAGAATGGTAGCTTTGTTTTAAAATTCTTACGAACCTCACATGCTTTAGTACTAGCAGGGGACTTGAATGGCATCTTAGACACACGGTTACTTTGAGTGGGGTTAGCCGATTGTACATAACATTGATCTGACTGTCTCCAACAGTGTGATTACCCAAATGTGCTCATACTGATGTAGATAGCAAAGAGAACATATGAGAGGTATTTAGGAAAGGTATGATAACCGGCCCTGTATAGGCGAAAATAGCCTCCACCATTTCCTCAATGCAAAACACGAAGGTTGCGGTGTCGGAGTTAAAGCACGTGCTCTACAGTACGGACGCATGAAAGCCGTACTATAGGCCCAGACAACAGAGGCCTGATGAGGTAACTAAATCATGATTCGGTCTTTTGATGGATCGGACGGGCGCCTAATAATGGATTCTTAGCAGATGCGTGTAGCGTTTCAGTAGCATTTTGCTTAACTTTTCACTGTGAGAATTAGAAAGAAAACATTTGACGCGGCACTTGGCGAAAAATCCGCTGTGAAAAGTCGATAAAAGTAGCTGAAATACGTATGATGGTAAGTAGTTGTATAGCAATATTTTTCCTTCAATGTTACGTATATATATATATGCCAAAATGATTCGCTGACGTCTTGGAGACTTCTAAAGCAACATTCAGCAGAATAGATGTCTTAGTTTTGTGAGCTGGAGGTGATAGTGCTATCGAGAAAAGATGCGGGAAATAAGGGCGTGATTGAGGATGTCCGTCCTATAACCCTGTGAAATGCAGTGTTTAAGGTTTTGTACACGGTGTTAACAAAGTGTTAGGTATTCCTTGACAGTTTTTTGGTTGGAAAATCGCAGACTACCACAATCCCAAACTAACTTATCTACAATCTGCACCTCGTATGTTACATCATAAAGTGTACAAATCATATGGTTGCATTTTAGTGGTGCTTTGATCAAATTGAATTAATCGAAAGCGTCTGATAGAAAAGAATATCTATATATGGATGGTCTCCTTAGGAGAGCCGGTTTAAGTCCTGATTTTCAGTGCGGAATCATTCCAATACTCAGCGACATCAACTGTGATGGCATAGTACTCGTAAATGGCAAACTTTCGAATCATGCGCGCAATCTCTGAGAAATATTTTCTCTCATCCATACTGTATGTCCTAGCTCTTGGGCGACTACTATGGAAATTAGAGGGATTGAGAGGCATCCAATCGAATTAGGACACAAAGGTACCCGTGTCAGTATGAGGGGTTGCTGAAACGTTCACGACTTCGTCGCTGATACAGAGGCCCGGTTGGAGGCCCAACCTTCCGAGTTCTTTTGACAGAGCTTAGAAAAACGGAAGGCCCACTGTAATAAGTGCGTGAATCTGAGTGGGGGATATGTTGAATAAAATCATATTAAAATAATCATTCGTGTATTTTCTTTTACTCAAAACCAGGAAATTTTCAGTGCCCCTCGTATATGATGCCACCGGAATGCTGTGGGACGTCACAGAAATGGAAGCGGTCAGCAGCATTATAAAGAAATATGGTAACAAGTGTAAATATGAAACCGGAAAGTCAATGGGTTTGAAGCCCGGCACCTGGAGAAGCAAGCGCATGCCAGCATTGTCCTTGTCAGATGGACTGGTTAAACGTGTTGCTTTCCAGTTAAGTCAGATGGATAGAAAATGGGAAGAACTTACGAGTTGAGTAGCCCATTTCACCCAGAAAGGGACTCAGGACAAGATATCTCTGAAAGATCGATCAGAAATGCGAAACACGAATTTTTACGTCTGCTTCTTATCGTCTGATCGACGTGACTTGTCTAGTTTCCCAGTGACTAGTTTCAATCACTTCTTTTGCTTCTTAAGGAAGAGGCGCTCTGCACTTATCAGGCAGGCCATCTATGGTAAACATCCTCGACAGGTAAACTCGGTAAGATATGGCTGATGATGAAGAGATATCCATTAAAGTTGCAAACATTTCTAAACAGTGAGCAGGTGTGGTCGCATTATGTTAGGCATATCTTTCTATCGCTCGCCTCCTTGGCGGGACTGCAGAGGCTTGGATGACTGGAATTTAAGATGTCACGAATTAACAGCTCTCTACCAGTCTTACAGTGGGGTCGGTTGAAAATTCACATTGACATTCTATAGAGGACTAGTGGGGATGACTGATGACGTTCATGAGGAAATTCAGTGGGGTAGAGCAGCTGTAGTTAGTCTGTTCTGGAGAATGTTCGGGTCGGTAGCTATAGATAATTTTCAGACAACCGTGATATCTTTTGATAGAAACAAACTCTACAGACAGAGACATGTCGTCGGCGGAACATGTTCCAGATGCACGGACAGAAGCCAAAGGGTATTGTCTGCATTTACTCAACGTTTAAGCATTCTTCATCTGTGCAATTTTGTCGAACACTTGTTTTCGTCCGAGGATCGTCCTCCGCCTTCCTTCGGTCGGAAAGGGAGGGTAGCTTCCCTGGCTACGAGGAAAGATGCTGGATTATGAACGAGAACGAATGGAGTGAAGACAGATGCAATTTTCTTTGACCAAACCCTCATCAACGTTATCAAGTTTCACTTGTAATAAAGAAGATGGTGGGGAGGAAGATGCTGTCTGACCATTAAATGTATTTAAGTCTATGTGAGAGTGGTAAACATAGCCTGAGTTAATAGATCTATTCTGGAGAGTCTACAGGGCACTTGTCCTTGGTAGTGAACGTGAATCATGTTTTGAGGTGTTTCCTTGATTACTCTTAGATAGCTGACTCCTTCCAATACTGTGGACCCCTTCGTTATTATTTTAGTATAGTCATTGATATTTAGTATCCATTTCCCTTGTCATGTACTAATCTCCTCTCTAGCCTTGTGGCAAATAATGGTTTCTGGTTTTAGCACAAATCCAACAGTTTTGGAATGGGAAATCGATTAAATCGACTCCAGTGCGTTACTGGTACTTAATTTTATGGACCCCGTAAAAATGAAAGTCAAAGCTAACCTCGATGGGATTTCAACACGGAACATAAGGGACGCAACTATATATCGCAAAGCATATTGTCCGTCGCTCTACCGATTACTGCCATCCTGTGGCAAATAATGAAATTATTGTCATTAGGATGCTGAATGTCAAAAGATGTAGTGTAGCGGAAAGAGAGTAATTTACTTCCTAAGTTCAATGTCTGCTGGGTCGGCTTTGTATTTCACCTTTCAGATAAAATATTGACCAGTCGAGTAATAATGTCAATTCAATCTACTCTCAGGGCGGTGGACTGGCAATAGTCGGTAGAGTTTCGGACAAATGCTTTGCGACATATAGTTACGACATTTTACCTTCTGAGTTCATATCTCGGTGAGGTCAGCTATGCTTTTCATTTTAAGGGGTCGATAAAATAAAGTAATAGTAACGCACTGGGATCGATTTAATCGACTTTCCCTTCCCCTTAAAATTGCCGGCTTTGTGCCAAAATAGAAACAATTTAATTTAATCTAGATAAAGAATATTTATCTGTAGCTTATATCTCTACTAGGTTTTTATATATATTACGGATAGCCATATCTGTATGTATGGACCTGTGCTCCCGAAGGAGTCGTAGGGGCACCATATTGATATACGACGTTTGTAGGGCATTTCCTTAAACCTGGCGGAGCCCATCTCTCCAAATCTGAATACAGTAGATTTCTTTCAGAAAAGGCTAGAGAGTGAGGGACAGGCAGTAATAACAAGATATAGAGGACGAATCGATCCCAGTACTAGACTGGTACTTTTCTCTCGACCTTGAATGTATGAAAGGCAAATTTGATCTCGGCGAGATTTGAACTCAGAGAGCCGAAACAAATACTGCAAAGCATTCTCTCAAAGGTTCTAACAGCTCTGACAATTCACTGCTTCATATCTATACAGTATCAGATAGAAACCTTACGGGATTTAGTGAAGTCTCTTTACGCTCTAACAAATTCTGTCTCGGTGAACAATACTTCTCCTTCACTTAACTAAGTTAATTCGCCATATTTTACTGCAAGATGATTCAATCGGCTGGAACGTTACTCCCTAAAATGTGTTGTCTTGTAGCAACCGAGGTTAGCTTTGCCTTTCATCCTTACGGGGTCGAGAAAATAAAGTAACGCACTGGGGTCGATGTAATAGAGTTATCACCCTTTACATTCTGAGTTCAAATCCCGCTGAGGTTAGCTCTGATTTTCATCCTTACGGAGTTGATAAAATATAATACCAGTAATGCACTGGGGTCGATTTAATCGACTTTCTCTTTCCCCCAAATTTCTGGCCTTGAGCCTATATAAGAAACCATTATTATTCCTTAAAGTAGATAAGAAAATTGTTAGAGTTTAAAGTGGATGAATAAAAATAATTAATTTTCGAAGAAGCCACTTCGGGAATAAAAATAATATTTTAAACAGACGGATAGGGGAAAACAAAACATAAAAATGAAATAAAAATCAATAAATAATAAAGATATGAAAATATCGAATTCCATTCTGTAATGGATATAAAAATAGAAATATTTTCCTCTCAGACATATTCTGTTATTAGTTTTTATATTGAGATTTATGTGTGTGTGTGTGTGTGTATTTGTGTGTGTATGTGTGGATCTGTGTGTGTGTGTGAGTGTGGGTGTGTGTGTATGTGTGTGCGTGTATGTGGGTGTGTGTGCGTGTATGTGGGTGTGTGTGCATTTGTGTGTGTATATGTAGGTGTGTGTGTGGGTATGTGTGTGTATGTGTGTGCGTGTATGTGTGTGTATGTGTGTGTATGTGTGTGTGTGTTTGTGTGATATTATCTGTGTTTTCTGTGTATCTTTCTGTGTTTCTGTCTCTGGATATGTTTTCCTGCTGCTGTGTATGCACGCGCGCGCGCTCGTGTGTGTGTGTGTGTGTGTGTGTGTGTAGATGTTTACTTTTATCGAGACTTTCCTGAAAGCTACTTGGATGTCAGCCTACTGGATGAAATCACAACATCATCATCAAAGATATATTCCAAATCAGAATACCCCTAGAAACCGTTAGATGATATAAGTGGTTGTAAATGGAGTATGTACTGAATGATGAATTAGTGTTTAATTATATTACTGTGCTAAAGTAATCAGTACATAACAGCATCATATCTATGGATAAATAGGGGGAAGGTTAGAGAAACACACACAGTGACACTCATACACACACACACACACACACACACACACACACAAACACATATATATATATAAGTTATTCCAGGTTGAATCGGAGGTAACCACAGTAAGTAAAATACTCAATACATTGCAGAGTATAAACGTTTTAATATAGACGAGCTTCTACAAGACTAAAACTGTTTCATTCGTGAGAAATCATCAGGAAGCGCTTCCTGATGATTTCTCACGAATGAAACAGTTCTACTCTTGTAGAAGCTCTTTTATATTAAAACGTTTATACTCTTCTATAAATATCTTCTATATTAAAATGTTTATATATATATATATATATATATATATATATATATATGGAGGCAGAACACTGGAAGGTAATATCCGTAATGGTAGAGCACTCAGTCCATGGGACGAGTTTCGTAGAAGTAGTAACACAACAGTTAGTTTACCATACCGAGAACAATTGTTCTCGGTCTGGTGAACTAACTGTTGTGTTACTACTTCTATATATATTTTTGTTAACCTGTTTAGCTTGCTCCGTTTTGGGGGCTCCGGTGACTGATGACTTCACGACAACTGTTTTCATTTTATCTGGCCTTTATAACGTATGTTAATTGCTCTGGTCTTCTTTTAGTCCATTGAGCGCTTGCCGCATATCTTGAAGATTGCGTTTCGTTTTTTTTTTTGTCCCCCGCCGATATACGATCTCGCTGAAATTATATTTGTATGTATATATATATATATAATTATTTCTACTTTTGGCACATGGCCAGCAATTATCCCACCAGTGTTTTATTTTATCGACCCCCTAAGGATGAAAGGCAAAGTTAACCTCGACAGGATTTGAACTCAGACCATAAATTGAGATTGTAGCCGCAGTAGAGCAGAAACCAATCGCGTTGTTTGAGGCAGTCACACTCATTAGCGTGAAAAGTTAATACGTTTTCGTCCAGAGTAAACACAAAGGTAAGATTATATGACACACATGAATAAAACAACCAAGTATGAATGTGGCCCTAGTTTATAACCACAACTACGATAAATACAAACAGATATATATATCCTTATGTAGTTGACGGCTCAGAGAAAAGAATACCCAACACCGGAGTTGAGTTTTAATATTCATTTTATTAAGGCTGAATAGTGAGTCTTGTTACTCTGGAGTTTCTCCTTTTTATCCGGATAAACAGGCGAAACTCCAGAGTAACAAGACTCACTAACTGAGTATTTACGTTTAATAAAATGAATCTCTCTCTCTCTCTCTCTCTCTCTCTCTCTCTCTATATATATATATATATATATATATATATATATATATATATATATATATATACATATATACATATATATATATAATTATATCTATATATATGTGTGTGTATATATATATATATGTGTGTGTATACACACATACACATTTATATATATATATATATATATATAAATATATATATATATACATATATATATATGTAATCTGAGTTTTTCGAATATTAATAAAAATACTCGATTCGATTGCAATTATGCAAACACGCCTCATTTTATGTATATATATATATATATATATATATATTGGAAAATGTGTGAGATCCTTGGTACAGTTAGGTATATTTGAAAATAAAGGAAAAGCATGTCTTCACTTGTAGTATTAACAAAATTTTGATTTAATTTTATAATACTACCAACTCATAATATTATAATATAAAATTAAATCATTATCTTTTAACACTACAAGTGAAGTCATTCTTTTCCTTTTTTGCAAATATATATATATATATATATATATAAACGATGCACTTCCATGCAGTGTGATCGAATTCAGATAGTTGCAAAAACATATATTTCTACCAAACAGCGATATCTGCGCTTATTGATATAGGTAAATATCCACATCACTTACCACATTCTGTTTCATCACTGCCATCGACGCAGTCTTTTGTGCCATCACATAAGAGCGATTCAGGAATACATTCAGAATTATTGCAGCGAAATTCTGCAATATAACATGATCGGTATTCTGAAAGGAAACAAAATAGAGACACGTATCAGACACAGATATGGTGTGGTATATTTTGAAATATTGATTACTTATTGAAAAGAAAAGATTAGTTGTTGAATTAATTTATTGCCACGCTTCATTTTACTAACTCCGTGGTGACAGATAAAATCTTACTCTGTGAAATATGGGTTTTCGAATATCGTAAAACATCTAGGCTAACTCTCCTAACACTTTGTATAATATGCTACCATGAGATATTATCAGCTACAAATGATCTCCTACACTGGCGAAATGCTATTATTTATAGAAATATATATTGGTTCATTACGTGCAGTCCAAATATTTTATTACATATTTTCTCGGTGCGAATTTGCAACAGAAATAATCAGCGTACTAAATCCGGTATTCTACCGCCTTGTTTATTTTATCTCCTATTTTCATCGTCTAATTACTACAATCATGATTTGTACTATTTCATATATAATTAGTATTTTGATGTTAAATGTCCTTGTCGGAGGAAATGTATAACGAGAAAAACCTAAAACCTACACGTTGAAGTAGAGAAGCACAATTAGTGTCTAGATAAGATTCACTTGTATAATGAAGCGTCATTTTAATAGTTTAAACATTTATCACTTGATATATCTGTTATAAGCTGGCCAAACTTTTAAATGTAAAAGTGAGTGATATGGAGTTGCAACATTCATGCAACATTCATGATTTTCTAAAGCGTATTGGCATTAGGAGTGGAGTAAAATAGTTACAACTAGAACAATTGAAAAGAGTTTGTCGACTGAGTCTTACGGAATGGAATGAAGTTTCGTCAGTTTCTACGATGAGTGTTTCAGTTGTTCGACTGACATAACCTGATACGAAATTAACGTATAGGTAGCTGAGAATTCCATAGATACGTGTATACTTAATGCAATTCTCAGAGTGATTCAGTTTTGAAGACCTTCTGCTATCCAGCTCTCCCGAGAGTTTCTTACCACTGACTGAGTATGTAACAAAGCTGGCCTTTAAAATTACAAATACGCTTCATCCGACGGGCTTCTATACAGTTTCCCTTATAAGGCATAGGTCGACCTGAGGTTATGGTAAATGGTATTTGCCTAAAAGGCTACACAGTGGAATCGAATCCAGGATTGCGAAGGAAATTTCTTCATCATGCTGCATCTACTGGACATTACGGTATTCTGTTATCATATTCATACTTACTGCAATTTTCCTCGTCCGAGTTATCACCACAGTCATCAATGAAGTTACATATGGCTGTGCTTGGTACACACAGATAGTTCTTGCATTTTGTACGATGAACTGGACACACATAGGATTCTGTAAGAATAAAAATAATTTGAACATGACGATATCTGATGTGATTGCCATGATTTTTAATTAACAATCGCCATAACTTGACATAAATTCCAAGCTCCCTATTGCTGCGAGTTATAATTACAATACACAATTAGATACAAAATAAAATAAAGATATATGTAGTACTTAGGGATATAAAATCTTAGAGTTATTCTTGTCTAGTTTAGTTTCTATCATGAAATAAATTTGAGCAAAAGCTTTTCTTTGTTGCATTGTCACAAGATATTGCTACAAACCAAAGGAAAAGAAGGGGTGATAAATAAATAAACTGTGTGAGACTAAATCTCAACACTAATTCTGAAATGGTCGAAAAATATGTATAACTTCATGTATGAACTTTTGTTAAGTTATGTTCCATTATAAATTTGGGAATGTATTTATATTTACCTAAAAACATTCCATCATAATTTTATGTCAGAAAATGTGTTAAGTTATGTTCCATTAGAAACATGGTAATGAAAGGGTCCAAAGTGTTTACATTTATCTAAAAACCTTCCAGTTAAATAAACTGTCGGAAAGCAGGGCTAATTGGTATCTAGAAATAATTATTCAATTATTGAACTGTCCAAATGAATTTATAACAAAGGAATATTAATATTAACTGAATGAGTTTGTCTATATTAAACTTACATGGAATTTTAATTAATGTAGGCTCAGAAAATTATAAGGTTATAGATGTTTGTATCCGTGTGTGTGTGTGTATATATATATATATATATATATATATATATATATATATATATATATATATATATATATATAATAATAATAATAATAATAATAATAATAATAATTACTATTATTATTGTCTCAAGTTTTAACAAAATGTTTAATTCCAATATTAAAAGAATATGTCAACACATATACGCGACTAACCCCATAGATTCACCGATCAAACAAAAATACAGTCTATTCAACAAAACTCAGTAACGACAACGCCATCACTACAGCCACCGCCGCCTCCACCCATCCATCATTACTACCACTATCCCATCACCGCCGCCACCACTCCTTCATTGCTACCACCGCTATCCCCCATTATCTTCTGTTAACTTACGAAAGGGGAAGGAGGCGGTATAACTAGACAATATTAATAAACAAGATTAATAGTTAATTTTGGATCAGGAATGTTACAGTCGAAAAGGAGAAAAATGACAAAATGACTAAAGATAATTTCACCACCAACACCACCACCACTACCACGATGAACACTCTGTCTCAAGTCGACTCAACTGGTATTTCTACTCCAACTTCAACACCATCACTACAGTACTACGATCACATCACCACCACCACTGCCTCATTATCGCTACCGCCGCTATTCTCTCCCACTACCTCCTGCTAGTTGCTGCTAGCACAGCACCGCCACCACCACCACCACCACCACTGCCTCATTATCACTACCGCCGCTATTCTCTCCCTCTACACCCTGCTATATCGTAGTGCCTCCACTAAAAGAGGAAGGCATCAAAATATATAAATAGACTGAATTGATGACCCGGTCAAAATATAAAAAAAACAAAAATCAAAATCAAAGCAGCACAGCAACAAGGAAAAACGTAAAGAAAAGACAAATGAAGAGAAAAACAAACAGACGGACAGAGAAGGGAAGGGAAAAACTAAGTCAGACATTCAAACATTACATTACAATGAAATTTATGCTTATTCATTTTTGTTTTTTTTTTTGCCTGTTTGTTTGTTTATTTATGTTCGTCTACAGCGGGATAATTCCACACAAAAATGACGTGGAGTGACGAAATCACCGGGGGTGATGATATCACCGGTGGTTATGTAACCATACATTCGCCAATCCTCGATAAGAGTGTTTAAATGTCGAACCTAAACAGTTCGAATAACGGTGAAATGGAGACTAGAATGTCATGTGACAGACTCTCACCCAACAGGTGCTCCCTGGCTCAGCAGCAGGGACCTGGCTGTCAACCAAATACTGCTGGTGTCGGAGGAACAATAAGAAGGAAAGGGACCAGAACCAACTGGACGAAAGAATTGAATAGAACTGTTATGCAATGTTACCTGAAGAGTAACCCCAAGGAGAAAGGCTATAGGAAACGGATGCATAACATCTGGAACGAGATTGGTCTATTTAAATTAGATGAACAAAAATTGGCCGGGCAGGCTCGGGTAATAAGAACTTAGTGTGGATAAGCGAGCTGGAACTGGAGGAACTGAGCAGAGAGATTAGCTTGGAGATGGAGAGTGGAGTATGCCAGGCAAACGAGCTAGTGGGAAATGAAGGTAAAGAGGTCGAGGGAACGGAGGAACCACCCGAAGCAGACAATGATCTGAATGCTGAGATAAATAATACCTGGAACAGAGATACGGCCACTGAGGAGATGAATGCTGACGGGCTAGGACAAGATTTGGTTGATATCCTAAACTTAGTGGTAGATGAATTGAACAATGATAGTGGGAGACCTATGAACCTAAGATTTGTAGACAGGAAAATGTTAAAAGAAACAACAGCTAAGCTAAACAAAGTCATCCCATACCTTGAGGCGAGGAGCCTTCACCAGTGCAACAATATCCTCAAAGCAACAGCAAATACGGTGAGGAAACTACTTCGTATAAAAGCGAGAGGAAACAACAGACAAGAAACAGCAGAGCCTTAGTGGAAGAAACGACTGAATGGTCAAATCAGAGAAATGAGAAATGACATTGGAAAGCTTGAGTCCCTACTGAATGGGACACTAAAAATAGACTGGAAATAAAGTACAAAACTAGGAGGAAAAAGGTAAATATTATCATAGAGGAACTGAAGCAACGCATTGTAGCAAAGAGTGCAAAAATCAGGCGATACGAGAACAGAGTCAGTCAGTATAGACAGAACCGCATGTTCGACAACAACCAGAAGATGCTGTTTGGACAGCTTGAAGGGAAAGAAAGAGGCAACGACTTGATCCCTGAGGCGGAACAAACTAAAACATTCTGGAGAGGAATATGGGAGAAGGATGTTAGACACAATGACCAGGCAGTGTGGATTGAGACAGTACAGAAGGAGATTAGTGAACAGACACACCAACAAACTGATTTGAGTATCACAGTTGAAACTCTTAAGGGGCAGGCCCCAAAACTAACCAACTGGAAATCACCAGGCCCAGATGGTGTACAGGGGTATTGGATTAAAAATATAACATCCCTCCACCCGAAACTGACAATCATGTTCAATGACTGCTTGATGTCAGGTGAAGTACCAGAGTGGTTGACAAAAGGTACCACAGTTCTGATAATGAAAGACCGAATCAAGGGTAATGATGTTACCAACTATAGACCTATCACGTGTCTGTCCGTAATGTGGAAACTGTTGACAAGCATTATGTCTGAGGAAATCTACAATCACTTCCACACAAACAACTTGTTACCGGATGAACAGAAAGGATGCCGAAAGAAGTCACGTGGTACAAAGGACCAGTTACTTATTGATAAGATGGTAATGAGGAATTGCAAGAGGAGACACACTGGTCTTGCCATGGGATGGATAGACTACAAAAAGGCATTTGACATGGTGCCTCATTCTTGGATCACCAAAAGCCCGGAGATCTTCAAGGTGGCAGATAACATCAGACAGTTGCTGGGCAGGTGTATGGGGTCCTGGGAGACAGAGTTGACATCAACTGGAGTATCCTTGGGAAGCGTGAAGATCAAGAGAGGTATCTTCCAGGGAGATAGCCTGTCCCCTCTGTTGTTTGTCCTTGCCCTGATGCCCTTGACCATTATGCTGCGAAAAGTGAGAGCAGGATACAAGTTGGGAAAGGGAGAGCTTACCATCAATCACCTCTTCTGCATGGACGATTTTAAGCTCTTCGGGAAAAGTGAGAAGCAGTTGGATGTGCTTGTTGACACTGTCCGTATTTTCAGCAGTGATATATGTATGCAGTTTGGTATTAGTAAATGTGGAGTCATTGTGATGAGGAGGGGCAGGTTGAGCAGAAGTAACGGGATCCAGATACCAACAGGTGAGATGATAAAGGAAATTGACTCTGAGGAAGGATACAAGTATCTGGGCGTTCTGGAGGCTGATGGCATAAAGAACAAAAAAACGAAGGAATTGTTAAGAACTGAATACATTCGGAGAGTAAGGAGCGTATTGAAGTCACATCTGAACAGCAGAAATGCCATAAGCGCAGTAAATTCCCGAGCTGTGTCTATTATTAGGTACAGTGCGGGAATTCTGAGATGGAATGTTGCTGAACAAAAAGAAATGGATAGGAAGACTAGGAAGCTATTGACTATCTACAACATGTTCCACAAGAGGAGTGATGTCGATAGACTCTACCTAAGGAGATCTGAGGGTGGAAGAGGTCTTATCAGCATAGAGGACTGTGTTCAGATGGAGAAAAACAACCTATACAAATACGTGACCTATAGTAAGGAGCCAATGCTCAGAACTGTACTGAAGTAGGGGACAGTAGGCCAGGGGATGTCCAAGGAGGAAATAACATCAAGGAGGAAGAGCAGCCTTAAGGGAAAATCCCTTCATAGTACCTTCTTTGAGAAAACTGAATTTAGAGATCCACAGACATGGAACTGGTTGAGAAGAGGAGACCTCAAAAAGGCTACAGAAGGAATGCTAATGGCTGCGCAGGAGCAGGCCCTCAAAACGAAGTGGTTGAAGCACCATATTTACAAGGAGGAGGCTAGCCCACTGTGCAGGATTTGTGGAGAGAGAGAGGAGACTGTGGCTCACATTGTGTCCGAGTGTAAACACCTAGCCCAGACCCACTATAAGGGCTGGAGACACGATGTGATGGGCAGGGTGATCCACTGGCACCTGTGCAAAGTAAACAATTTACCACATTCTGAGAAATGGTATGAGCATAGGCCAGAGGCGGTGATGGAGAACAATCAGGTGAAGGTGCTGTGGGATTGTAGGATACAGACGGACAAAAAACTGGAACACAATAGACCTGACCTGGTGGTTGTGGACAAAGAAAAAAGATCGCGTCTGATTGTGGATGTGGCCTGCCCGTTCGACACGAGAGTACAAGAGAAGGAGAGGGAGAAAATTAACCGATACCAGGACCTAAAGTGGGAGGTGAAAAGGATTTGGAACTGCCATGAAGTCAAAGTGATCCCGATTGTTATAGGCACACTGGGGACTATCTCCAAAAGTTTCCAGGGATGGTTAAAGAAAATCGGCCCCTTCACGCTTTTTGGAACGCTTCAAAAGGCATGCTTGCTTGGAACAGCAAGAACCCTCCGATACGTCCTGAATATCTGAGGCTGCAGGTAGTGGCTTGATATTCATTCCAACGGACTTTCCAGTTAACCAACATCAATGACTGAGATTCAAGGAATAACAACAACAATAATAATAATAATAATAATAATAATAATAATAATAATAATAATAATAATAAACTAAGCTAAACTTAGAAAATTGAAAAGAAAATACAGTATAAAATCAACAAGTGACATAGACATGCTGATAGAAATAATCAAGCAAAAAGTGTCGGCCAAAGCTGCTCGTATAAGGCGCTTTGAAAAACGATCTAGATTCTATAAGGACAATAATATGTCCAAAGAAACTTCTACAGAAAAATTGGCAAGTCAACAATAACTGCTAAATCAATACCACCCAGGGACGAAGTGCAAGAATTCTGGGAAAAGATCTGGGCAGAAGAAAATATTCATAATATACATGCCCCATGGATAGACAGACAAATGAAAGATACAGCTCACCTTGAGGAACAAATATGGGAAAATATAACAGTTGAACAGTTGCGTTTGGATCTTAGAAAAACCAGCAAATGGAAATCCCCAGGAAAAGACAAAATACCAACATTTTGGATAAATGCCTTCACAGAGTCTCATGAGCTGTTAGCCCAACTTTACAATGAAATAGTTAAGGAGCCAGAAAAGATACCATCATGGCTAGTTAACGGCATTGCATACCTGCTTCTGAAGAATGATGAGACAAACAATCCCCAAAATTACAGACCGATAACTTGCTTGACCACAATATATAAAATGTTAACATCAGTCCTAACTGAATATACATATGACCACCTGATAACAAATGACCTATTTCCCAATGAGCAGAAAGGGTGTAAACGAGGTTCATATGGCTGTAAGGATCAGCTTTTGGTTAACAAAATGATACTGGAAGATTGTCATAATAGACACAAAAATCTATCAATTGCTTGGATAGATTATAAAAAAGCATTCGATAGTTTGCCACACAGTTGGATTGAAAAATGTTTAGAGATTTTCAAAATATCTCCCGTTGTCAGGAGGTTCTTGTCATTCAGTATGAAGACATGGAAAACGACACTCCTTTTGAATAGTGAAACAAAATCACTGGAAGCTGGAGAAGTCAATATTAATTGTGGAATTTTCAGAGTGACTCTTTATCACCGTTTTTATTCTGCATCGCACTTATACCATTAAGTAAAATGCTCAATGAAACAAAACATGGATATAAAGTCTATGACAAAACCATTAATCACATATTCTACATGGATGACCTGAAACTATTTGCAAAAAATGATGAACCATGCAAGGGCTATTATCCACTGTGGAGCAGTTCAGTGATGACATTAAAATGGAGTTTGGACTAGATAAATGCGCCAAAGCAACGTTCACCAGAGGAAAGTTGCTGAAAAGTTCAGACATTAATCTTGATCGGGAGAATGTGATGAGAGAACTTGATCAAGAGGAAACTTACAAATATCTAGGTGTTTGTGAAGGAGACGGAATCAAGCACTCGACAACGAGGGAAAGGATAAGGAAGGAATGTTACTGCAGAGTAAGAGAAATCTTAAAAACGGAATTGAATGTAAGGAATAGGATCGATGCCATAAACACGCTTGCCATACCAGTAGTAACCTACAGTTACAATATCATCAACTGGTCAAGCACAGAGATCCGTAGGCTCGATACAAAAATTAGAAAATTCTTAACCATGCACAGAATGCATCACCCTAAGGCAGATACAGATAGAATATATCTTCCTAGAAAAGAAGGAGGACGTGGGTTAATCCAGTTAGATATTGCGTTGAAAACTGCAACAATTGGATTATCTACATATGATTGGATGATCAAACTCGTTTTGAAACACGAAAGCATCAAAAGATCATACTCCATTACAAAAGATGCACAAAGATACAGTAATGGACTACAAATTTCAGAAGTCCCATTTACTGCTGAAATGGAAAACGCAGAAAAAGCAAAGCAGGTAAAAGTAACTGCAAAGAAAGAACTGCTACAGAAATTGCCTAAGAAATGGCAAGAAAAGCCTCTGTATGGAAAATACCCAGAAAGAGCTAACAATCCTGATGTTGACAAAACTTTAACTCATCAGTGGTTGGCATCCTCTGGAGTGAAATCGGAGACTGAAAGACTGATTATATCAGCACAAGATCAGTGTCTGCCAACATAATAAAAAATGGATGCAGCCCATTATGCCGTGTATGTAAAAAACAACCAGAGACCATTGATCATATAATTTCAATGTGCAGTCCTATAGCTCCAACCGAATACCTAAACAGGCATGACAGAGCTGCACAATACATACATTGGATAATGTGTAAGTATTTTGACCTGCCCCATCAAAAGAATTGGTGGGAGCATCAACCACCTCCCATACTTGAAAAAGATCACATCTCAATCTTGTGGAACTTTAGCATCCAAACAGACCGAAAAATAGATGCAAATAGACCTGATATAATACTGAAGGACTTTAAAAAGAGGGTATGCCTGCTAATTGATATGTCCGTTCCAATAGACAAGAATGTATCTATAAAAACATTTGAAAAATTAAGCAAGTATAAGGACCTGGAAATAGAAATTGGAAAAATGTGGAAATTGAGAACTAAAACAATACCAGTGGTTGTAGGCGCTCTAGGAATGATACCTAAGGGGTCTAATGATTACTTATCGCAAATCCCAGGAAACCCGCGTATAGGAGAAATACAAAAGATAGTACTAATGGGAACTGCCCATATACGAAGGAAGATTCTGTCAATATAAGAAAATCACAAGTCTAAACACCTAAAGATGCATGTGTGTGTATGTATGTTCTTTCTTGAACATGGCGGACCTTATTGTCTCTTGAGGTCACTGGTTGTGACTTGGTGATAACTCGTATGAACATAAAGCAAGATAAATGCAACTATAATAATAATAATAATAATAATAATAATAATAATAATAATAATAATAATAATAATAATAATAATAATAATAATAATAATAATTATCAGCTGTACTGAAGGAGGGGACAGTAGGCCAGGGGATACCCAAGGAGGAAATAACATCAAGGAGGAAGAGCAGCCTTAAGGGAAAATCCCTTCATAGTACCTTCTTTGAGAAAACTGAATTTAGAGATCCACAGACATGGAACTGGTTGAGAAGAGGAGACCTCAAAAAGGCTACAGAAGGAATGCTAATGGCTGCGCAGGAGCAGGCCCTCAAAACGAAGTGGTTGAAGCACCATATCTACAAGGAGGAGGCTAGCCCACTGTGCAGGATCTGTGGAGAGAGAGAGGAGACTGTGGCTCACATTGTGTCCGAGTGTAAACACCTAGCCCAGACCCACTATAAGGGCTGGAGACACGATGTGATGGGCAGGGTGATCCACTGGCACCTGTGCAAAGTAAACAATCTACCACATTCTGAGAAATGGTATGAGCATAGGCCAGAGGCGGTGATGGAGAACAGTCAGGTGAAGGTGCTGTGGGATTTTAGGATACAGACGGACAAAAAACTGGAGCACAATAGACCTGACCTGGTGGTTGTGGACAAAGAAAAAAGATCGTGCCTGATTGTGGATGTGGCCTGCCCGTTCGACACGAGAGTGCAAGAGAAGGAGAGGGAGAAAATTAACCGATACCAGGACCTAAAGTGGGAGGTGAAAAGGATTTGGAACTGCCATGAAGTCAAAGTGATCCCGATTGTCATAGGCGCACTGGGGACTATCTCCAAAGGTTTCCAGGGATGGTTAAAGAAAATCGGCCCCTTCACGCTTTTTGGAACGCTTCAAAAGGCATGCTTGTTTGGAACGGCAAGAACCCTCCGATACGTCCTGAATATCTGAGGCTGCAGGTAGTGGCTTGATATTCAATCCAACGGACTTTCCAGTTAACCAACATCAATGACTGAGATTCAAGGAATAACAATAACAATAATAATAATAATAATAATAATGCTTTCTTTATTAACCACAGGGGTTTACACAAAGTAGACATTAAGGACAGTACAGAACGATACAGGACGGTACAAATGGGCATTTCTGCGTGTAAAAAACAAAAAACAGAGTGTGTAACAAAAAAAGAACAATGAAAAATTCACCTCCTTAATAAAAAATCGGAAGTGCTTGCGTCGTGCAACCACCGCTTCCGACACTCCTTCCAAAGCTTTAAACCTAATATATAACAATGTCAGACTTGAACTCATCACCGCGTCTAGCACCACACCTCAAGGGCATGCCTTCCACCACTACACCACACTCTCTGATCCACCCTTTCCTCGACACAAATCATTCTATCTATCTATAACTTTATACCCTAGAAATATCCCCATAAACACCAACTTTTAATATAATTACTTTCAATTACTTATAATTATATAGGGATTGAAATATAATACAGTTTATATAAACTTTAAATACTAGATACAACAATGAATTATATATGCAATTGTAATTAAATGTATAAAGTAATAACATTAGATATATATATAGGATTAATTCATTAACATAAGGGATCTGTCTAACTTATATGTAGGGTGGTGCAATGAATTATATATGAATTATATACGTATGTATGATTTGATGGATGGATTAATGAAATTGTAAATTAGGGATGTATTTGTTTACCCAAGAGATGTATTTAATTTTATCATGCAAACAGCCATACGCTGCTCCATAGATTACCAAAGGTTAAGTTATATTTTGAGAGTAGACTGTATTTACAGTGAATTTTGAATAAAGATATAGCACTTTGTGTGGGAAATTCAATTATAGCGCTATATAATAAAGAGTAATCAACTTCCTATAGATAATTTTAATACATTATGATAGAGTAGACTGTATTTAAAATTAAATATAAATATATAACCTTTTATATAAGGGACTCAAGTGAGGCACCATATAATGTATGTTAGAATAATGAATTTAGTTATGAGAATCAGCTAGTTACCTCCCCTTACGCATTAACTCCCCTTAATTACACACCTAATTCCGGATAATAAACCGCTGTAAATTCTCGCAGCAGAAAGAACCTATTCTATAAATATGGATTAAATAACACTGAGCCTCAATACGTTACAATCATTTACTACATCAAACATTCAATACGAATTCATCGTAACATATGTGATAGATGTGAAAACTATAACATCCTTTTTCTGAATGTGAAAATGGTGGTGGATGCGAAAACTATAACTTTCTTTTTCTTTTTTTTTTCTGCACACATACTTTTTTGATCTATAAAAAAAATACCCTCCCACTACAACCACCATAATACTCTTGCTTACCCGCTTAAGGTGCTTGTATTACATGTAATACCTTGCCACACAATACTCGTATATAGATGAGACACACTTGCATGCTCCATGTATGACTAATACATACACTATCTACTAGATCTGATTATCGGACTATCCTCTTGCATTATCTGTGTTATCTTCCGCATGTATTTTAGTTTTAATTTTAATTTTAAATTTGAATTGCTATACAAATATAGTATAGTAGTATAGTATAATATATGTCACTCCACTGTACATCAATATATATATA
>OZ024743.1:334696411-334698911 GCA_964016885.1 Eledone cirrhosa
GTAAGAGAGTATATATATATATATATATATATATATATATATATACTCGTATATATATATATATATATATATATATATATATATATATATATGTGTGTGTGTGTGTGTGTGTGTGTGTGTGTTAATTAAAAAGTTATTAGCCTCTAATACTTAGACATCTCAATGAATGGATGAAGTATACAGATAAGATATCACTCAGAAAATCAATATTACATATCAAATTTAAGCCCCCTCCCCACCTCCCCAAAACTCTATTTATGGCAGTAAAGTCAGACAGACAAAATTAAGTTAGTCCCCTTCATATAAACATCTCCAGAACATGGTTTCAAACACAGAAGGAACAACAGAGGCAATATTGGCAGGGCGTCGGATTACCTGGTTCGTGGAATAAAATTTGCGTTCTGAGTTCAAATTCTGCTGAGTTTTGCCTGTCTTTCATCCTTACATACATTCATATATATATATATATATATATATATATATATATATATATATATGTATATATATATATTGTTATACTTTGGGAGGGTCATGTTGCCAAATTCAGAAACGAAATATATATATATATATATATATTTATGTAAATAGGGAGAAAAAGACGATTATTAGGAAAAAAAAAAATTTTTTTTTCCTTTTTTTTTTTTCTCTTTTTTCTGGGTTAGAAAATGTTTAAAACAAAATATTTTACTTTGTGTGAAGTGTTAAGGTATTAGTTAATTTATTTATTAATCAACAATGGCATTTATTTATTGATACATTTAATAATTGTCTATTACCGATTTCAGCATTTTATGCATTATCAAAGGGGGGAATTTGTATTGGTGTAACATTTTGGTGATGTTGAACATGTTAATGAAATGGGGAAGAAAGAATAATGTTATTTACAAACAAGGTTTGAAAGAAAAAAAGGGGGTGATGTGAAACATGATAAGGTGATGGGAAAGAAAGAATAATATTATTTACAGGCATAGTTCTTGAGGATAAGCAGTTCATTTTATACCAATACAAATTAACCCCTTTGATAATGCCTAAAATGCTGAAACCGGTAATAGAACATTATTAAATATATAAATAAATAAATAGCATTGTTAATTAATAAATAAATTAACTAATACCTTAACACTTCATACCAAGTAAAATATTTTCTTTTAAACATTTTCTAACCCAGAAAAAAAAAATAAAAGGAAAAAAAAAATGTTCCTCCTAATAATCGTCTTTTTCTCCCTATTTTCTTTTCTTTTTCTCCACAGTTTATAATTTATATATATATATATATATATATATATATATATATATATATATAAAAGGTAAACAGAAATAACAACACAATCGGTATATGTAGGGAATATGTTAGGTTAACGCTTGATATAGCAGGAAGAGGCTCTTAACGTTTCGGACGCAAGTCCTTCATCAGAAGAAAGAAGGAGAAATAAGATAGATTGAAGGGGCGGGCGGGTTGGAATTGGAAAATGCGGAAACACACACACAGACACACATATTTATACACACGCGTACACACGCGCACACACGCGTACACACGCGTACACACGTGTACACACACACACACACACACACACACACACACACACACACACACACACATATATATATGTATATATCAAACGCAGAGTATGCGTATGAGTACCCACGACTGTGCGTGCATCTATATATTACTAAAACTCTCTGATTGCTTGCTTGCTTGTCTAATACAGCCAAGAGGGCGCATAATGGGAAAATACTTTGAAAGGAAGTTGACCCTGAAATGGGGATACAAATAGAATAAAAGAAGTTTCGCGTAAGTCGAAGACGGGTTCCCGATATATGGGGTTTTCTGGGTACCTTCATAAACAGAGAGAAGGATAGAGAGAAAGAGATAGAGGTTGTGAGAGAGTAGATTGAAAGAGAGACATAGAGGGAGGGAGAGGAGACAGAGAAGGAGCTGGTGTTGTTGTTGTATATATATATATATATATATATGTGAGTGTGTGTGTATACATATATGTATGCGTATATGTGTGTGTGCGTGTGTGTGTCTATGACCAGTGTATATAGGTCACAACACCCACATATATATATATATACATTCACACATACATATATATATATATATATGTATACAAACACACACATTTATACATGTACATACACACACAAATCTATATGGGTCTTCTAGTTTCATTTCACATTATATACATATCTGAGTATATTCTAATTATTTAAAAATTATTTTTAAGTGAACATGATTTTTTTAAAATATTTTGAATTGAACGTAACCCAACGGGTCACGGGTGGTCTAGTATTTCATAAACTTCATAAACGAAGTGTATATAAACAACTGTATGAACATAATTTTAACGTTAGAAAAAAAAAATTAAATTAAATTAAAACAAGGTAACTTTTTTCAAATTCCGACACCAAAGCACGACTGGTATCACTGATAACATAAACCATAAGTTATTGGAATTATTCATAGAATTTGATTGAAACTTTATGTAAAAAA
>OZ024743.1:334703911-334714232 GCA_964016885.1 Eledone cirrhosa
ATATCTATCTTTTTACCTATTTATTTTTCAACTTATTTTCAACATATTTGTATATATATTTATTTTTTATTTTTCATATATCTATTTTTTCTATCTACTTATAATAGTAAATATTATATTATATTATATTAGAAATCAATTCTAACAACTTAATAATAGTAAATATACGTACCATTAGTAGATATAAAATTAAAACTTATTTACGTTACATGAGTTCTATTCATCCTCTTGTAAGTTTCAGCTCTCTTTCTATTTTTTCTATCTCATAATACTAATATTTTTTTCTTTTTTCTCTTTCTTCTCTGTCTATCCCCAGCGTCATTTAAATAAACGGTTGTTTTTTCAATTATTCACACATTCATTTACATATTCATACATAACTTTGGATATTCCCTAATATGTTTCCACTATCCAGCGAATTTCTGACCGATAAGGTTGAATCTTCATGGGTACGTCTTTATTTATAAAACAAACTTTGTATTTTATCTGATGAAAGCGCACCAAGGTTGGCTTGGTTGCCCTTGAAATATATATAATAAAATAAACATGGTTTTATAAATATAGTTTCCATTTATTTAATATCATGGAATATTTACTCCAGTAAACTGTCGAGTGCTCTAAATCAGTTATAAACATTTATGTTTGTCAGAATTCCAACAAATTAAATACATCTACACACACACACACACACACACACACACACACACACACACACACACACACACACACATACATATATATATATATATATATATATATATATATATATATATATATATATATATATATATATATGTATATATATATAAATAGAGAGAGAGAGAGAGAACAAATTTAGATGTCATATAAGCAAGTGTGTTTTTCCCCGTTCCTTCCTCTTCTCACTCTTTATCTTTCTATTTTATCTACCATTTCTAACTATCTTTTGATAAAGGACCAGTGTCCGAAAGGTTAAGGCTCTCTTTCTGTCATTCCAAGCGTTAAACTAATATATTTCTTCAATGCACTTTGTCGTTTGCCTTGTGCTTTCTGTTTACTTTTTACATACATACACATAGATAGATACATTCACACATACACACATACACATACGCCCCCCCCCACACACACACGCACACACGCACACACGCACACACACACACACACACACACACACACACACACACACACACACACACACACACACACATATATATATATATATATATGAGATTGAAATATAAATACATATATATATAACTTTGATAGGTTTCTGGGCCAGTATTGGCCCAAGCCATGTCTAACTTAATAGTACCACCTGGCGAAGTCTGAGATCATGACTCATAACAGATTCCTGTTTTGTACACCCTGGCCTATTCCAGCAAAGAACTCTTGGTTCCTGAGACATATAAGTATTTAGGGGTTTATCCGGAATTTCTTGGAGGAATTTGTCCAAGGTTGTTATGAATTTTATGGGATGGGTTTCTGTTTTGATATATTTTGGTATGATAAAAAACAAAAAAAAATCTGACCAGTTCAGGCGAAATAATGATGTCATATTATTGGTAAAAAATTGGGGTCGATTTTTGTAGTTGGCGGATATCACGGGGACCAGGCTTTGTTTTTATTTGAAAGTTGATGCCAACACCATTTGAACATTGTTGATGGAATATTTTCCCAATCATACAAACTATTTAGCACCCACAGCGGCTTTGGAGAGTGTAGAGTGTAGAGTTTTCTAGTTGACCACAATAGTGAAGTCATGCCATACCATCTATCATTTTTGTAATTGACTTATAGGGTGCTTCAGTTTTCATAATACTGTGTGAGTAGAACACAGCGGACAACAGTATTTGATTTGGGGGCGGGCAAACTTAGAGTAGAGAAGGATAATGATATGAATATCTCTAGAGCTGAAAGTTCTAAGAATCCAGGAACTCATCTTGAGACCCACGTCAGCTTTTGTTGTTTTATTTTATGTGGGTACTCTAGATTAAGTTATTATCGACAATTACTCTGGTGTTGTTAGATACCCCGAGATATAACCGAAAGAAAATATAGTAACATAAGTGCATCTATTTTCCCGAAGTGGTTTAACTCAGATTTAACCTCATTTAATAGCAATCAGATCTGATTGAAGGCATGTCCAGTCTCTCACCTCTTTAATGACCTACCAAAGCTTGGAATCATCTGCGAAGGTTCTTATTTTGCTGTGCCTGTGGCGTCTATAATATCATCGATCTAAATAATTGTTTCTACATTTGGCACAAGGCCAGTAATTATCCCAGTGTATTTATAGACCCTGTAAGGATGAAAGGTAAATTTAACCTCGGCGGGATTTGAACTCAGACCCTAAAGGGCCGTAAATCTTTGCTGCAAAGCATGGTGTCCGGCCCTCTACCGATACTGCCAATCCACCGCCCATTGATGTAAATGATTGTTTCTACTTTTGGCCCAAGGCCACCAAATATCCCAGTGCATTACTGGTACTTTATTTTATCGACGCCGTAAGGATGAAAGGCAAAGTTAACCTCGGCGGGATTTGAACTCAGAATGGCTCAGAATTTGAACTCTATGCGTCAAAGCTTGGCTTCCGACCCTCTACCGATACTGAAGAGAAGTGAGCCCAAATCAGTTACAGGTAGGACGCCCTATATATATTTAGAAAGATATATATCTATTTAAATATATGTATTTTTGTACACACACACACAGACACACACACACAAACACAAGCACTCACACACACACACATATACACACACACACACATATATATATATATATATATATATATATATATATATATATATATATATATATATATATATAGTGACGAAACGTAAGTCAATTGCATGAACTCATAATCCTTTATTTACTGCTATATATATTTCGATGATAGCCATTGAATGGCTATGACCTCATCAGGCAGTTAGTCAGTTATTAGATATGCCAGCTCTGTGTTTATAGTGTTGATGGTATCAGAGCCTTGGGACATATCTATATGTATATATTTTTTAGTATATGTTGGTTGTATTCCAACACCCTTGTATGCAGATTGGAGCATTCGACGAAGTGCGCAGGTTGGTTTGGTTACTCCGGAGTAATGTAAAATAAAATAAAATAAATAAATCAAATGTTTAAAATTTGGCTTCGTTTATTACTGCTATATATATTTCGGTGACAGCCATCTTTGGCTGTGACCTCTTCAGGCAGTCCGAATTAGTGCGGTACTCTGATATGCCCAGTTCCTGGTTGGGTTGTTATTTCACTGAGGAACTGGAATCATATGAATTTTTAAAAACGAATTTCAGCGTCAAAGGGCCTCTTCTCCTCTCATTGGTCAGTTGTTAGAACAAAAGTCTATAGAAATTCGTTCTGAGGCAAGCCAATCTGTAGTTGTTGTTATTGTTATTGTTAGGTACATCTGACCTCTATTCTTATGTTGGTAGTGGTGTTGTTGTTCGAGTCAGCTAAAAAAAAAGACTAATGGAGGACTTTGAAAACGAGATGATTAACATCATATCCAACATCAAATTATCCGGAAACCCAACCAGAAGTCAGGAGTACCTCAGACACCCGAGAAACCGGATTACAGTACTTAAAGAGACAACTGGAATACTTGTCCATGCTGACAAAACCAACAACCTCTACAATATGAACACCGAACTGTATAATAAGATAATTTTCAGGGAACTGAGGAAGTGCTACAAAAAAACACCTGAATTTACCCTGGATGAGATCAATGCCACAGCTTACAGGATTATATCTGGACTCGGCATAGAGGACAGGACGGCCCCATACCAGCCAAGGGAGCCGCAGATTACCCTTAAAGATCACAAGCCAAACTTTGAGTCCGACCTCCCTGTCAGACTAATAGCCCCCTACAGATCTGACCTAGGGATCGTCAGTAAAAAAATACTAGATAGGATTTTGCCCAAGCTTCGAAAAAAACTTGATTACAGCAATGGTCATGCACGGGAGAGGTAATAGAATGGTTTAAGATACTACATGAGAAAAGTAACACCAGCTTTATACAACTGGATATCGCAGGCTACTACTCCTCAATCTCACCCATAGTACTCAATAAGGGCCTATTTTTAGCGATGTCCAATACGGACCTAACCCGAGAGGAGGTGAGCATCATCCACGCCGCAAGAAAGACCTTAATCCATTTCGATGGAGACTTTTGGACCAGGGGTGATTGGCCAAATAACTTTGACATCACGATGGGCTCCAGCAACTCAGCACAGGTAAAGGACCTGGTTGGGCTCTTCCTGCTGAAGCAGATAAAAGATGAAATCCCCTGCCTGGGAGGTGGATTATATCGTGACGATGCTCTCTTCACAGTATATGACCAATGCACCAATATGTTGGAGGGAATGAGGCGGCGTATTCGCCATTTCTTTAAGAACCAGGGGCTCAGTATATAACTAGAGCCAAATAGAAAGGTAGTTAACTTCCTAGACACCACACTAAACCTGAACACCGAACAATACTACCCCTACCACTAGCCCATCGAGAAACTCGTGTATGTTAACGCCAAGTCAAACCACCCTAGATCCGAAACCAATGCTGTGGGGAAGAGTGTCTCGGACAGGATCTCCAACCTGTCCGCAAATAAGGAAATATTCGATAACAACGCGGAATATCACGACACAGCTCTAAATAAGGTGGCACATGGCCAAAATATAACATATAGTCCGAAACGCCGGGATGTGGATGGCCCAACGGAGACCCACACCCGCGTTGTCCGGGGGGGGGGGGAGAACACTAACAATACAGGAAGAACAGAAACAAATAGGCACCATGAGCTCGACACCACCACGCGGGCGTTGGTGACGAGTACGCTTAACCATGAGATGAAACCCAATATGAGTAGCAGTCTCAGGGGTGATGCTAACCACCCCAGGCCCGACGACCCCAACCGCAGGACACGGGGGGGGGGGAGGCAACGGGGACCACCCCACAGATTCGGGCCGTGAAGATAGCAAAAGGCATAGCGCCCAAAGGGGAAGCAACAATGCTGGAACCACCAGCAACCCAACAAATCTCCAACAACTCACGACGCCCCCGACCCACACATATAGGAGGAGACAGAAAAATCACGTGGTACAACCCACCCTACTCAGCGGCCCTAAAGAACAGCTTGACCCGATCATTCTTTGGAGCACTTGATAAATGCTTCCCGAGGGACAATAGATACCACAAGATCTTCAACAGACATACTGTGAGGCTCTCGTATTCCACCACGAGAAATCTGGCCCAACACATATCTAGCATCAACTGGAGTAGGCTTAAAAAACCACACACAACCAGAAGATGGCAATACAAGCACTTAGCAGAACCATGTGGAAGGTGGGAAGGGGGGGGGGACCCAGTGCCCACCCAAGAAACCCAAACAGACCCCAGGACCCCCCACCGTGCCTGGGAGAAGACCACCATGTAACACCTAACGGGAACGCCAATCTAGGCACGCAGAGGTCGACCACCCTCTGAAACTGCAGAAACCCCGAATCATTCCCCCTTGGTAATGAAGGCCTTAAGAAGAACCTAGTATACGTTTGTAGGGTTAAAACCCCCAACTCCGAACACCTCTACATAGGAGCAACATCAACGAACTTTAAAGACCGCTGGTATAACCATCGCCATTCCTTCAATAAGGAGGCCAAAAGGAAAAGTACGGCTCTCTCCGACCTGATCTTGAAGCTTAAGCTGGACAGGACCCCGTACTCCCTGGCCTGGTCCATAATCAGGAAAGTACCACCCGATAAAGGGGGATCTTGCATATGCAAACTATGTCTGAACGAGACCCTCGAGATACTAAGAGGTGGAAGCGGCCTGATAAACCTCAGAACCGACTTCTTCGAGACATGCAGACACCTCAGGGTCGGGATCTTCCTCAAGATATATGGACAGTAGCAACACAATAAGATGTGAACTCCCCTCAATCTATAGGGACTTCTTCAGAACATGTAGACACCTCTCGGCCAGACCTCCCTCAAGCTATATGGGCAGTAACAGCACGATGGGTTGGGAACTCCTCTCAAGCGATAGGGACCAACCCAGGCTGAGCAGACACCATGATAGCCTAGAGATTGATTCTGACACAGCCTTTATAATTTGGCCAACATCTTTATAAGACACACACATTTTAATTTACTTGATATTTTATTTTTCATTTTTGATTTCTCATTATGCATTTGTTATTTGTTTTCTGTTTTCTTCGCTTTATCACCTTATATTTATATTTAAGTTGAGATTGGTTATAACACACACACATTTTATTTGATTATCCTATTTCGTTTTATTCTTTTACCATCTTGTTCCTCCTACCACTCTATCCAACATATTTCTGACGTTGAGATTGGTTATAGCACACACATTTTATCTTATTTTATTTGAATCTTTGTTTTTATTTTTCACTTTTCATTTTCATTTTTCATTTTCCATATTCATTTTCATTACTTTTTCATTACTTTTTCATTAATTTTTCATTTATTCTCTATTTATTATTTATTTTCTGTTTTCTTCATTTTATTGCCTTCTATTTCTTCATATACATGGCAGAACCCCCCCACCCCCCACCACCACCACCACGGGAGATGGTGGCAGGAGGGATGAATAAACAAACACACAGATACTTCTAAATTATCAGCAGAAGCAAGACATAAGCTGACCACAACACCAACAACACTACCAAAATAAGGGTAGAGGTCAGATGTACTTAACAATAGCAAACACAAACACTACAGGGAGCCTCACCCCAGAAAGAATTTCTATAGACTTTGGACTGAGAAATGCTCTCAAAACTGACCAATGGGAAGTTTGACATTAAACATCTTTATAACATTAAGATGGGTATAACACACACACACATTTTATTCGATTATTTTATTTTATTGTGTTCCTTTGCCATATTATTCCTTCTACCACTTTATCATTTTTTTTAGCTGACTCCAACAACACCACTACCAACATAAGAATAGAGGTCAGATGTACCTAACAATAACAAGAACAACAACTACAGATTGGCTTGCCTCAGAACGAATTTCTATAGACTTTTGACTGAGGAATGTTCTAACAACTGACCAATGAGAGGAGAAGAGGCCCTTTGACGCTAAAATTCGTTTGTTTAAATTCATATGATTCCAGTTCCTCAGTGAAATAACAACCCAACCAGGAACTGGGCATATCAGAGTATTGACAAAGTTATACACCTCAACAACATGTGTACTCGTCTCTACCACACTAATTCGGACTGCCTGAAGAGGTCACAGCCAAAGATCGCTGTCAACGAAATATATATAGCAGTAATAAACGAAGCCAAATTTTAAACATTTGACTTATTTATTTTATTTTATTATTTATATATATATATATATATATGTAGTTAAAAGAATAGAGGTGTAACACACAAGTTATTATATATTGGTAAACGGAATAGAAAATGCTGACAAATTGTTCACAGTTGAAAAATGGTTTAATTAGGAATAAAAGAGTATTAGTGATTGTATGGGTTAGTATTCAGTTGTGGTTTTAAGTTTTTAAGTTTTTACCGGTTGCGCATTTCTAAATGCTTTTCAAAAATAATTTTGTGATAGAGTGTCCGTGCTGTTTGCTCTGATCTGATTAGTTTTGGGAATTCTACCTGTTTTTATGTTAAAAAAGTGGCTCCAGCGTTACTTTGGTGTTGCAAAAATTCTTGTGGTCAAAACAATTTTGATTGGTCGGTAGAGGTCATGTGAATGTAAAATATTGATTTTGCGCCAAGACTGTTTTTATGTTAAAAAAGTGTCTCCAGCAAAAATTCTTGTGGTCAAAACAATTTTGATTGGTCGGTAGAGGTCATGTGAATAAAAAATTGGTTTTGCGCCAAGATTGAGAAATGACTCTTTCACAACAAATATGTGTGTGTGTGTGTGTGTGTGTGTGTGTGTGTGTGTGTGTGTGTGTGTGTGTGTGTAGTAGTAGTAGTAGTAAGGTGTTCGATGTTGTGATAATGGTTAGCAGCGATGTGTGTCAAATGGCTATTAAGATAAGTGTGTGTGTTTGTTTGTGTGTGTGTGTGTGTGTGTGTGTGTGTGTGTGTGTGTGTGTATAGCAGAGTAATTCGTGGTGGCAGGGATGGTCAGTAAGAATGTGTCTGAAAGCAATGGGGGGTATTTTAGCATGTCAAAAGATATTTTTCAGCTTTTGTCTTATACGGAGAAGTGCGTGTGTGTGTGTGTGTGTGTGTGTGTGTGTATATATAAGTCTCTTTGTATGTTGATGTACGCGTGTGTATGTCTGTGTGTATATATATATGTGTGTGTGGGGGGGGGGCAGTATTTTTTCCCCCTGGTAAAATGGTGTACATTATTCGATTTTTTCAGTAAAATCGGTTCTCTTAATAGAACATCAAAAATCTTAACAATAAAAGGTGTGAAATGATATTCACTATATATATATATACATATATTCACTATATATATATATATATATATATATATATATATACAGATATACACATATATACATATATATATGCACATATATTTTCTTGTGTTGCACCATAGAGCATGTGTGTTTACGTATGTCATTGTGTTTATATGTGGGTAGAGATGTGTGCTGATGTAGGTATGTATGTTGACGTGTGTATGTTGTGGGTTCGTCTTAGGGAGAAGTGTTTAGACGGGGTCCGTATTTGTTAATGAAGTAAGATTCCTTGCTGATGCGCTGGGTGTGGGTGGCATTATCTTTAAATTTGTAAAGGGGAAAGATTCTGAAGTTGGGTTGATTTTGGGCGGCACAGGTATCAATGTGTTCACTCAGTGGTATTTTCCTGTATTCCCGTATTTTGATTTGGGATCTATGGACAGTCATGCGTTGGCGGAGGCTGTTTTTGGTCTGGCCTATGTATTGTTCTCGACAACCTGAACAAGTTAATACATATATTAGATTTTCCGATGCACATGTGAAATTGTGTTTTACTATAAAACGTTGTCCATCTTTGAAATAGAATTTCGAACCCTCTATTAGGTTGATGCAAATGCCACAGTTGGGTCTATCGCATTTTTTTACTGTGGGTTTCGTTGTTGTGGTTGGCAGTACTTTGGCATGTGTTAAGATGTTTTTCATTGACTTGGATTGTCTTTTGCTCTTTATGATATCGTGTGTTCGTAGAATTTGGTTAATTCTATGGTCCTTTTTCAATACAGGGATGTTCTGGAGGATGGTGTCAAAGGCCTCATTGTTGAGGGGGTTGTGTGTGGAGATGTATCTAAGAGCTTTTCGTTTTGGTTGATTTGCATGCCTTACTTATTGATTCGCTTTTATGTACTTTAGGGATACCGTAGAAAAGGCTGGATTTACTTGTGAAGTCTGTGATGAAGCTGAATTCCTTCTTAGTGAGTCCTTCTTTGTATTGATTGATTAGAGTGTTTAGGTTTCTCATAATTTTCTGTTGATTGTAGTGTTCAGCCTTTTCGTAGTATGTTTCGTTTTCCAAAGTGGAGAGCTCTAAGTTGATATAGAATTCTGTCTCCATTAGAACTACTGTACTCCCTTTATCAGCCTCTTTAATTGTAATGGTTCTGTCGGTTTTTAATCTATTTAATTCTTCCCATTCTTTCTTGTTGAGGTTTAGCTTGTGTTTTTGTCTTGGCGCAAAATCAATTTTTTACATTCACATGACCTCTACCGACCAATCAAAATTGTTTTGACCACAAGCATTTTGCAACACCAAAGTAACGTTGAAGCCACTTTTTTAACATAAAAACAGGTAGAATTCCCAAAACTAATCAGATCAGAGCAAACAGCACGGACACTCTATCTCAAAATTATTTTTGAAAAGCATTTAGAAATGCGCAACCGGTAGAAACTTAAAAAATTAAAACCACAACTGAATACTAACCCATACAATCACTAATACTCTTTTATTCCTAATTAAACCATTTTTCAACTGTGAACAATTTGTCAGCATTTTCTATTCCGTTTACCAATATATATATATATATATATATATATATATATATATATATATATATATATATATATATATATAGTGAAAAATGGAAGGGGAACAAAACAGAGAGGCAGTCGAACAAAGGTTTATTAGTTTCACGCTCTTATATATATATATAACTATGGAACGCTTGCCAGCATAATTCTGATTTTTGCGTTTCGTTTCGCTTTTTCTACCCGTCGAAATGCGATTCTCGTTGAATTTATATTTATATATATATATATCAAATCAAGCATAAATCAGGTCAATTGCACAGATAGAATTTAAACGGTTTCAGCTTTATCGTACGAGACGTATAGATTTAAATAATGTAGATTTCTGAATGTTTTAACGAGA
>OZ024743.1:334716932-334726932 GCA_964016885.1 Eledone cirrhosa
CCACTCCAACGGAGTCGTTGCTTAAGCACAAGAGCTTCTATACTGTCACACATAGAGCTTTCTAAAATCTCGACATCACTGATGTGGTCCCTCCAGTGAACGCCATGGATCTGTCTGAGACACATCTGATGGAAACGCTCCAATTGCTTAAGGTGGTGTCGATATGTGACCCAGGTATCGCAGGCATAAAGAAGACAAGAGAGCACACATGCCTTGTACACCTTTACCTTTGTCCTCCTGCATATGTCTCGCCGACACCAGAGTCACCTTTCTAGCTTTCCGAAAGCATCACTTGCTTTCCTAATGCTAAGTGAGATTTCACTGTCAAGGTTGCTGTATCGATTGACAGTGCTTCCCAGATAGACAAACTGATCAACCACTTCAAGTCGTTTACCATACACATAGATATTTGGTTCAGTGTACTACCAGGGGCAGGCTGGTACATGACGACGGTTTTCTTGAGACTAACAGTCAATCCTAGGGCAGTGCAAGCGTCAGAAAATGCATTCAAAATGTGCTGCATATCACTCTCTGTGTGCGCTACAAGATCGCAATCATCTGCATACAAGAGGTCTCTTATGATTGATGTAAATACTTTTGTCTTTGCAGCAAAGCGCCTGGTGTTAAATATGCTGCCTGAGGTTCGATATCGAATGTAAACACCAGGCTCGCAATTCCTGAATGCAATACAGAAAACCATTGCAAAGTATATGGCAAACAGGGTCGGTGCTGGAATATCCCCCTGTTTCACTCCATTTTTTACTGAGATAGGCTCCGAAATGTTACCTCCGACATTAACCCAAGCCTTCATGTCGTCATGGAAAGACCTAACTAAAGCAAGGAACTTATCAGGGCAACCAAGTTTCTGGAGAACCTTCCATAATGCATCTCTGTTAACAGTATCGAAAGCTTTTGTCAGATCGACAAAAACCTGATACAGATCCAAGCCTTGTTCCATGCACTTCTCCTGGAGCTGTCTAGCTGAGAAGATCATATCAATAGTGCCGCGTCCAGCACGAAAACCAGATTGCAATGTGTGTCAGCAGACAGTCCAGAAGCACCCTACATAAAACTTTCCCTACGACAGAAAGCAATGATATATCTCTGTAGTTCCCACAATCATTCCTGTTACCCTTTCCCTTGTACAAGACCACCATTACTGCATCTCTCCAGTCCTCAGGTACGGATTCATTAGCCCATATCCTGCCAAACAAAGAGTGAAGATGTTGCAGGAGTCTCTCACCAACATATTGTAGGAGCTCAGCATGTATGCCATCCATACCTGGAGACCTTCCACTGTTCAGCTTCGAGATAGCCACTGCAACCTCCACAAGCGTCGGAGGTTCTGCGAGAGCTACTTTCACAGGACTTTCTGGAATGAGATTGAGGAAATCTTCACTGACGACAGACGGCTGATTCAAAAGATCATCAAAGTGCTCTCGCCACCTTCGTAGAATTCCTTGTGAGTCACGTAGAAGTTCTTTGCCATCCGTGCTGCAAAGCGGTGTCACCAGAGAAGAAGACGGTCCATAAACCTCACGCAACAGACTGTACAACAGCTTTGTGTTATTGGACTCTGATGCAGTTTGTATCTCACCAGCCTTCTCACTCCACCACTGATCCTTCATCTGAGAAAGACTCCACCTAACACAGGATTTTACATCCTTGCGTTCCTCATGCAACGTATTCCTCTCCTGTGGTTTTGCCGTCAAGTAGCATGACAGAGCACGCCTCTTATCAGCCAACAAGTCTTCTATATGTACATCATTCTCATTAAACCAGTCCCGATGTTTTCTCTGCACCAATCCCAGAACACGCCTGCCTACATCATAAACCGACTTTTTAAGGGTCGGCCAATCCTCACCAAGATCTGCAGCCTGCATCTCTTCTTCCAATGTCCTCTTCACATTTTTATCCTTAAGACGAGCAGCATTCAATCTTTTGGGCAGGGCAACACCAGGAGCCCGGATTTTACGTTTAGTGATTAGTTTCACTTTGCGCGTACCAGGCGGTGGTCCGTCCAGCACTCAGCTCCACGAAGAGCACGAACACACTGCACATCCTGTCTGTCACGCATCCTGACTAGGACGTAGTCCAAAAGATGCCATTCCTTAGATGCAGGATGCATCCACGTGGTCTTGAATTTGTTCTTTTGTTGGAACATGATGTTGGTAACACACAGATCCAGCTCCTCACATATCTGCAGCAGGAGCATACCATTGTTGTTACACTTTCCCACCCCATGCCTTCCGATTACATTCCATGTGTTAAAATCCCTACCTACTCTAGCATAAAATCACCAAGCACGATGACTTTGTCTGCCTGAGGGATATTTCTTAAAACACTTTTCAAGGCATGGTAAAAGGACAACTTTTCTTCATCGACAGAATTCATAGTTGGAGCATACAGACTCACCAGGGTCGCATATCTTTGTCCAGCGGAATTCTCATGGACATAAGACGCTCACTAATCCCTACTGGGAATTCTTCTAATTTATTCACAAGAACAGTCTTAACAGAAAATCCTACCCCAGCCTCTCTTCTGGTTCCTTCATCTCTTCCTTTCCAGAAATGTATATTCTCCACAAAATTCTGTCAGATAACCATCTCCAGCTAACTTCGTCTCAGATAAAGCCACGATGTCAAGATCGTAACGTCGAAGCTCCTTTGCAACAAGAGCGGTCCTTCGTTCAGGACGCTCCAAGGAATCCCTGTCAAGCAACGTTCCAGCAGCCAAGACTAAATGCCTTGTTTGGCTCTATTACAATGGCACGATGACGAGCGGGCCCAGGCTGTGATAACCTGGGGCCCCTGCCCTTATTGCCAATTATCTTTTTTGTTTCAGAACCTAAATTGCCAATTATCTCTTTTATATTGTTCTGGAACATCATTGAATTGGAAAAAAAAAAAAAGTAATAATAATAGTAACAATAATAATAATAATAATACACTATTAATAATTATTAATGCACTCGTGCAATGCCTGTGCGTGACGAATATTTTTAAAGTGAGGAAAGACTGTGCACTGAGCCAATACCACTCTCTGAGCGACAGTAGCTCTAACCCGAAAAGAAGAAAAGATCAACATCATCGGTAACTACTGAGTCGCAGGTTTTATGTCGGAGTTAACCCAGTTTCCTGAGATGCCTTCTCCTAGAAGAATGCCCTGACAAGGGCTAGGTGTTCTTCACTCCCAGTGGTTTAACTGCGCGATCGGGCATCCAGCCCGATTATTTCTGTCCCCGCGCGCAAAAAAAAACAAAAAAACTCACTTATTGACACTTATACGTACGACATACACACACGCGCATACATACGAGCGCACACAGCAACACTCATACATACAAACAAACACACACACGCTACTCACTTACACACACACACACACACACATATATATATATATATATATATATATATATATATATATATTACCGTCATTACTGATACAAGATTACAAGATTATGTCAACTGTCCAGTATTATTATAATTGCTTTACAGCATAGCGCTATGGCTCTCCACGCTCTGAGCTTAAATCCCGCCGACGTCAACTTTGCCTTTCATCCCCATGGAGTCAACAAAAAAGAGTACCAGTAATGCGCTGGACCAGTCGCTGGATCCGTGCTAAAAGCAGAAAAATTATTATTATTAAATTTGTTTTCTTAAGGCCCGGTCGCTGGTCATGGTGATGGCGGCAGTGGTGGTGGTGGTGGTGGTGGTGGTGGCAGTTGATGTTGTTGTTGTGTTGTGTGCGTGTGTGTGTGTGTTTTGTTATTTTGATTTTTTTTGTTTGTTTGTGGTTTAAACATTTTTTATTTTTATTATCGTTTGATGCCGCTGCTGTTGTTGTAAATGTTCATTCCAATTCATTCTGAAGCTGTTATTACTGTAAACATTAGTGCCGGTGTTGTAGATGTTGGGGTTGAAATCTGGTCGTTTGACTGAGTGATGTATATACACACATATACATACATATATATATATACACATTCAACACAGAGTAGAGAGTTTGACAACAGGTCGATGACTTTAGTCTAGATAGGGTAATGACATGTGATGGTGGGGGACAGTGAGATGTATCTAGTTTATTTGTCCGTTTTCTTCTCTTTGCAAAATTTGAATTTTAGCCATGTTATATTGAGATGTAAGTAAATATAAAATGTAAAATATAAATAAGGATTGCTCTGGTAAAATATACTAAATATACATACATACATACATACATACATACATACATACATACATACATACATACATACGTACCTACCAATGAAAGTGCGCTGCGAAATAGTACAGGTGGGCGGCTTTCAGTCGTAAGGCCATGAGTTTGAGTCATGGCGGTGTGATGTGTTCTTGAACAAGACACTTTATTCCACATTGCCCCTGTCCAGTCAGGTGTAAAACTGAGTTATACCTCTTGTTCAAAAGATCTGCCTTGTCACATACTGTAACACAGTGAATAAACCTAATAACTACGGTAAGTGTACATATATCTTCGGAATGCTCAGTCACTTGCATGATCATTTCACGAGCAGACTCTTCCGTTGATCGAGCAACTAAAACACTCATCGTCAGAGCTAACGGAGATCCAACAACATACGTGTATAATTACATACGCGTATGTGTGTATATTTGCGTTCATACTTGTATGCGTATGTATGCATATCTGTGTTTATATTTGTATGTGTGTGTGTGTGTGTGTGTGTGTGTGTGTGTGTGTGTGTATTTGCAATCATACCTGTATGTTTGTGTCAGGGTGTATGCATATTTGCGATCATACCTGAATGTCTGTGTGTATGTAAGATTGTACTTTTTGTATTCTTTTCCCAATTGCACTCATTAGACTATGGCCATGCTGGGGCACCGTTTTAGAGGAATTTGATCTAACAACTCTGGTCCTTATTTTATCGATTTTATTTTGGTGAACCGCTAGGTTACGGAGTGTCAACACTGACAGACACACAGCTGTACACATATGCACACACGCAGGCACAAACACGCATTCGCAAACAAACATAAAACACAAACACACACACAGATGTATATATGTGTGTATATGTGGCAATATCCATAAGTGTAAAAAGGTAAAAGGAAAAGTGTTCAATCAGGAAGAGAGCAGAAATATATTATTTATTTATGTATTCTGGAGTTATATATATAAAATTGTTTCTACTTTTGGCACAAGGCCAGCAATTAACAAGTGCATTACTGGTACTTTATTTTATCGACCCTGTAAGGATGAAAGGCAAAGTTAACCACGGCGGATTTGAACTCAGAATGGCAAGGGGTGTAACTCTATGCGTCAAATCATGGCGTCCGACCCTCTACCGATACTGCCAATCCACCGTCATATAATATATATATATATATATATATATATAGTTAGGGAAGCAAAAAATTGCTTATTGTGATCCAGTTCGTGGTTAAGAAAGCCAGTTTCATGGACGGTTTCAACGTTCGGTAGGGGTAACTCCACAAGTTTGTAATAATTCCGTTCAATCTTGGAGTATAAAGTATAAAAGAGAAAACACAGGTAAGCATTAAGAGAAGGATTTTATCCAGGTATTTACAACCGTTTCATTGGTAAGTGCAACCTTGTATTGCTATACTGCAAATAGCAGCCACTCAATGATAATTGTTGTTCACGTCCAAATTTTCAGAATAGTGAGTAAGTTACTCTTGAAATAGTTCTTAATATATAGAGAAAAACACTTTTTTGGAATTGTATTTACTAGTATAAAGAGAGAGGAAGAGGAATTAGAAAGTGAGGGGACAAACGGAATAGTATAGAGAGAGAGGAAGGGGGAGAAGAGTTAGGAAGTAGAGTGACAAACTGAGATGAAGTGAGGGGTAGAGGTGGAAAGATTCTTTGATTAGTTTTGATATGTAGACTTCATGTCGGTGATTGTAGTGAGTTATTTTGAAAATTTGGACGTGAACAACAATTATCATTGAGTGGCTGCTATTTGCAGTACAGCAATATAAGCTTGCACTTACCAATGAAACGATCGTAAATACCTGGATAAAATCCTTCTCTTAATGCTTACCTGTGTTTTTTCTTTTATACTATATATATACATATATATATATATATATATATATATATATATATATATATATATATATATATATATATATATATATATATATATATATATATATATATATATATATATATATGTATATATATGTATATATGTATATATATAACAAAGGAATTGTGGTAAGGAACCAGATGGACCATAACGCACCAGAGTACTCAATACCTAGGGTAGTAGAGTGGGAAATAGGAAAAAGTATGGTCATACTTTTCATATATATATATATATATATATATATATATATATATATATATATATAAAGAGAGAGAGAGAGAGAGAGAGAGAATATCTACTCTTGCTCATACAAAAAACTAACCAATTTATTAGGTGAATGCGATGGAGGGCCTATCATTTTGACAACAAAACCAATACAAATGAAATGAAATACCGCTATGGATTCAAAACATACAAAAATCCTCCTCATAATATTCAACACGAAAATTTTGAGAGCGCCCTACTGAACATGATTAAAAACATAAAGTTCAGGAAACACAAATCTGAATTCCAAAAGGAATTAGACTCTACCCTTCTACAACTGAAAAATTCAAACAAGGTCCATCTCCATTCTGACAAAACTGGTAATCTGTACCATATGGACATGGATAAATATAACAAGTTCGTATATAAAAAAACTTAGAAAAAACTATAAGAAAACCAGCACCACCGCACTGACATCATTGAACAACATATCATGTGATATAGTAAAAAAAACTCCATATTGAAGATATGACGGAACCTTTCACACCTAAAAGCCCGCACTTCAACCTGAAGGACCACAAATCTGACTTTAATTCGAACCCATCTATTAGACTGATATGCCCCTCAAAATCTGATATCGGTAATATCAGCAAGAAAATTATTGATCGAATCATTCCGCAAATTAGAAAATTTGTAACATTTTCATTATGGCATAACACTTCCCAGGTTATTGAATGGTTCACTAACATCGAGAATAAAAACTGAGCTTCATTCATACAAATCGACATCGATTCTTACTATTCTTCAATTTCTCCAATTCTCTTAAACAAAGCACTGATCTTCGCCAGAAATAGATTGGATTTATCTACTGAAGAAATCAACATCATAACTCATGCTAGAAAAACCTTACTAAACTTCCAAGAAGAACACTGGGCAAGAAACACATATAACAACTTATTCGATATAACGATGGGATCCATGGACTCTCCTCAAGTTACAGACCTCGTTGGACTATTTCTCCTCTATAATATTCATTCCACTTTTCCCCACCTCAAAGGTGGTGTCTATCGGGATGATTGTCTATTGATATCTAACACTCTTAGCAATTCTAATATAGAGAAAAACAAAAAAACAAATTAGAAAATTCCTCAAGGACTATTACAACCTTAACATCACCTTTGAAAACACCTCAAAAGTAGCCAACTTCCTTGACGTTACCTTAGACCTCTCTACGAATATTTATCAACCTTACCACAAACCCAACCAGAATCTACACTATGTACATTCACGATCTAACCACCCTGGCTCTATACTCAAAAACTTAGTATATAACATATCTCTTAGACTTTCTAAATTATCTTCCAATGAGAATATATTTTATAATAATGCACCCTTCTGCAACAAGGCCCTAACTAGAAGTGGATATAAAGAAAAAATTTCATATATCCCCAAAACTGCTTTGGACCAAACTACAATACCTAGCAAAAACTACAAACACCAAAAAATACCATCAAAACAAATGCCTAATGGGATCATTCCTATCACACCAAACAACCTAAAAACCACAACAACTATTACTTCACGATCTATGACCAATGATATCAACCCACATATGAATACCAAGCACTCAAAATCTCATAATCTACCCAATAATAACACCAAATACAACCACTGCAATTTACCAAATTCCACAAATACAAATACTAACCATAAGAACTCTTCTAGAACACAGCACAATAATATAAGTTGGGAATAAGAACTTAACTAAAAACGGCAAAAGAAACATCACATGGTACAACGCACCCTTCAACCTGCAAACTATTGGTTCAAATCCCCCAAAATTCTTCGAAATTCTACATAAACATTTTCCCCCAAACCACAGATACCACCAAATATTCAACAAATATACTCTTAAATTCTCATACTCTACATCAAACAATCTCCAGCAAAAAATAAGTAACTACAACATTTATAAATTAAAAAAATAGTATGACCACACCACCACAACATAATTTAAATAAGACTGCACCTTTTAAAAGGACAAATAATACAATCCTTCAACCTGGAAAACACAACTACCCAAATCACCAACACAAAAACAACATAACACATAATCACAATACAACCCTAGGACTTAACCACCCACAAGGCAGCATTCATTCTCTCGCTAACATTAATTACAATAAGAATAGCTCAATGATTAATGAGAATTATGTAGATACCTCCAACAACCATCTTACGTATGGTTGTAATTGCAGAAATAGAAGCGTTTGCCCCTTAAATGGCAATGTTTGATTAATAATGTAATATATAAATGCACTGTGTCTACTACTGACTCCAACAAATCATATTTAGGATCTACATCGAACACATTTAAGAAAAGATATTACGCATACTCCAGTAGCTTTAACAATACTAAACTAGCTAACACCAGATCTTTAGCTGAAACAGTTAATAACTATACAAAGAAAAAAATAGATTTCAAACTATCGTGGCATACCATTCTACAAAGAAATCCATATCTTGGGAACAGGAGAGAATGCAGATTATGTTCCGGGGAGATCTTGGAAATTACTAAATCTAAAGACGATTTATTGAATAAAAGACAGGAACTGATTATAGCTTGTAATCACCGTATACGAAAAACATTTAAGTACTATAAATCTAATTAAATATTCTAGATAGCAACTCACTATAATTCTATGTAACGTACCATTTGTTAGTATCCCCTTCCCCTAATTATACGCCTTCCTGCTTATTTTTTAATTTTTTAGCTTCCATAGATTCATGCATTACTGATTAAGGGCAACAAGGTACATAACCACCTGTAATTGCATGGTTATACATGTATCTATGTATGTATGATATGAGAATATATGTATATGTGTGTATATATATATGTGTGTGTATATGTGTATGTGTGTGTATATGTGTATGTACATGTATGTGTGTGTACATATATATATGTATGTATAAGTGTGTATATATACATGTTTGTGTGCGCGTATGTATGTGTTTATATCTATGTATGCGTATCTATGTTTTTAATGGAGTATCAATATAATTTTACCTCTATCTATGTATGTAATATATGTACTTTTGTGATCTATGAAAATTATGCGTTTTGACTATATGTCAACATGCATTTATCTGAGTTTGATTACTTATACATAGACACACTTGAAAGTATTTACTATTTTATACTTTATGATGCATCATACGCTATATTATACTATATACAATGTATCATACCGTACTATATTATATTACATTATATTATGCGGTGGATTGGCAGAATCGGTAGAGAGTCGGACACCATGCTTTCCAGCATAGTTACGTCCCTTTACGGTTTGAGTTCAAATCCCGCCGAGGTTCACTTTGCCTTTCATCCTTACGGGGTCGATAAAATAAAGTACCAGTATTGTACTGGGTAATTGCTGGCCTTGTGCCAAAAAAGTAGAAACAATTGTATTATATTATTATATTTTATTATCTTATTATCATTTTCATCTTTTAATATACTATGCTTCCTAGATATGACCATTACTTTACCTATCTATATTTATCCTGGTTATCTCTGTATATTTTATATTTAATTATTTATATTCACCTAAAAATTCAATACAACACAACTCAACATTTAATTCTTACATCCTTTTTAAACTTCACTCCACCATCTACATTCAACTATCAATATAACAA
>OZ024743.1:334729432-334739432 GCA_964016885.1 Eledone cirrhosa
AATGAATAGCCGAACTTCTCAGGCGGTAATTACATACAACGTAAAAGTGATTGTCCATCTGGTTCCTTACCACTTTTGCTTCGTTATCTAGCTTATATTCCGGTAGTAGAGCACTTTGCGACCCTACCACACCTTATCCAGACTTTTCCGCTAAGCTCAAGTTCTTTCACCCGCACCATGCGAAAACACAACATGGACTTCTCCACTAAGAACATCCCAGTTCCACCGAGAAAACTTTACCTTCGGATGCTCACACAAAAATTCGACCCCTTTGCGAAAAAACTAAGATGGAGAACTTTTTTCTACGACAGATACCGCGACAATCAGGACTTCGATACCAAGGAGAGATTCGGATTCAATACCTACCAATCTCCTCCTCCGAACCCTATGCTCTCACCCTTCGAGAACGACCTTTTCCAACTGGTCAAGAACATTAAATTCAAACCCAGACACAACAGATTCCTACAACTCCGTAGCAAAATAACAGATTATGAAAACACCAACGACATCATGATGCAGTCGGACAAAACTGGAAACCTCTACTTCGTCAAACCTGACAGATACCACACACTGATCAGGAGAAGCCTAAACTCCACCTATAAAAAGGCTAACCACTCAAGCATCGAGGACATAAATCGAGATGGACAACAAATTACCTCCAGCCTCGGTATCGCCGACCGCACGGAACCCCTACACCCACAGACTCCCTACTTCACACTGAAGGACCACAAATCCGACTTCGACCGCAAACCATCTATCAGGCTTATAAACCCAACGAAGTCCGACATAGGGAGAATCAGTAAAAAGATCCTAGACCGAGTTATACCAAAAGTTAAGCGAAACGTGAGACTTAGCCTATGTGTCAACACTGAGGAAGTAATCTCATGGTTCAGCAATATGGAGGATACACGAGACACAAAATTCATCCAGTTTGACATAGAGAGTTACTATGCTTCAATTACCTTACCGCTGATTACGGCCGCCTTGGACTTTGCCGAGACACTCGCGCCCATCACCGACCAGGAAAGAAATATCATCCTCCACGCCAGTAAGACAGTTCTACTTTTCGACAACTCCAAATGGATAAAGAGAGCTCCCGACTCCCCCTTCGACGTCAGTATGGGCGCGACGGATTCGGCTGAGGTCACATATCTTATAGGATTATTCCTACTATTTAAACTCACCGATATGTTTCCTGCATTCGGCGGTGGATTGTACCGTGATGATGGGCTCCTTACCCTCAAAGAGTACAACCCCAGTAGTACAGACTGTGTCCGTAAACAATTAATCAGCTTCTTCCGCGACTGGGGATTTAAAATAACCCTACAAACGTCCCTAACCCGAGTAAACTTCCTGGATGTTACCCTTAACCTCGATAACGATCTGTACTACCCATACAGGAAACCAAATGACAACCTGCACTACATCCACCACCAGTCGAACCATCCTAGAAACATCACCAATAACCTGGTTAAAAACATCTCCCTCCGCATATCTCGTTTGTCCGCTAATGAGCAGACATTCAAGGAACATGAGCCTTATTACAACCAGGCTCTCAAGCGCAGTGGCTTCCCGGAGGAAATATCCTATTGTCCAGCTTCCATTAGCGGAACCAGCAGGCGACACCGCCGCTCACGCAACGTAACGTGGTTCAATCCTCCCCACAATGTCGAGGTGACAACTCCTATCGGGAAAATCTTCTTTAGGCTCATCGAAAAACACTTCCCACTACAACACCGCTACCACAACATAATCAACAAAAATACCATCAAACTGTTCTACAGCACCACAGATAACTTTGCACAAAACATCGTCTCCTCTAACAACAAAAAACTCAACCCCTATGGAAGAAATATACTAGATAGCAGTGGAGAACAGACCAGGACCTGTTACTGTCCTGATGGATCCCTTTGCCCCCTCGACAACAGATGCAGATATCGTAATGTGATCTACCAGTGCAACGTGAGGACAGACACCTCCAACAAAGCTTATATAGGATTAACCGCTTGTGACTTCAAAACCCGGCTATACCAAAACAGACATACTTTCCGAAACCCGGCCCGGCGTCACGCCACTACACTTTTGGGCCACATCTGGGACCTCAAAGATAACAATATAACCTATAATCTCACTTGGAGCTTACTGTCCAGAGCCAACTCTTACACGGGAGGACGCTGTCCGAGTAACTTATTCTCAGGGGAAACATTACAAATGCTGTTTTCGAAGGACCAACTCCTAAACAAGAAAGACGAACTAACTGCATGCAAACACAGATTGCGTAGGACTTACCTCTCCCTCAAACCCCATAATGACCGGGGGGGGGGGGGGTTAGACAAGGGCTGAAACACCCCACTTGCCGACTTTGTAAGGGGTAACCCCTGCTTACAAATGTAGACGTAACTTTTTTATATATTCTTTTTATATATTTTTTATCGTTTCCTCTATATTTCCTTCTTCCCCCATCTCTTCCTAGTCCTTCTACACCAGATCTCCTTCTTTGTCGTCGTTCTTTTCACCTTCTAGCCCACCCCGATGCAGCCCTTCGGTTCTCTGTAGCCTCAGTACCCCACCCCCTTATTTTATGATAGAATTGGCCGATTCCGCTTTTTTTAGCAGATGTGCTAGACTCCAGATACTTCCTTTCTTCTCTGGTTGCTGCCCCAGCTCCATGATTTTTAGATTTCTTAGTGGTATTTCTGCTTTAGTTTCTCGTATATCAGTATTTATTTTTGGGGATTCAGAATTAATTTTTCGTATTAGTTTTTCATATATATTGTACGAGTATTTATGTAGATTGTATTAGAATTTATGTATTGTAGCAGTATTTATATATATTGTATTAGTTTTATATATATATTGTATAAGTATTTATGTAGATTGTATTAGAATTTATATATTGTAGCAGTACTTATATATATTGTTTTAGTATTCATGTTTCGGGATTCTGAATTAATATTTCGTATTAGTTTCGGGATTCTGAATTAATATATCGTATTAGTTTTTTAGTATGTTGGTCCTCAACTTGTTGACCTGTCATTGTAAAATAGCTTTGGCCGATTACTACTAACTATTGTAGTGGTTAGACCACTTACATAGTGGTGGTAGACCCCATGTAATGATGGCTTCATAAAATTCTTTCACTACAATTTCGTATTTAGTATTCTTTCCCACCTATTAAACTTTTCTATAGCTTAGCAGTACCAGTGAGAGATTTGATGATTGTGGAAGGGGACTAGTAACCAGAAATTGTTTTTTTTTTAATATTTTTTAAATATTTTTTTAAATATTTTTTACATTTTTTATATATTTACTCCATTTAGATTTACTTATTGTTTCACCCCCTCCCCTTCTCTAGTATACTTTTTTCGACCTTCTATACACTATCTTTAGAATCTGCTGTAGTTTTCACTTTCAACGCTTGACTGGGTTTCCTCCACTCCCTCTTCCTCTTTCTTCTACTGGCAAGTTCAGCTACCCCTACCTTCCATAAAATGCCATGATGAAATCATGTGTCTTAACAACAAACTTTTGACCAATCCTTGTGACAATCACTTTTACCATATATGGATTACCCCCTGAGCAGTTCGGCTATTCATTTACCAGGCTAAACATTTTCATTTAGTCCAGAATTAACCGTCGAAACGGCTTGAGCTTAGCCGTCGGGGTGCTTTTTGTTCCTATTACCCACTCTACTACCCTAAGTATTGACTACTTTGGTGCGTTATGGTCCATATGGTTCCTTACCACATTTCCTTCGTTATATATATATATATATATAAATGGAAAAAATTAAACGAAATTTCATTTATCACTCTTAGTACGACTGTTACTTAAATAGGAACAAGAATGACCTCGACGGCAGAGCTCAAGCCGTTTCGACGGCTAATTCTGTATATATTCTATATATAAATGGAACAAATGAAATTGAAATTACATTTCTGACTCTTAGTACGGCTGATATTTAAATATAAGTATGTATACGTAAATACATATATGTATACAGACGTACAGTAGTATGTATATATATATACATACATGCACACATATATATATATGTACGTATGAATTCACCGAACATTTATTATAATGCTCGGTTTATTTGTAAATAAACATCCCGAATTAAGTCGTACAGTGTTTAGCAACCATCGTTGCTCATTTGTTCAACACTGACAAAGGAACGATGTATTAGTTTCAAGCTTATTAGCTATCGTCAGCACCGTATACCTTCCTGCCGGATTATCGAACGTCTGAAAGTATATACTTTCCTTATGCATAATAACGGCTGAGCAGCCTAATTTGCATATCGAATGAGTTAATCGGCCAGGCGCACCGTAAACGATAAATGGAAAAAATAAATACATACGTGAATCCATACGTACGTATATATATGTGTACATGTATATATATATATATATATATATATATATATATATATATATATATATATATATATATATATATATATATATATATATATATATGTATATATATATAAACATAAACTCAATATTAAGATAGTAGAAAGACCAGGTACCTCCGTAAAAACACTTATTAGCAAGACATACCCGTTCCAAAGACCCTCATGTATAGATAAGAAATGTATAACCTGTAAAATAAGCCCCCATATTAACTGTAAAACTAGAAATGTAGTGTATAGCCTAAGATGTACTGAAGGACAATGTAGAAACAAAAATATAGTGTACATAGGTGAGACAGCTCGTAGTATAGGGGAACGGATAAATGAACACTGGCGAGACCTTCAAGATAATAAAGAATCATCTGTACTCTACCAACATGCTAAGATAGAACACAAGGGTAAATTAGAGAACATAGAAATAAAAATAGAACCCACACACAGAAAAGATGCAATGTTTAGGCAAATTACAGAGGCAGTAAGCATAAAAGAATTACAACCAAAATTAAATAGAAAATATGAGTGGAACAGCAACATCACAACTTACAATTAAGGACAAAATGAAAACACACACACACATAGAACAAACAACCAACCAACAACATGTAAATAAATAAACAAATAGATAAATGAACACAAACACACACAGACACCCGGATGTGGCGCATGCGCAAACTGAGCACACAACACACACACAGAAACAAAATGGCGTAGGACAGAAGAAAGGAAAGGCACAGAAACAAAGAAAGGAATCCCCAGTACCTGAAGAGGTCACAGAGTGGGTGACGAAAGGACTATGACTATATATAAACAACTATCTGGTTGTGGAACCAACCAACCAACCAGAAATTTATAAGTTTGTAGATTTGTAAATTTATAAATTTATAAATATATAATAAATTGAAGTGAAAGCAACTGGTGCGTGTGTTTCTTATTGGCAACATGACCCTCCCAAAGTATAACAATATCGGTTTCAACACACGATTTCAGATAAAGAATCTTGCTAAACAAATTCAGAAACGAAATATCGTAAGCCTTAGCCAGGCTAACAAGATACTGAAAACCACCATGTTCTGTTGTCTACGAAAAACCATAACATCTCGACAACTATCCTTCATAAAGCAGTGTGCCTCTTCCAGAATCTACACCAACACCATCAATACCGACGTTAGAAGATTACAACTCACCAAAAAACAAGCAGATAGGCTAAAACGAACTTTAATTCTAAACATAAAAAAGAAGATCTATAGAGAATTAAGTCATCAAGAAAAACAAAAGCGTAACCTAATACAAGAAATAGCTAGAATCACCACACCAACAGAGAAACTAATATTTATAAGCCTTATACGCCCCGAAGAACAGTACATTACTCAAGAATGTGATAAGCACTTTAACAGGAAACTAAAGTGGCTTAAACAGGCAAAGCTAAATCAGAATACTATAGAGTATACCAATAGATATCCCGACAAAATTGACGGTATCAACATGGACGACACCTCATTATCAGAAGAGTTCAACAACAAAAACACCAACATTTATGGGAACGCAAAAATAGATAATGATGAAATGTCTGTGTTATGTTTGCCGCCGAAATTTGCGACATTAAAGAAGGTAAATATGATTAGTTGCCTGTCAGAAATAGAAAAATCATTTACAAAACTACGCTGGAGCATCAAAAACAAAAACAAAAGCAACAATATACGCACACACATATCCAACACACATCCCAACAACAACAGACACACAGACACAAACAATAATAACAACAACACACACATCAACAACAACAACAATAGCAACATACCCAGAAACAACAACAACAGACACGCAGACACAAACAACAATAACAACACACACAACAACGATAACACACACGGAGACAACAACAACACACATCAACAACAGCACACATCAACAACAACAACACACACGCATTCAATGCCTCTCACCACCACCACAATCTTAACAAACACACAGACACAGAAAACAAGTAATGACAGTAGCATAGAAATCAGAGAAATAAGGGAAAGTAATAAGATTAAAAGGAAAAGGAGATGGGAGACTAAGGACAAAGAGAATAACCAAGACGAACACATAGACGCACAAAATAGGGTAGATAACAACATTGAGCCAGTGGAAAGAGACAGGAGTAATTATGAGAGACATAGAAACAACCATGAGGCTGTTGGTGGAAATAGAAATAGAAACAACACAACTAACAATAACAATAGCACTAGTACACATAAAGCAGCAGCCTGGAACTCTCCGTTTTATAATCCCTCCGATAAATCATTCGACCTGCGACGAGTCCACGCCACGACTTTACCATTTAACAAACGCACGCAGTTGCCGTCGCAGGTCGATGAACAAACAGAAGCACAATTTAGTATAGCAAAATCCGAACTTAGAAATATTATAGAACAGTATAGCAAGAAGCATAATAGAATAGAGGCCCAGCAACTGGGAGAAAAATCTGCAAATGGCTTGCGTAAGCTCATGCAGCGCTCACGTAATGGAGAGATAGCATGCTTTCCAACAGACAAGTCTGGCAGAATGTCGGTTGACAGCCTGCCAAACTACATCCAGGCAATGCAACCCCACATCACTAACGCAAGAGAGGTAACACCACAGGAGCATGAGGATAGAGAAAAAGCCCTCAATGCCCATATGGTGATGTGGACGAATATAATGCAGCCCAACAAAAGGACTGCCAACAACTTCCAGGCCTGGAACATTGACGTGCCGGCGTTGTATGGGCTTCGAAAAGACCATAAAACGGGCTGTGACCCTGTCGCGGGACCACTAACACGGCCAGTCTGTGGAGCTAACATTGCTAGTAACTACAGACTGTCCTACTTCCTCTCCCTGATCATACGCCCCATCATTGAGATGTCCCCAGATGTATGTGACAGCACGGAGGACCTCCTCAGCAGAATCGGCGTGAGTAACCGATCTGGTGACCTAACAAACTGCATAATAGGCAGTATGGATGTTGTGTCCCTGTATCTATCTATTGCCGTGGATTTTGCTGTGGAGAAATGCGTAGAAATGATCAGCGAGAGCAAGGTTGAGTTCCGTGGGATTGATACCAGTGAGCTGGGACTTCTACTTAAGCTTACCCATAGTAATAGCTACCTAGACACTTATTACCTTAGCAACCTGTGCCCTACAAGACCAGCAAGAGGCAGACCACCTACCATTACCTCAATGGCCAAGAAAACCCACACAGATAGATGGAACGGGTGGACCAGAGCCATACGGACACCCGAAAACCACGATGAACTGAAGAAAATGATTGCACATGCGGTAGGGGCCAGCATAAAATTAACCCTTAAGGAACATATGTTCAAATTTAATGGAAAAACATATGCCCAAGAGGAAGAAGCAGCCATTGGTGTTAGCATTGCAGGCGACATAGCTAACTTATTCATGGTATGGTGGGACAGTAGACTTAAACTTAAACTTAAAGAACAATTAGAAGACAGCTTAACCCTGATAATGTACTCCCGCTACATAGATGATATAAACATCGTAGTTAAGACACCCCCAGTAGAGAACAGTCAGGAACTAGAGAAAAACACAATGGAAAGCATCCAGCAAATAGCAAACTCCATCCACCAGAGCATTAGAGTTACTATAGACTACCCAAGTAGACACGCCAACCATCGATTACCTGTACTAGACACAGAGCTCTGGTTAGATACCATTAACAACCAAAAACAAATCCTCCATTCCCATTATGCCAAGCCCATGACTTCCAAACATCTGATCCACCGAAACTCGGCCATTTCTGACCATACCAAAATCAACATACTGATTGCGGATTTGGTACGGGTGATGAGAAATGTGTCCCGCATGTGCAACCCCGAAGAACTAGAGAGACACATACAACACTTCATCCACCGTATGCAGTTCTCTGGCTACAATCAGAGAGATAGAATCAGAGTGTATAGAGGAGCCAGAACCAAATGGGAAAAAATCGTAAATAATGACACAAATGGGACCTGCCCCTTGTATAGTAGCAAATTTTGGAATAGAATAGAAAGAACTAGGAACAAGGCCAATAGAATAAACTCATGGTATGATAGCAATACATACCAGAGTGTAATGTTCATCAATACAACCCCTAGAGGCGAACTAGCCTACACATTTAGAAGGGCCCTAAATAAACATAAACTCAATATTAAGATAGTAGAAATACCAGGTACCTCCGTAAAAACACTTATTAGCAAGACATACCCGTTCCAAAGACCCTCATGTATAGATAAGAAATGTATAACCTGTAAAATAAGCCCCCATATTAACTGTAAAACTAGAAATGTAGTGTATAGCCTAAGATGTACTGAAGGACAATGTAGAAACAAAAATATAGTGTACATAGGTGAGACAGCTCGTAGTATAGGGGAACGGATAAATGAACACTGGCGAGACCTTCAAGATAATAAAGAATCATCTGTACTCTACCAACATGCTAAGATAGAACACAAGGGTAAATTAGAGAACATAGAAATAAAAATAGAATCCACACACAGAAAAGATGCAATGTTTAGGCAAATTACAGAGGCAGTAAGCATAAAAGAATTACAACCAAAATTAAATAGAAAATATGAGTGGAACAGCAACATCACATCTTACAATTAAGGACAAAATGAAAACACACACACACATAGAACAAACAACCAACCAACAACATGTAAATAAATAAACAAATAGATAAATGAACACAAACACACACAGACACCCGGATGTGGCGCATGCGCAAACTGAGCACACAACACACACACAGAAACAAAATGGCGTAGGACAGAAGAAAGGAAAGGCACAGAAACAAAGAAAGGAATCCCCAGTCACTGAAGAGGTCACAGAGTGGGTGACGAAAGGACTATGACTATATATACACAACTATCTGGTTGTGGAACCAACCAACCAACCAGAAATTTATAAGTTTGTAGATTTGTAAATTTATAAATTTATAAATATATAATAAATTGAAGTGAAAGCAACTGGTGCGTGTGTTTCTTATTGGCAACATGACCCTCCCAAAGTATAACAATATCGGTTTCAACACACGATTTCAGATAAAGAATCTTACTAGACAAATTCAGAAACGAAATATATATATATATATATATATATATAATATTTATATATATATATATTTATTGTAAGATATATATATGTATGTATGTATATATGTATATATATACATACATGTACACATATATGTATATATATGGTGGCTGCCAACTCGTTTTCGAGTACGTCCACTACATTATATCTATGTAGGAAAGCCCCTACCGATGCGTTGAACGAGTGTGACTTTTTAGTCCAGCCAGCGACTTGAAAACTCTGGTACAAACACTACACTTATGACAATTATTGACACATAGTGTTGGGCCCATGGTACCATGCGACAAGTGCAGAGAGATCTCCAGATATAAAGCAATGCCTGTGACGTGAAGCATTTATAATGAGCAAAGGCACTGCACAAAGCCAGTCACACTCTCTTAACCACGATGATATTTACCAAAAAGAACAAGTCGACATCATTGGATACCATCAGGGTTGCAGGTGTTATATCATAAT
>OZ024743.1:334744432-334776932 GCA_964016885.1 Eledone cirrhosa
TATATATATATATATATATTTGGGTTTCGAGGTTCAAATTCGTCTACCGAACAGGTTTGAATTTTGAAATTTAAATATGTCCAGGAATCATGGCCGTTGCCATTATAATCTTGTCTTTATTGACTTGTATCGAGACAGACAAATTGTATTCACTTTTATTAGTTTCCTGTCGCATGGTGGGGTCGTCGGCGACTAAACCGGCCACCCAACTAAGTTTACTTGGTGAGGAGGGTGATTTTGGACACCCTGCAGGACAAAAAACAAAACCTGACAAATGGCGGAAGAACACATAAAAGACAACGGCCATCCAAAAGTGTATAAATATGTATATACACATGTACCGCGCGGTTAAACCACTGGGAGTGAAGGACCCCTAGCCTTTATCAGGGAAATCTTCTAGGAGAAGGGAACTTGGGAAACTGGGATAACTCCGATATAAAATCTGCGGCTCAGTAGTTACCGATGATGTTAATCTTTTCTTCTTTTCGGGTTATAGCTACTGTCGCTCAGAGAGTGGGATTGGCTCAGTGCACAGTCTTTCCTCACTTTAAAACATATGTTCACGCACAGGCATTGTAGGATAGTATTAATTGATAATTATTAATAATGTTATATCATGCAATGGCCATACTCGATAACGAGGGGGCAGCCATCATGTATGTATGTATGTATATATGTATGTATGTATGTATGTATGTATGTATGTATGTATGTATGTATGTATGTATGTATGTATGTACATATGTATATATGTAGTAGAATGCCAGTTCCTTCTTGCTCATCTGAAAAACACACACTAACCAAGAAATTGCATGTGTCCTATTATTGTATATTAATCTATTTATTGATTAACTCGTGCTAATAAATTACATCTCATTTGATACTCTGCGGGACACTGTTGACCTCCTAATAAAATAACCAATCACTGGCATCTAGTTTTGGAATACTTAGGTTAGAAACGATGTTGGTATTAATTAACTAAAATTCTTCATCGTTTGTTTACACTTCTTTGAAACCCTTTCATCACGAAAATTACGAATTACATTCTTAATCGCTGTACATTATATATTTACGGAGAATACTCACTCTATAACCTCGTCTATATATATATATATATATATATATATATATATATATATATATATATATATATATATATATATATATATATGTATATATATATATATATATATATATATATATATATATTAGAAAATAGAATAGCTTTCACCGTATTTTATTTTACTAAAGAAATTTTAGTCTGATAATGGGGTTTAGAACCCTCAGATAAATGGAAAAAGATGAGTATTGATGTACATGGGAGTCGAACACACATCTTTGGTTATCCAGACCACTGTGCTACCATTACACCAACACATCACCCAACACATCAATACTCATCTTTTTCCATTTATCTGAGGGTTCTAAACCCCATTATCAGACTAAAATTTCTTTAGTAAAAAAAAATACGGTGAAAGCTATTCTATTTTCTAATTTCAAACCTGCTCACTGTTTCAAAACATACTTACTTGTCATTTATACTCTCTAAGAATGTAGCTTCTAATTTGAATGGAAAGAGATGGGTGATGTGTTGGTGTAATGGTAGCGCAGTGGTCTAGATAACCAAAGATCTGGGTTCGACTCCAATGTACATAAATACTCATCTTTTTCCATTCATCTGAGGGTTCTAAACCCCATTATCAGACTAAAATTTCTTTAGTAAAAAAAAATACGGTGAAAGCTATTCTATTTTCTAATTTCAAACCTGCTCACTGTTTCAAAACATACTTACTTGATATATATATATATATATATATATATAGTGAAAGATTGAAGAATAGCATGGTCGGCTGTACAAAAAGGGTTTTATTTCAAGTATGAACAATTGTTTCATTGATCAGGTGAGTCGAAAGGCCGCTAATCACTTGAAGTTGCGTCACTCGACCTTAAATACAGTGTTTACCTCTGAAGGTTGAGTGACGCAGCCTCGAGTGATTAGCGGCCTTTAGACTCACCTGATCAATGAAACAATTGTTAATACTTGAAATAAAACCCTTTTTGTACAGCCGACCATGTTATTCTTCAATCTTAAAACTCCTATTACTCCAAGGATAACCTGCATAGGAATAACCTAAATATGGAAACCTCTTGTTGAGTCAAACAAAGCCGTACGTTAAAACTATCCACAATACAGAGTACTCACAACCTCTAGCTGGATTACCTATAACAATAATTTGTTATCCCTTATATATATATATATATCCCAGCCGAACCTTGTATCCACTATTCAAAGGGGCCCACATAGTAGTCTGCAGACATAACAACCATCCCCTGTCTCCTCCCCCTCCCCCTGCTTCTACCCCCTCCAGTCACAACGAAGCCATTAGCAGAGAATGATGGACAGACAAATTTACTTTCTTCTCTGAAGGATCAGGCATGTGAAAACTAACTTATCTTCTTCTCTGTCTCTATTTTTTTCATATCATTTTTTTCACTATTTGTACAAATATGCAACTTAACAATATTCTACATATTCGCAATTGACAATGCATTTAATGCTGAAACCGGTATTGTAAATAAATTAATGCTTTGAAATTAACTAAAAATATCTCTTCAACATTTTCTACAAAAAAATATTTTCCCTTTCTTTAATTTGTTTAAATGTATGAATATATATATATATATATATATATATATATATATATATATATATATATATATTAAAATAACAGATTAAAGTTTAAGCAAAGAATCGGTGCTTTCACCCTTAACGGCATCTTCTGAAACTAACAACGTCAATCTGGATTTTAGTCTTCAAATTTATTAGTATTACTATATATATATATATATATATATATATACAAATGGAAGGTTAGTAAAAGCGAAGTTTTGGCGGTGACCAAGCTAACAAGATACAATTAGGTTTATGCAAAGCACTCGAGAAGGGTATATTACCAAATTGTAATTAACACACGTTAGATAGCGTGACAAAATGAAAACTGAGGCAAGCTGACCTAGCCACATAATACACCAAAGCAATGAAAATGCATTCAGGTTATATATATATATATATATATATATATATTGGTAAAAGAAAGGAAAATGATGTATCCTCTTTTGGCACTGTTAGGCCAAAATACTAAAGAAACTACCACGAAATAATAATTCAGAGTCCCGAGACTAATACGAAATAATGGTTTCTACCCTAGGCACAAGGCCAGCAACCACCCAGTGCAAAAAATAAACTAATACGAAATAATAATTCAGAATCCCGAAAAAGAATACTAATACTATCTCTAAGGGTGCCGCTACGATACAAAAATTCTAGTGCAAACTACATAAATGCTCGTACGAAGTATATGAAAAATTTGATACGGAAAATTAATTCAGAATCCCTGGTAGTTTCTTTAGTATTTTGGCCCCCCACTTGTTGACCCGTCACCGTAAGATATACTCGGTTGATTACTACTACCTCTTAAAAGGGTCTCATTATAATTCCGTCCCACCTAGTAAACCTTTCTTTAGTCTAGCAGTACCAGTGAGAGACTTGATCGCTGTCCTTAGGTTATAGTAACCAGAATTTTTTTTTTTTATATTTAATTGTTTTTTAAACATTCTCGGTGTTTTTCTATAGATTTACCCCATATTGTTTTACTTATTGTTTCGACTTCCTCCCCCTCCCTAGTATACTTCCTTGACCTCCTGCCCTGTTGTAGTTGGCACTATCAACGCACGACTTTTTTCCTCCACCCCCTCTCCCTCTTTCTTCTACTGGCAGGTTCAGCTATCCCTTCCTTCCACAAATTGCCATGATAGAATTATGTGTCTCAACAACAAACTTTTGGCCAATCCTTGTGACAATCACTTTTACCATAAATGGAATTACCCCCTGAGAAGCTCGGCTATTCATATACCAGGATAAACATTTTCATTTTGTCCAGAATTAGCCGTCGAAACGGCTTGAGCTCAGCCGTCGGGGTCCTACTCGTTCCTATTACCCACTCTACTACCCTAAGTATTGAGTACTTTGGTGCGTTATGGTCCACCTGGTTCCTTACCACATTTCCTTCGTTATATATATATATAAAATATCTAGAAATTGATTAACATGTAAATAAACATGAATAATCACAGGAGATAATTTTTACAAGTGTGTAACCACACATAGCTAGGTAGGTAACTAAATAAAGTTGACCAGAACTTCAAAAATAGATACCTTATATTTCTTTAATGGAATATATACAGGGAAGATTAATCATATTATAAGGTATCTATTTTTGAAGTTCTGGTCAACTTTATTTAGTTACCTACCTAGTTATGTGTGGTTACACACTTGTAAAAATTATCTCCTGTGATTATTCATGTTTATTTATATGTTAATCAATTTCTAGTTATTATAAAATGCTTGGACCTACTCGTTAGAATCTTAGAGCTTATTTTGCGGGTGATATGGCGCATGTCTTTCTGGCATGACACCCATAATTTTGATTTAGATTAAATTCATTTGATTTATCTTAATTTTGTATATATATATATATATATATATATATATATATATATATATATATATATATATATATATATATACTATAGAGTAAAGCATATCCAGAGAATTATTTGATAATATATATACATCATCTCTACTCCCAATCAGCATAATTAACCACACAAAAATCAATTAGACCAGGCTATAAGAATAAAAGGCATCTATGTAGAAACACTAAATAAATACGCTATCGTGGCGTCTTCGCGTGCAACCGCTATAGAATATTTACCCAACATTTCAACAGCGTCTGGAAATTAATTAAATACAATTAAATAGTATTTCGCTCTGATTAATTTATTAATTCTCCATTGAGCCAGATCGTCGTGAAAAGTTGCAAAAACAAATATATACCTGTGACTTTGTTTAATTGGTGTATGTGTAAATATATATATATATATATATATATATATATATATATATATATATATACACTAGCAGAAGTGCCCGGCGTTACTCGGGGCTGAATTGTTTGAAACTACTGTTAATGATTGCACTGAATTATGATTATTCAGGCAAAGATTGATATAAGTTTACGCCAAATGAATCTATTTGTAAGTGTATAAAAAGCCCCGTGAAGGGGTTCCTACCCCCTCGTAGAATGGTGTAAGAATTGAATGTGAGGTTGCCTTGAAAAGGGCCATGTTATTGTTCTCATAATTGTAAGAATTTGATAGTCGTGGAAGGGGGTGTAAAACGTTCGCAGGTGAATAGGGCCTCTTCGTTTTCCACGAACGGCAGCGGATGTGCTGTTACAAAACTTAATGGTGTGTTAAAAGAGAATCGATGCCCTATGTAGGCAAGAGGGGAATTAAGTATGGGTAAGTAAATACGGGTAAATTTATAAAATCTAGAACAATAGCATCTACTCACCATATGTCAGACCGGCAAAACTGTAATGGTGCTGAAGGGATGAATCACAACACGTCTATGGTGGAGATGTTGTTTTCATTGATCGGCGTTATGAGTAAATTTTTTGTTGTATAAAATGATCTGTTGCTTAGTTTTGAAAGTGTATGTTGCGATCGTGTTGTCGCTGATGTAAACTTTAATAGTGAGAGTGTAGATGTAGGGGTAGATGTCTTATGTACGTTGGATATAGAAGATGAGGTTGCTGGTTTGATGACGAATGGATGGAAATAGAGGTGAGCGGAGGACAGGTGTTGGTTAAGTGTGAAGTAATTTCAGGAAATGCCTAAAAATGTAAATGCCATCATAAAAGAGAGTCGTATGTAAGTGAAATACTAACGTGTTGTTCCAAAATGATGACGCGTAGTAATCCTATAAAACCTCCTTGTACACAATGTTTTTCGTCTTTCGTTGTGGAACGAACGCGAAAGCATCACTGTTGCTGCCGACACGCGAGCAGCCAACGTAAAGCAGACCATGAGAGAAACATGGCTCCCCCAAATGTATTCCCGCCACAGACAGTGTTTGAGTGAGTGTGTGTTTGTATGTGTTTGTAAATAAATCATTAAGTTTGAAGCAACTAAAAGTTAGTGTGGTTATAAATCACGCACGTTGTTTAATTGCTTTAACTGTTTTTTTATCATTTGAAGTGAGTGTGTGTTTGTATGCGTTTGGAAATAAATCAGTAAGTTTGAAGTATAAAAGAGAAAGTAGCAAAATGTGTGGGTTGTAGATAGAGGGGTGCAGATGATATGAGCGAGTAAAACGGACAGTATCACCATCAAGCTTGGAAACAGAAAGTAGCAAAAATTATGAAGTTATATAGATTTTGAAGGGTAATGGAAAGAGTTTAGCACTTGAAATGGGAGACGAAAAATCGTAAAATATTGAGTTTTATCGATTTTTTGCGTAATTGTGGGTGAAATTGAAAAAATTATATGTGCCAAACAAAATCGAAGCTATTTCGAATACTGAATTGTAAATTTCAATTGAAGAAATTCTATATCGTAGATTTCTATAACAAAGGAGCATGACCATACACTGAGCTTTATAGATTATGATAAGTGGTTACACAACAATTAGTTCACCATACCGAGAAAAATTGTTTCACCTTAGCGGATCCTCAGCTCGTAATGACGATCCGCTAAGGTGAAACAATCGTTCTCGGTATGGTGAACTAACTGTTGTGTAACCACTTCTACCTAACTCGTCCCATGGACTGAGTGGTCTACCACTACGGATATTATCTTCCAGTGTACTAGCACTATATATATATATATATATATATATATATATATAAGAATATAAAAGAATGAAACTAAATTATATATATGAATATATATATATATATATATATATATATATATATATATATATATATATTCATATATATATTCATATATATATATATATATATATATATATATATATATATATATATATATATATACACATATATATATATATATATATATATTTATATGTATATATATATAGATATATATATATATATGTATACATTCCTACACACACACACACACACACACACACACACATATATATATATATATATACACATGTATCAATGATATTAATAAATGGAAACTATATTTATAAAACCATATTTATTCTATTATATATATTTCAAAGGTACCAAAACTTTGGTACGCCCTCATCAGATAAAATACAAAGTTTGTTTTATAAATATTGACATATCCAGGAACGAGATCTTAACGGTTCAAGTTATTCCTGGGATAACTTGAATAACTTGAACCGTTAAGATCTCGTTCTTGGATATGTTACTATTTAGAAAACAAAGTTTGTATTTTATCTGATGAGAGCGTACCAACCTTTTGTTACCTTTGAAATATATATAATAGATAAATATGGTTATATAAATATAGGTTCCATTTATTAATATCATTGATATTACACTCCAGTAAATCTATCGAGTGCTTCGAATCAGTTATAAATATATATATTTGTTGAATTACCATCAAATTAAATATCCCTTTGCTTATACACACACACACACACACACACACATATATATATATATATATATATATATATAAATATAAATATATGTTTGTGTGTGTTTGTGTGCGTGTGTGTGTGTGGTATCCCGAGTTCAATTGGGGGTAACCACAGCAAGTAAGGTACTCAATACATAGTAGAGTATCTAATATTTAATATAGAAATGGCTTCTACAGGACTAGAACTGTTTTATTCGAAAAAAAATCATCGGAGCTTTCCTTGTGATTTCCTTCTAATGAAACTGTTTTAGTCCTGTAGAAGACATTTTTATATTAAACACACACACACACACACACACACACACACACACACACACACACACACACACATATATATATATATATATATATATATATATATAACGAAGGAAATGTGGTAAGGAACCAGGTGGACCGTAACGCACCAAAGTACTCAATACTTAGTGTAGTAGAGTGGGTAATAGGAACAAGTAAGACCCCGACGGCTGAGCTCAAGCCGTTTCGACGGCTAATTCTGTACTACTGCGAGGCAGTAGTACAGAATTAGCCGTCGAAACGGCTTGAGATCAGCCGTCGGGGTCTTACTTGTTCCTATATATATATATATATATATACACATATATATGAATGTGTGTATAGCAATATCTATAGTTGTGAAAAGGAAAGAAGAAAGCAGTGCTCAATCGAGAAGAGAGCAGCTGGATTGGAAGTATCAGTAGAAGGTCGGACGCCATGCTTTGACACATAGAGTTACGGCCCTTGCCATTCTGAGTTCAAATCCCGCCGAGATTAACTTTGCCTTTCATCCTTACGGGGTCGATAAAATAAAAAGTACCAGTAATGCACTGAGTAATTGCTGGCCTTGTGCCAAAAAGTAGAAACAATTATGTATTTATGTTCATACACGGAACAAAAGCGCTGCCCAAGGTTTCAAGGCCCAATATTGACCACATCTCCAGAATACAAGAGCCAACAGAATTGTTACCTATCTTCAGGCGTTTACACGAGTTTATAAGATACTGTTAAAAGTAGTGCGTGCTAAAAACGATAGTTTGCGAAAAACGTAGCATAACAAAGGGGAATAACTCCAAGATGTAAATTTGAAATAGCAGAAGTATAGTATTATGTGGTGAGATGTCGACTTCCAACATTAGCCGGATCTGTTCGGACGGTGCTGATCTGGGGCGACAAAACAGCAACTATAACAATATGAATTTTATAAACAACAACTACAAGAATATTCTCACGCAAGCACAAACATTCAGACAAAGGTAATTTCCTGTAAACTTATATAAATCCAATAGATTCTTCGCATTTTGACACTTATATATATGTAATACACACATCTCTCTCTCTGAAGTTGTTTAGCTAGATAATATATATATATACATATGATTATGTAAATAGATATGTATGTGACGTTACAATCCGTAGATATGATTGTATATACGTCATCCAAGAGCATATCGTTGTGCGTGTAACTTTGCATAAATAACACTTGTATGTATCCTAATTATATATATAGAACACACTATTGTAGATATATGGAGTATAGTATTGTTAAAAATATTGCCTGCGCAATTAATGTCTTTAAATGCATTAAACAGAATTGAAATCATTCTTAGCGAAAGCGGAAATTCGTCATTGAAGATTAACGTCTTCTTTAAGCAATGGCGCCTATAATAAATGTGTTTTGTTCGTTTCGTTATTCTATTGTTATGTTTTAATAATTCTCTCAACACTAAAAGCTGAATTAAACAACTGATATGGTGAATCAAAAACGAAGAAAGGGGTAAAAAGGAATAAAAATATTATATGAGAATAATATGAATAATAATGACAATGATAACCGGATCAATAGCAATGAAAATATTAAGAACATTACTAAAATCCAACAGACAACAAAATATTTTCACTACGATTAAATTCAATTGTTTTTTAAAATCTTTATTAGATCTATTGCTGAATATCCGCCTTTCAATCCTGATATATAATAATTAGTTGAAATATCACTGTTGCTGAAATCACAAGGTATTTCTATGTGGCATTATTTGGTTGTTCTGGAGCAAATCTACAGTTTGCATTTCAATTTGAATGGATAAAATGTTAAGTAGAAAACTGGAGACGTTTCACTCGGAACAAATATGCTAATCACAATATTCTAATTTGCGGGTTTCTCTCTTCATAACAAGATTGTGTGAAATGAAATACAGATATGCGCAAACCTCTGTACAATCAAGTGTTCATATACTAACAAAGGGACATGAATGTACGCACACACACACATACACACACATACACACAAACACACAAATATATCAAACATTTGCATAAGCAACACACCAGTGTGTATATATATATATGATACATATAGGTAATATTTACGTATATATTTAACAAACGCACACACACACACACACGCACACACACACACACACACACACACACACACACACACACACACACACACACACACAAACACATATATATATATTTATCACGTGCTGCTGATAATCGAGGTTACTACTACACTAGCCGATGTCGATTGGAGTGGTGTAATGGATAGCTAATCCGAACTATCCATTCTAGTGTTTAATCCCCGCTGAGGATGCGACCCTAGCCACTCACGTAATGTTTACTTACGTTACCTAATTTCTGCGCATGGTAATTCCATTCTGATTACCGCTAACAAATGCATTGGTTCGTGGCAAGAAAGTAAAAATTCCTACTCACACGTAGTCGTTTTTCTCACTAATTAATGTATAATTTTCTAGGGTGAGTGTTTTAATGATACTGACTTAATTAAATTATTGAGCGAGTGAGAAAATGACCTGAGCTGTTTCGGTCCTATTCGATAGCTTCAATTAATTGTACACACACACTTAAACACACACTTAAACACACAATCATACACACCCTTCTGTCAGCAAAAGCAAGAGGAAATAACCGATATCATTGTTTCTCGTTTTTTGGTGGTTGTCAAGGATACGTATGAACGTCGCTTCTGCAGAGATTAAAGTAAGTTAAAATCATTCTTATGTATATGAGCTACTGAAGCGCTTTTGCATACGGAGCGGTATCCGGCGCGGATTATATTAAAAAAAAATAGTATTCTTGCTCCAACATAGCGTTATACACATATATGTACGTGTGGTGTATCGAATAATATAAGAGATGTTTATGAAAAACATTTTAAAGCTTATCGCTATGAATTTTTAAAGTTGTGACAAACGTCACACATCCTTATCTCAGCAAAATCAATGGGAAGTAACTGACAACGTTGTTTCTCGCGTTTTGGCGGTTGTCATGATTACATATCCAACTCGCTTGTGCTGATATTAAAATAAGCTAAAATCATGCAGATTTTTCGCTTATGAAAGGCTTGAGCATTTTTCATAATGTGTTATGCGGGCAACTTTAGCAGAGACCTTTTGTTTAATAGTTTCTAAAGTTGTATCGATGTCAAGTATGGATCTTCTATTATATTATTTCTCTAATGTTCCTGTTTTATAATGGTTTGGCATTCCTTTTAAAAGTCTATTTTTAATTCTATGTCAGATGTAAGTTAGTTTATTGAGGAATTCATTCTTATCACGAAGGGGTTTTGTGGAAATGATTTCGTTTTGTAACCTTTTAACCACATAGGTTCGTTGAAATCTTAGCAGATGCACAATAAAAGTTGGTTGAGGTCTCTAATATCAACATCAATAGCTGTAATTATATATTTAAGGGCAATGCGTGTCTCACCAATTATTTTCTGATTTTGCTTAGAATTGCAAATCCTTGGAAGTGTCAGGTTAATCTATTACTGGTTTCTTTAACGTTCAGCCATTTAATCATGGTTTCATTCTTCAGTTAGATCAGCTAGGTCAATCTCTATTTGATTTTCTACATCTATTTCAATTTCACCTTCTTCGATATTTATGGCTCTACTCCAGGTAAGGCAGTTAATTCTCCGAATTGAGAGATCACAGCTCGGAAACTATGGGCATGTAGTTAGAATGCTTAAGGAAAGATTCGCTGGACAGATTTTACGGGCAAAATCAACCGACAGGAAGACCTGGGGTAGACCCCGAGCAAGAAGGTTGGATAACATCAATGAGCTTGGCTGGTCTCGTTTAGGGATCCAGTTGGATCCGTTGGAGACAGTTGCTTCTGGCAGGAATGTTTGAGGAATTTGTCCCTACGACCCTCCCAGGAGTAAGTGGGCGACGAAGAAGATAATAAAGTTGAGACGGTGGCTTCTTACAGGATCCGATATTAGGAGTGTTTGAAGACTCTGCACCTACGACCCTCTCAAGAAGAAGAAGAAGAAGAAGAAGAAGAAGAAGAAGAAGAAGAAGAAGAAGAAGAAGAAGAAGAAGAAGAAGAAGAAGAAGAAGAAGAAGCTACTTTGATTCTTTCTACCATTGTTGACTTTTCATCACAAATTGCGGGATCTGTAAATATTTCATTAGTATTTTAATTAGTTTCATTTTCGTTCCCTTTATTCTTGACTGATTGCCGAATCTGACCTATTTTTAAATCAGTCAGTAATTTGTTTTTAATTATGTTAGCAAGTTTATTATTATCTACATAGGGCCATAATGCAAGATCTTCTCTCTCTCTCTCTCTCTCTCTCTCTCTCTCTCTCTCTCTCTCTCTCTCTCTCTCTCTCTCTCTCTCTCTCTTTCCCTCTCTAATTTAGGTACGTTTGTTCGGTATTCGATTTATAGAAGGTCTTAAGACCCTCTTTCTTATCTTCCCTGGATATTCATTTTCTTTTAATTCGTTGATGATGAACGTGGAGTTCCACTTGTTGGAATATTCTGCTGGTGGGGTAACTCTGATTTTCGAGAAGGTTTCAAACAGAAGCTGATTTTTCAACTCCAGTCTGGTTCCTCACTAATGTTTCGAACGTACTAAAGATAGTATTTTTCACCTCAGTGAGTTAAGCTATTAACGCACCGTGGGGAAATGCACTCTCTTTAATGCGTTCGAAACATTAGTGATCCACAGAAGACAGCCGTATTTGTGTTTTCTCTCACGTTTTTCTAAATAATATTTATTGTTAACCACACAGCCCCGTTCTGAGTTGTTTAATTCATATATATATATTTAATTATATAATAAACAACATAAGACAATTATTCCATTTGCCAAAGGTTTCACGAAGACAGACGAGCTCAACGGAAACGTCTGCAATCGCTCATCAGAATCATTCTGATGAGCGATTTGTTTATTACATAATTAAATAGCTCTGTAGCATACATAGAGCACTCTCCTTTCCTTTACCCTTCTTACGGAAATACCTCGTATACACACACACACACACACACACACACACACACACATGTTTATTAAAAATATATATATATATATATACACGTGGGAAAGTAAGAAATCGGAGAATAGACCGTTAAAACATGTTTATTTAAAATATATATATATATACTACCACTCATATATTCTATTTGGGTATGGTCGCTCATGGCTGTATAGTGTTGAATTCAGTCTTATCTCAGTAGTTTGCACACCTGTTATTATTGAGCAACTTCTGTGTACAGAGAGATAGAGATACAATTATTTAATTGTGCATACACACACACACATGCATGCACACACACATACATACATACACGCATACACACACACATACCGACACACTCATGCACACAGAGTTAATTGTTATTTAAGGAGATTATGCGTTGATTGCGGGATAATTTCTTATAGGAGGGAGCCGAATGAGTATAATTGTTTCTACTTTTGGCACAAGGCCAGCAATTACCTCAGTGTATTCTTGGTACTTTATTTTATTGACCCCGTAAGGATGACAGGCAAAGTTAATCTCAGTGGGATTTGAACTCAGTCCGTAAACTCTATGCTGCAAAGCATGTTGTCCGACGCCCTACCGATACTGCCAATTCGCTGCTGAATGAGTATAATGTAGTTTAATGTCAGTTTTGTTTTGCGTCGGTGATATATGAAGAGTTTGTTATTGTAGGGGTTGGTTTCAGTATGTATTTGGTGTACTATTAATTACGTAAACATGTTGCGGTCACTGCAGTTATACAAAAACAAAATAAAAGAGCAACTCTAACGAGGTGACGTTTGTTGTCTCCGCAACGGAATTCGAACAGATTCTGTTATTATTTGACTTGGGAATGTGTTTTTAGTTTTTGGAGTATATATTTTATTTGGTATATATCTAATAGATTACGGGAGGATTAAGTGATATGCTGATATACATACATTTAAATTGTAGCAATGCAGCATATATTTGTGTGCACATCTCTGAATATATGAGTGTTTTTGTGTATTTGTTTGTATATTTAGACAATTTCATATGCATAAGTTTATACAAATAACACATGTCATCAAATCATTTGCTACATTTATAAATAACTTAACCGTAACGTTATCATACATCTTGAGACTGTCATGCTATCGTTAGTTCTCATATAGATATATCATATTTCTAATCTTATTTCTAGTCAATATAATCGCTGTGCCTGTTTTCTGGAGATACAATGAATGCTTTGGACGTATAAATGTTGCTTGTCAATGAGACCTCTCATCATATATTCGATCATAATATAATATGTTTCAAGAAAATACGGATTTACTTGGCTTATCATCAACTGGAGAATATAATGTGCAATATATATATTCCTAACTGAGGCATAATTTGAAAATTACTAACTCATAAGATTATTTTCTGATGATGTATTAGACGTTTCTATGTTCTATTATTCGTACTGCGCTGTAACACTATACACTAAAGTTTATTGTTACTTGTACATATTACACAGTTTCTGAGTAAATACCATGGGATTCATACTGCTGACTGGTCTTTGTCAGACCAATGAATAACCAAGAAATGCTTTATTTAATCAAACTTCGTGTGCGAAGTTCAAAGTTTCGAACTTACTAAGTAAAAAGATGTAGGAAGCCCAGACACAAAAAATAACTGCAATTACAGTCAGTTGCTATAAAATAGCTTATGAAAATCAAGCAAAGACCTCTCAGCTAAAAGCAACATTTTTCCATCTCTGGGGGTATTTACCCGAGTTTTAAAAGCTATTTTATAGCAACTGACTGTAATTGCAATTATTTTGTGTCTGAGCTTGTTACAACCTTTTATAATTCTATGTATTTTCTATTAGTCACAGGGTATAGATCGCTGATATAGATCACAGAGTAATACTTATATAACAATTTATGTTTTGAATATAATACATTTTATCTGTAGTGAAAGGACAAGATATATAAAAATAAATTCATAAGAAGATGTAGGAAACTCAGACGCAGAACATGGCTGCAATTACAGTTGGTATAAAGTAGCTTATAAAAATTGGGTAATCATACCTAGAGACGAAAACATTGTTGTTAGCGGCCTATTTGCATTGCAAAGTCAACGTCGTATATATAACACTGCAAAATGCATACTCTGACACCGAAGCCTTTCTATTACTCAAAATCAGTGAAGCTGTGGGACTTAGTGGTTAGTGTGTTTGTCTTACAACCGTAAGGTAATGTGTTCGATCCCAGTTTAATCAACTGTCAAAAAATAGGTTGTAGCTGTAATTCAAAAAGCCAGCCTTGTCACACACTATGCCACGTTGAATTTCACTGAGCATTACGATAAAGCTACAAGTGCCTGTGCAATGCTCCGTTACTAACATGTTAATTTCATGAACAAGTTGTTCCGTTGTTTGAACACTTAGAACATTTTCCATCGGAAGCGGCGCAGGAATAACAACTCAAAACTAGCTCATGGTTCCCGCCACTGTCATAACAAATATTCTCTATCAGATATGAGCTCTAAGTAAAATCTCTCATCATGGCCGGTGTACAACAATGTATTCTATGTTAGATTAATCATAGAGGCGTCAAGAATCAATAACCATAATACCTAATCGAACAACGAGAAGTTGAATATTATACATTTGTCGAACGGTAATATGTATCAAACTGAATATCGAATATAGTTTCTTTGTTTCTTAATAGAATCTAAGTATTTTGCCTGACGCTCCGCTACGTCTACCATGTATTGATTCAGTTGAAAATATAATTGCATATAATTACATATTAATTTTCTTTTCTTCTGAAAGCTTCTTCGAAATTGTTAAGTGGAATAAAAGTATAGTTTCAATCATGTATGAAAGTACTACGGACTTAATTAAAATCAGTTTTAGATTACATAAAACAACATTACATCAATTAAGTTTCATTAATGTCTTTCATTAATGTTTGTGGAGGCGCGTCGCTAGTGGTAAGAGTGTTGGACTTACGATCATAATGTGGAAGTGTGTGGCCTAGTGGTGTCGGACTTACGATCATAAGTGGAGGTGTGTGGCCTAGTGGTAAGGGTGTCGGACTTACAATCATAATGTCGTGATAGGCTTGTGTGTTGTGTCCTTAAGTAAAACACTTCATTTCACGTTGCTGCAGTATACTCAGTTAAAAAATGAGGACCAGCAATAGCTAGGACTTTAACACTGCGAAGGACTGGCGTCCTGTCCAGGGGGCAATCATATACTCACAATAGCTTCACGCCACAGAAACCGGAATAAGCACAGGATAAGCCTCCGAGCTCGAGACAGACAGACGTATTTTTTAGAATATTTTCAGACTTACTATAAAATATGCGAACTTATTATAGATTGAATAGTTATTCATTAGTTTAGAATAATGTATGTTTCGATTATATACTGCTGTTATTAGGTGAAATAGACGTATTATACTCTATAACAATAGGAACTCATTAACCGGTATTTTGTCCCAAAATTATATTTCCCCATCAAATTAATAAAAATTATGTCAGTGAGCTTATGACAACATTTCTTATAACAATTAGTATTGTGGCAGATATATTTGAGTAGAAATAGAGTTTCGTATCCTATCGAGTAGGTGGTGAATTGGCAGTGTTGTTAGAATATAGCAGAGAATGTTTCGCGCTATTCGTTCCGATTCTCTGCTCTCTGAGTTCAAATCCCGCAGATGTCAACTTTGCTTTTCATCAATTCAAGGTCAATAAAAAGTATCAGTGTATTATTGGGATTAATTCTTACTCTATATCATTTATATCTGATTTCAAATCCCATCGAGTTCAACTTTGTCTTGTACTGGGGTCAATTCTTACTTTATATCCATTTCGCACTTCCTCCTCTTGACTTTCTATCCTTCTCTAGAAAGAAACATCTCCTGTGTTCAGGCTTGGAAAGGGATGGACTCCACTAGGCTTAAAATGCCCCAGAAATGTCATATGCCACTACGGCGCCTTAACGACTCTCTCATCAGTAACGAGTTTAAAGAGAAAAACCTATCGAGGAATGATTAGGAGTTGCTCAAAGTAGCAAAAGTAATTGTAACTCATAAGACAAGGAAGAAACTTTGTAAGGTCTCCATAATCCTGTTATTACTCTGACCTAGTATATCTTTATTTTTGTAAGTGTATGCCCACAAGACTATTGAGAGAAGAAACTATAAAAAATGACATTTTATACATGCATCGATTCGAAGGACATAGCTGACCTAGCCAGACTAAAGTATTGATATTTTAGAAATAGTTAATAATTGTGAGGGTTTTATAAGCCGAAACCCATAAGTAGTTGGATAAAGATTCGATAAACAAACACTAAACATATAATCGTAATTCGAACTGTGGTCATCCCAACGCAGGTAACCATAATCATAGTCAGGAGACTTCTGGTGCCCTTGGCCTTAGGACCAACTCCTACTCACCACCATTGGCACAGAGTTGGCTATCCACTAGTGTGGGTTTCGCGAGTTGGAATGGCTCTTCCAACGCGTCTCTCTCATCATCCTCCGGGGAAACACCTCTATTCTGTCTGCTGGGGCTATGGGGCGGCCAGTTCCCCATTTACTTATAATAGTGAGAGATTGGAGGGGGTGTGAAAGAGATGGAGGCTGTGACTAAACCAGCATTGCTGAAGTATTTTGTGAAGAATAATTATATAAGAAAAAGGTATTATCCATTTATTATACTTTCATTATCATTAATATATATATATATATATATATATATATATATATATATATATATATATATATATATATATATATAAATTGGATTGGTCAATTTTGAACCAATCTAAAGAATATGCAAGAGGAACAAGAAAATACACGCTCTGCATAAATGAAAAATATTGGATTTTGCAAAACCTTAAATCACCAAAGACCTGCCTAAACACAAAGACAGCAATTTTCACCAGTTGCCCACACATGAAATCACACTTGCTTTCCAGCTCATATAAACTTAACACACTTTCAGATAGTTATCCTCCATAAGCTCTTATTCTTCACTTAAATTATTCTCTTTAAGACTACCTTTTCTGATTTACTTTCATTTTTAACCTTATTATTAATTTTATTTTTATTTTTATTTTTATTTTTATTTTTATTTTTATTTTTATTTTTATTTTTATTTTTATTTTTATTTTTATTTTTACTTCACATCCACCACTAACAACACCCCCCCCCCTTGATTCTCCGATTCACTTACCTAATATCTTCATTTTGCACTTTTTACTTCCCTACTTTCTTCACTACCTGATTATACAGTTACTGCGTTTTCCACTCCAGATATTTTCTGTTATTTCGCAGCCAATTTTATATTTTTATATTTGTACTCACTTATTCACAAGGCTGTTTTTTACACCCTGTATCTATGTGTCTGAGCGTCTTTATGTGTGTATACTTTTTGTATATGTACACGAACGCCTCCGTATGTGCGCGTGCGTGTATATATATATGTGTATGTATGTGTGTTTTTATATCTGTGTTTTTACATCTATGTTTTTTTACATTCTTATTTTTATGTGTGTGCATGTAAGCGGGTCAACGTGCGTGAGTGTATGTATGTGTGTGTGTGTGTATGCGTACTGCATGTATGGATGTGTATGTGTGCGTTATGTATATATATATATATATATTTATGTGTGTGTATAGGTGTGTGTGTATGCAGTCGCGTACGTACGCGTGATTAGATATATATGGGGCGATGTGTATGTATATATATATATGTGCATCCTGTGTGTGTATGTACGCTTGAATACGCTTTTGTCTGCACGTATTGCGTGTATATATATATTTTTTATAGATATATGTTTCTTATAGATATATGTGTATGTACGCGTGTACCTTGTTTGTTTTCTTTTCATTACTTTGCAATTTTTTCTTTCTAAATTATTGTTCCATTTTTATAAATATATTGAGAATGACACTTTCGTTTTACTATTACACTCCCTTACCTCTTTTTCTTCCGCATATAAGTGTACGTGCGTGTGTGTGTGTGTTTATACGCGTGCCTTCATATTCTTATAATGTATCTAATACCCTGTTTTTCTGTATACCTGTCAACCGGACACTCATATTATGTCTGTGTCTGTGGTTACATATACACAGATATACTTGCCCTCATACATATATATACGCACACATTTTCACTATACACACACATTTGTACATACATACATATGTACATCTGTGAGTGTATATACATACATATACACACACCTAACTATATTTCTTAAACATGTTTTTAATATATTTTATATGTCTATTGTATTATCTATATATATATAATTTTTTTTGCATTTCTTGAGGAGACTTTCCAAATATTTCACTATGTTTTATATTGAAGACGTTTCTTTCGTATTCGTCTTATTCGGGAAACCTCTGGTAATGAGGTAATTATATTGTATTGTTTTTTATACATTAAATTTTGCTCTGGTACTTACATAGAGCACTCTTCACTCCTATGACTTTTCCTATTTTCAACGGAAACTTCAATACATATATATATATATATATATATATATATATATATATATATATATATATATATATATATATATATAATAATAATAAAGTTAGTCCTTCATCAATGATCTTCCAACCATCATTGGTATTTCATCGCTTTATATATACAAATGGGTTTGTAGCTTTAGGTGCTTCTCACATTTAATCTAATTCTCTCACTGATGATGCCCCCGGATTATCTGTTACAAACACAATTTTCAGGGCGAAACAGATTAAATCTCTAATCTGTCCGGTAGATGTAATAGTTATTGAGACGGTCAGTATATTTTCTGTATTTCCGTCTGCTTCAGGTTAAATTTGTCAAACCAACGTGGTATTTCAACCCTCGTCATTTTAGACACACGATCTACTGTGTTTATTACTACACACATATATATATATATATATATATATATATATATATATATATATATATATATATATATATATATATATATATATATATATATATATATATATATGTATATATATGTATATATATGTATATATATATATATATCACACATTCTTTCCTGCTTTTTTAGTTTCCATTTATGTTTGTTTCCCCCAACTGTCACTAAAAATAGTAGGTGTGAAAATCGGGAAGTACCTCTGGAGAAAGAAAAAAGTATCATCACTGAGGGATCTTGCATCTCTTGGATGCTTGGTGAGGGCATTGACCATGTTGAGCTACTGACCACCAGTTCTGCCTTTAAAAAAAATTCTTTAGCTATAAGTGTAAACAAAGCAGCTGACTTAAGAATTTTGGGGAAATTTTGAAATGGTTTCAACTATTATTTATAGTGATCGACTATTATTATGGTCATTTGCGTTGAGACGCAAACATTTCAAATTTTCCCAATGTCTCTTAAAATATAATATGAATCAAAATTGAATAACAAATATAATGAAATTAATACTTTAGAAAGGTTTAGGTTATGTCTGTTTCAAATAAATCGTTCTAAAGGAAACCCGTGTTTTCCCCTCCATACAAATCAAAGACGTTTTTCAAAGAATTGTTGCCTTATGTTAATATAAAAATATTTGACGTATATTTCCTCTTATTTATATTGTTACTACATGAACGTGTATAGATTATATTATAGATAGCGATATATACAATACCACAAGTACTTCCCATCACCAGTTAATATACATGGTTTGACATATTCTGAACACATAGTTAACGGAACTTATTAAATGTCGATACAAAAGGTTATCCAATCTCATCCTGCAGATGTGATTAATTTTACTTACCTGTTAATGTCAACTACTATGTCAACTACTTTCACTTTTACGCAAATATTTTTTCATAGTTCATGTAATTATACCATATTCTTCATAATAGCTTGGTTTTACCTATACAGGTAAAATAATTAATTTTCCCCCATTATTGTGTACGAATGTTATGATGCCATTTGTTTTATGTTCAATTATAATCGAATCAAGATCAGATCACTGTCGCTTTTATAACGATATCGCCTTTTTTTAAAAAAAGGGTACATGGAATGTTTCATATAGATCAATAGATTGTAATACATTACATTAATGATATAATTATACTGCACTACATAAAATCATTAACATCTTATAATATTGATACTCCTTTTTTTATTTGCTACACTTATATTCAACTAGAAGAAGAACCGATCTTCGGGCAGTTTTCTGCTAGCATATGTAGTGTGATTATTGGTATTATACGCAAATATATATATGCATATAGATATGATATGTAAATTGAAATGCAAATTGACAATATCTTCTTCGCCCACTTATTCTGAGAAGGTCGTGGGGGAAGAGTCCTGCTCAAATATTACTTCCAGCGAGTCTGTCAGAATCAAACATCTCTAAATGATCCAGCTGGATGCCAAAGCGTGACCAGCCAAGCTTATGAATATTATCCAAGTATCTTGCTCCGGGTCTACCTCTGGGTCTCCTGCCGGTTGGTTTTGCCTATAAAATCTATCCAGCGATTCTTTCCTGAGACATTCTAACCACATGTCCATAGTATCGGAGCTGTGATCTCTCAATACGGAGAAGTAGCGGCTCTGCCTGGAGTGACTCTATGATCTCCAAGCTATGCACTTTATCAACTAAAGTTACTCCAAAGACCCTCAGAAGAATCCCATTTTGTCGGCTCCAATTTGCAATCATAATCTTTCGGTCATTCCCCAAGATTCATGATCATAGGTAAGGGTTGGCAGGAATACCAGTAGAACTCCATTCAAATGTATATAAATTTGACGGACTTCTATCCACCCATCTGTCAAACAATGTATATGTGTGTTTGTGTGAATGTATGTGTGTGTAAAAGGAAGGAAGGGATACACACATATATGTCTCTAACTTAAAAACGGTGACACGCACACACACACATTTACATATGTATGACACACATAGACACACACGTCTTTAATTTAAGAACGCCAACAAACATACACTCACTGTCCTATTACCACTTAAGAGCTTTGGCCTGGGCAAACATCCCCTCAATTTTGGAACCGTCTGGGTTGTCCAGAATTGATGGGAGGAGACCTGACGGTCTTACACTGTGCTCCTGATCAAGAGGCAGAGGCCTTATCTGGGACGCCACAGTTAGTGACTCTTTTGTTTCTTCTCTGATCCTGGATGTAGTGGTAAGGGCGACAGCTACTGCATCCGAAGCTGAACGGAATAAAATTCTAAAATACCGTGATCTGTCGGCCAACTACGTTTTCCAGTTGCTCCAGTTCACTCAGCAGGCAAAAATGAGTTGTCTTTAAATTAAAAAGTCAACATTGTCACTCACTGTTTCATGCTGAATCGCATTATGGATACACGTGTCTGTGTACTGAATAGCCCATGTGTATGTCAATTTCGTGAGTAGGTTATTCCCTTGGTTATACAACTGTAACAATGCTTGTCGACACATCAACGGAGGTCCAACATCAGCGATCTCTTATAATTTAAATTGTAGTTATGACTAATAAACATCTAAAGGTGAAGTTAATAATCAGTAAAGTCTTAATAACTATACATTAAAAGAGTCACTTAAGCCAATCCTATTCACTTTGTTGTTTGTTTCTTCATAGTACATATTCACAGAAGTATGACGAAACGTTTTGACATAATCGATTATGCTATTGGAAATAAAAGAAACGTTAATTTAAGCGTTTTTTTTTGTTACTTAATTTGACTACACTTACTCTCCCAAGACATGTTTCAGTTCCAAAGGAGGGCATTAGATGACATCATTTGAAAAACTATTACACTACCCCAAATTATTACAGTAATAACACATAAGTTGAATTCATTTCAAGAAGACAGCAACAATGTCTATAGTAAATTTACTAACAATAATGATTTCTACTATATGCACAAGGTCAGTGATTAGGGGGGAGGGGAAAGTTGATTAAATCGACCACAGTATGTTACTGGTACTTTATTTTATCGACCCCATAAGGATGAAAGACAAAGTTAACCTCGGCGGGATTTCAACTGAGATCGTAAAAGACCATAACGCTATGCTGTAAAGCATGGTGTCTGACGCTCTACCGATACTGCCAACCCCCCGCCCTTATAATAGTTTCTTATATAGGCACAAGACCAGCAATTTTAGAGGGAGGAAAAAGTCGATTAAATCGACCCCAGTGTGTGACTGGTACATTATTTTATCGATCCCATAAAGATGAAAGACAGAGCTAACTTCGGCGGTATTTCAACGTAAAAGGAAGTAACTATATGCCTTACAGCATATTGTCCAACACTCTAACGATACTGCCATAACAATGATTCAGTGAGAAGCATACCAAGCTAAGAACATTCGATAGAAAGAATGTAAAACAAAAACCTAGTATTCAGAGAAGTTAGGCTCAAGGTGATAAACTGGGAATGGACAGATAAATAGTTTTGTGAAAAAGATGAATAGAAAATTGCATAGCTGTGTTGAGACGAAATGTGAGCCAATTACAACCTTTAAACGAAGACTGACTAAAGAAAGAAGGAATCACCAAAATACTATAGAGAATATATGATGGGAAAAATAGATCTGTAAATGTTGTAATTAAAGAACTGAAGCAAAGAGTTTCAGTAAGGAAAAGTAAATTAAACTGATAATCAGACGAGATTATTTGAGAAGGCGGAAGGAGTTAAACGATACAGCATTGGATTACCAGACGTAGAGAGAAGCTTACATATATGGAGGGATATGTAGAGCAAGAAACTTAGTCACAACGAGGAGATGGAGTAGATAGAAGTAGAAAAAACTGAGACAAGTAAAACAGCAGGTTGATATAATAATTACTTCGGAGTGCATTTTAAACACGCTACAAAACTACCAAACTGGAAGTTACCTAGACTAGATGGCGTGCATGGACTCTAGCTGAAGACGATTAAGACAACGAGGCAAGTGCTGGAAAACATATTAAATGCATGTCTCCAGCGTGGAAGTATCTCGAATTGAATAATTAAAGTTAGAACAGCCCTGATCATAAAGGACAAACAGAAAATAGTTGAATTCTCAACTAGTAAGTAACCTGTGATATGGATAATTAAAGAAAATATCGATTTCCTCCTAAAATAGTCTCTCCAAAATGGGTGTCCCGATCACCTAGCTGGAGAATGCAATTGACACTTTTTTCATTTTATTTTGTATTTTAGCTTTAGAGGGTATATGCCGTTTCGAAATAAACCTATTCTTCGCGAGTTTGAGAAAGTACCAGATTGGTGACCGGCGTGAATATGTCCTCTAACATTGCAATATGATGAAATGTACGAAAGAGTCTTTATTTGCTGACCATTGCAATTTTTTTGGCAAAAAAGTAATAAATAAAATAAAATAAAACTTTGCGATGTTACACTTAAAAACAGATTCCACAATTTAAGATTTAATAATAACCATGCCGACATTAAAATTCGTCTTATTAAAGTAATAACACCGCGAATTAAATTTTATTACCAAACAGACATAGGCTGTTGGAACGTCGTGACAGATATATATTTAAAAATATCGGGTAGCGATTTAAAAAATATGGGAAGGCCTGACCCAAGGAATACAAATTGTGTGAGAAGGACAGGAGCAACAAAAGACCAGCTTTTAATTGATAAAATGATCATAAAAAATTACAAAAGAAGAAAATTTGGGTTAAAATGAGGTGGATCGATTATTGAACTCCACACTCGAGGTTTGAAGACACTCAAAATGTTTAGAGTTGTAGATAACATGACTGAAGTGATAAAATTTAACATGCCGGTTATGGCATTTATAGCCATTTCGCCTACTCTCCCATACAGTCAGATCTGCCCTTATTTGCCCCTTCCCTCTGTTCCTTGCTTGGTTTTGTTTTTACCCACCTTTTTTCTTTTTTTCTTATTTCTGTCATATTTCCATCAATATTTGTAATGATATTTATACAACTGTGAATTAATTTATTGCCTGTAATTTTATTTTATTACAGGAATAAAACAGCTGATATTTTATCACCTCTATTGTTTGTCGTTGCCCACTTCCAAACTAATTGAGGAAAATAAAAACCAGATATAATTTAGGAAATAAAACACGGAAGAGAATCAACCATTTAACTTTTCATAGTTGACCTGAAGCTTTATAGCACCAGGAATGTAGATATTTGTTAACTCAGTGAAAGTATTTAATAATGATATAAAAGTGGTGTTTGATATATTCAAATGCGGAATTCTTGTTATGTTGAGAGACAAATACAATTAAAAAAACGGGGTGAATAAATCAAAGTTAAGTTTTGAAAGATTAACAGAGATGATGAATAATATAAGTACCTATGGGTTATAGAATCTGATGTTATAACATATAGAACTATGAAAAACAAAATCAAGAGAGAGTAATTATGGAGTGTAAAGAAGATATTAAAGACAATAATTCTAATTGTTTCTACTCAGAATAGAAATGGCCGTAACTCTATGCGTCAAAGCATGACGTCCGACTCTCTACCGATACTGCCAATTCGATAATGATGATTGTGTGTATGTATATATGGCGATCTACCTATTTATTGTAAATACACTTAGCTTTAACTCAACAAAATACTTCAGCAATGCTGGTATAATCACTGTCGCAGTCTCTCTCGCTCTCCCCTTCTCTCACTATCATAAGCAAATTGGTGTCCATTTTACTTTGTGTGAAGTTTTAAGGTATTAGTTAATTTATTTATTAATCAACAATGGCATTTATTTGTTTATTTATTTATTTGTTAATATTGGTCGATTATGGACCAACCAAGTGCTCTTGCCATAATAACACATTTTGAACTGCTTATCCTCAAGAACTATGCCTGTAAATAATATTATTCTTTCTTTCCCATTACCTTATCATGTTCCACATCACCCCTTTTTTTTCTTTTTTCTTTTTAATTCAAAAATCTTGTTTGTAAATAACATTATTCTTTCTTTCCCATTTCTTTAACATGTTCAACATCACATTATTTTCTCTCCAACATTTTATACCAATACAAATTCCCCCCTTTGATGATTAATAGAATGCTGAAACCGGTAATAGACAATTATTAAATATATAAATAAATAAATAAATAAATAAATGCTATTGTTAATTAATAAATAAATTAACTAATATGTTAACACTTCACACAAAGTAAAATATTTCGTTTTAAACATTTTCTAACCCAGAAAAAATATAAAAATATAAAAGGAAATTTCTTACTGCTTCCTCTTTCTCTGAATCTTTACCCTCTCTAGCAGTCACTCTCTCTGTTAGCCTCTTCCTCACCCTTCACTCACTCATTCTCTGTTACTACCTCTCCTCCTCCTCCTTCTTCCCGTTTGACATGTGCGTAATTCTTTTCTCTCTCTCGTCTACGATTTCACAGAACTTACGTTCACCGAATACACAGACTGGATCCCTTCTTCCTCCCGATAGACCTGTACGGAATTCCTTCCTTGCTCACATTCCAACCAGGTTTGATGGTTTTTATTCTCTCTCGTTCACGATTTCACCGAATTTAAATTGATAGAAATTTGGGACTTGACTCCTTCTTCCTCACTTTTCGTTGCTTCACCATCTTTGTTTGTTTACACTCGTGTCCCCTTTATTTACGTGTCCCAACGACTTTTTTTAGCCGTTGCTCGCACCGACCGGAGGTATATGGTCTTTAAAGCGATGAAATACCAATGACGGTTGGAATATCACTGATGAAGGACTAACTTTATTCATATATATATATATATATATACATCCACATATGTGTATATCAATATATATATATATATATATATATATATACGAATGATTCTCGGCTTCAGAGTTATATATATATATATATATATATATATATATATATATATATATATATTTAATATAAATGGTTGACGTACGTCTCCGAACATACTTCGTGTTTTGGTTGACGTCGTCTCCGAACATACTTCGTGTTTTGGTTGACGTCGTCTCCGAACATACTTCGTGTTTTGGTTGACGTGCGTCTCCGAACATATGTGTATATACATGTAGGTATGTGTGTGCGCTTGTTATATGCGTATTTATTTATATACGTTTATTTAATTATATGTATACACGCACACACACACATATATATATATTAATATATATATTTTTATATATAATTTTATGTGTATTTGGTGTATATATTCGTTTGCGTGCGAGTACAGGCGTTGCGTGGGTTCTGTATGTGCGCGCGGGTTTTTTTATTTTTTTATTTTTTTTATTTTCGTGTACGTGCGTGTATTTGTATACCTATGGTGAGTGTTTTCGCGTATGCTTGTGTATGTATGTATATGGATGCGTGTATGTATTCATTTAATTTCGATTACCTCTGTATTTTATTTACTTTATTCTTAACTCTGAAGCCGAGAATCATTCGGTTTCCTAGTTAGAATTTTAGTCTACGTCTCCACTTATACCATTTACGTGGTGTTGTCTTTGCGTGCTATTATTCTCCCCGCTCCACATATGACGTATTATCTTCGTTTTTTCCGTTCAATGCCAGAGAACGTCTCTATGAACCACCTAATAGAATATTAGTCTACGACTTCTTTTATACCATAAACGTGGTTTTGTATTTGCGTGTAATTATTTTTCACCGCTCCAAATAATGACGTATTATATTCGTTTTTTCCCGTTCTTTGCCAGGGAACGTTTCCACGAGCCAAAGTATCGTCTTCCTGTCTTCCTCCAGTTGCAACGTTTTTTGAAATATTCATTTCCGCGTTCGCAGATTGACTTTGTTAGTTTCAGAAAATCCCGTTAAGGGTGAAATCAGCCATTCTTTGCTTAAACTTTAATCTGTTATTTTAATAAATATATATATATATATAACCAAATATTAATATGGTTCATTGATTACTCAATGAATATAGTTTTACAATAGATTAAAAACACTCTACAAGAAAGTCTTCTGGAGTTATTATTATTCAGAATAATAATAAATGAAGACATTCACATAATCAAAATATATGTTTTATTATATATATTGCGAAGGTACTGTGCTGTTTTTTAAGTACGTCCTCGTCAGATAAAATACATGAATTGATGTATGACATACCTCAACTGTCTTGATAGTTCAATTCCAGTATCTGCCAAAACTGGAATTCAACTATCAATACTGGAATTGAACTATCAAGACAGTTGAGGTATGTCATGCATCAATTCATGTATTTTATATTTTATCTGACGAGGACGTACTGAAACAACAGCACAGTACCTTCGAAATATATATAATAAAACATATATTTTCATTATGTGAATGTCTTCATTTATTATTATTCTGAATATATATATGTATGTATGTGTCTGTGTAGAATCCCGATGTAAACCGGTAGGCCACTACAGTTAAAAAAGGTACGCAATGTGTTAGACATTTCTATAATAAAATCAATATATATATATATATATATATATATATATATATATATATATATATATATATATATATATATTCATTAGTTAAGAAAAACAAGACCACAAATTTCACAAGGAAAACATTATTAAAAGATTGTCACCATATTTAGTTTGATGTAAGGAATGTAGAGAATAATAATAATAATAATAATATTAATAATAATAATGCCCGTTTACAATTGTTTCGCTACTCCGTATAATATATATATATATATATATATATATATATATATATATATATATATATATATATATATATATATATATATATATATATATATATATATATATATATATATATATATATATATATGTTTGTGTGTGTGGGTGTATGTGCATAATGACTAACAAGTACTATAAATAGCGGGAGAGATAATTGTTTTTAAAAACATAACGTTTTCATAGTATTTGTCTTCCCGCTCAAATAGTTACATTTACAAGATTCAATTACCGTCTAATCTGCATTTAAAATACCCAAATGGGGTTTTTCAACCTATCTGGGGTTTCTTCTGTACCAGGAACAATGCAGTCCAGAATTAGGAAATTTTATATAATAACTATATAGAATATTTTGAGAAATCCACTATAATTATTGAGTGAGTTAAGTAGAGAGAGAGGATAATTATGATTGATATGTCACATGAATCTAACAAATCAATTATTTGTATTAGGCCATACAAATTTTATAAATATAGCTTAATACAATCGTAAGTTATTTAACACATCAAATAATAATCTCCGCCCATAGGCGTAAGGTAGGTTGTGAATAGAGAGTAGCATTTCTATTACGTCGACCTTCCTGTATAATAGTAATTATTTTACAGACTTGATGTGGACGAAGGACAACAATCGAAAATCAAGCGCCATAGACTCTTGGTATAAATATAATTGTTTCTACCTTTGGCACAAGGCCAGCAAATACCCAGTACATTACTGGTACTTTATTTTATCGACCCCGTAAGGATGAAAGGCAAAGTTAACCTCGGCGGGATATGAACTCAGTCTGTAAAGGGTTGTAACTCTATGCTGGAAAGCATAGTGTCCGTCTCTCTACCGATACTGCCAATACACCACGTATAAATATAATAATAATTGTTTCTACTTTTGGCACAAGGCCAGCAAGTACCCAGTACATTACTGGTACTTTATTTTATCGACCCCGTAAGGATGAAAGGCAAAGTTAACCCCGGCGGGATTTGAACTCAGAATGGAAAGGGCCGTAACTCTATGCGTCAAAGCATGGCGTCCGACCCTCTACCGATACTGCCAATCCACCGCGTATAAATATAATAATAATAATAATAATGATGAGAGGTAGGAAAATGAATGGGGAAAGAATGAGAGGTATGTGAATGTGGCGGAGGAGAATGGGTAGGAAATGAGGAAGGTGATAATAAACTTGATGAGAATGAATATACAAAGAAGGCGAAGGGTAGGGATGTGAGGGATCATTTTAACTTTGCCTTTCATCCTTACGGGGTCGATAAAATAATGTACCAGTAATGTACTGGTGTAATTGCTGGCCTTGTGCCAAAAGTAAAAATAATTATTATCCAGCAGCGTTATCAGAATAATGGAATGGATCTCCACCGGCTACGATGAGGAGTGTCGTCGGATCAACTGAATAGACTGTACATGTAATTAACGTGTAAGTGAGTATTCCACAGACATATGTAGCATGAACGTAATTTTCAGTGAGATTCTGCGTGACACTTTGTTTTCACGGTAACCCTATTTCCACCTTCCTCGCGTGGCAGAGATATGCTTTCCAATCAATACTCTAGAATTCACTGAACTATCTCGTGACGACGCTTGCTTAGTGTTTAGAAAGTTTGATTCGCAAGCGTGAGGCTGCCAGTTCGATACCTGGACCGGGCGATGCGTTATGTCCTTGAGAGAGACACTTTATTTCATGTTGTTCTTTCTGCCAGGAGTTGCGACCGATAGATAGAATCAGAAATGGAAAGATCAATCGAAACTTCGTTTTTGGTCCGATGAAGAGTTCCTCCCCAATAGGAAGAGATTGACGTCTGGGAACTTGTCGATTGTTTAAAAAAAATCTCGTAAGGTAGGTCCAATGAGTACTCGTATATTACTTACCCCTTTCGATACTCTAGATTTAGTAAACAACCTTCTTAACATACCAGTATCAATAAGCAAAAGACTACACAATATTTGTTTACTTCGCCTTTCACAGCGAATCCTATGGGTTACCTACTTTTGTTTATCAATATATGAATGTATATATATATATATTAGAAAGTGAGGTTTTTTTTACAAAATGAAAAATAACCGAAGTGTCCTACACGAGTGAAAGTATAAGGAAAAAAGATGAAATAAAATGCAACTGGAGTCTTTTTTAAAAAGAAATATATTTATTTGGTTCCTTTACCGGTTTCGCAGTTTTTCTGCTTTTCAAAAGTAGAATTGAGATGGAGGGTCTGTGGTTTTTCTCACACCTGGTTGGTCTTTGAATGTTACTTCTGTTTTATATGGATAAAAGTGGCTCGAAATGCCTGCTTTTTAGAGAAGTAATTTGATTGGTTGGTGAATAAGTATAATAAATTTCGCGCAAGTTCACGTTATAAAGTTCTTGAAACAGGGGGGGGTTCTCAGGTTGTTTTTTCATATATGAGTGAAGTTTGGTTGGTTGATGCAGTCACGTGAATAAGCACATGAGCTTTCGCGACAGTTTGTGTTTAAATTTCTTTTTACTTAAAAAAAGGTGGCTCACGAAGGCTTTTTTTTATAAATGTAATTTGATTGGTTATAAATTAAAATATGGCTGTCACGTGAACAAGTGCATTAAATTTAGCGCCCGTATTTTGGAATTTTTTTTATAGCCATTTAGAGAATTTTGTGCCAAACAAAAGATAATGGTCAAGAAAATGGGATGGGGGGAATTGTTCTGGTTCAGTGAATATGGCTGGTGCGCTGGGGTGTCAGAATTCAGATTTTCTATTGAATAAAGAAAGTAAAGATATGTATGTTTATTTGTGTGCCTGTGTGTGTGTGTGTATGTGTAGAAAGATGATTCTATTAGTGGAAATAAGGGAGGGAGTTGTGTGTGTGTGTGTGTGTGTGTGTGTGTATGGGTGTTATGTGTGTGTGTGGGAGTATGGTTAGCATGTTAAGATGGAGAGAATAAATATATTTTGTATCAAATTAGCCAAAGTACGCCAATTCTAACCTGTATAGTGCCCCAACCATGGCTTCAATAACTAAAAGAGCCAGGACTTAGAATTTTAAGACATTGGAATAACTAAAACTGAGAAAAGTGAAGTTTTATCGACAGGAGGCGAGTTCATCTTAAGAATATGGGACAAGTAGAAACATTAGCATACATACCGAATCATTGCTAGATTGTATATGTGAACAACGTGTTATATATATATATATATACTTGGAAACTCTGCTTAGAAGAATCGAGACATATCTGAGAGGAACATGCGATTTCAGAGTCAGGTTCGATCATCGCATCGATCGTGCCTCGAGCTTATCGCCAGAGAAACGATTGTAATATGTCTAATAAATTTTAATTCGTCGCACCACTGATTCTCCATTTCTTATGTGATATATATATATGTATACATATTTCGTATCTCCAAAGAAATACAGTTTTAGGAAGCGAAATCCTATTTCTTTATATATATATATATATATATATATATATAGTATAACAATAAAGGAACAAAGGGTCAATGCTGCATCATAACATATTTAATAACATATCACATATGTTTCACTGACGATTAGCTCGAGGAACGATCTATTATTATTGATCGAACCTATACACCTATATATATATATATATATATATATAGAGAGAGAGAGAGAGAGAGAGAGAGAATGGGTGAAAGAGTGATAGTAAGATAGATAGATATATTTCTTTATTAGCCACAAGGGCGCACAAGAAAAGGGGACAATACAAAGACATGCCAGGGATTTTACATATAGTGGTGTAAAAAATATAAAAACAAACAATTACAACAATGGAAATCCCCAATAGGGGGGAGGCGCCACAAATGGGTTGTTAAATACCCCGTCGATACAACAACCCTCAACTCCAGGAGCGTGTTGTGCTAGTTTCCTTTCTTCCTTTTGCTCTCTTCCTCAACCTACAGGCTTATAAACAGAGAAGGCCCAATCACTCGGGCTATTTTCGTTTCATTCACCTACCTTTCAATAAATTTACTGGGGTGCAGTGCCTCTCTCTCCACCTGATTCTCCTTCTAAAGTGATACTTAAAGAAGGGAATCAATTGTTGTCCGGAGAGAAAGGCATCTGTCCTCAGTCCTCTCAACCTCGTCCACATATAACTTCTTTCACCATAGCCACCGTACAGAG
>OZ024743.1:334781932-334784432 GCA_964016885.1 Eledone cirrhosa
TATATATATATATATATGAATTAGATATAATTTTTTACAAAAAACAATATAAAAAATTATAAAGATAAGTGGAGAAGATAACCACAGCTCAAAATGGAATAATTTATTATAGATAGCAATACAAAAGACTATGTATCACACCCCTTTGAAAGAATTTTCCAAAAAGACATTATGCTAAAAATAATAACTCGACTTTATACATTAAATGCTGATTTACGAACGTTTCATCCCTTTCCTGGGACTTTTCAAAACAAGGTATTCAATAATAAAACCTCATTATAATCTCACCCAAGCGATCGACAGCCATCAGCATGATAATAGTTTACATTAAAAAAAAATTCTAAATGACTCCATAATGTATGTTGTTCAATTACAGACATAAAACGTCAATCCCCCTTAGCACATTACGATAAAGACTAATGAAAAAAAATTAATATGTGATAAATATAAAAAGATAAATATAAACTCAATAAAAATTGATAAAAATATTATACAGGATAAGGAAAAAATAAAGACACAAACGTACATATAAATACACATACACCCACATATATACAAATATAGATATATACATAGACAAATATATATATATATATACACACATATATATACATACATTCAAATCTACATACATACACACGCACATAAAAACATACACGCATATATAGATAGATATACACCCTCCTATACGTACATAAATAACATACATGTATAAACATATAAATATATACATGTATATATAGATATACACCCAACTAGATAAATAACATACATAACCATATACAAATACGCACATATACACATATACAAATACACCTATACACACACAGACATATATATATGTATGGTTGTGTATATTTTTATATATTTATCTGTATGTATATATATATATATATATTTCTATATATATAATCTTATTTATGTGTGTATGGGTGTATATGTATGTGTATATGTGTGTGTATATATATATATATATATATATATATATATATATATATATATTTATGTGTGTGTGTGCTTATATAATAAAGAACACACACACACACACATAAATATATATATATATATATATATATATATACATACAGATAAATATATAAAAATATAAACAACCATACATATAAGTACACCCATATAGCTACACATATATATACATACATACATATAAAGACATATATACATAAAAAAAAACTGAACAGAAAATAAAAAATAAACGATATAAAACATTACACACACACACACACACACACACACACACACACACACACACACACACACACACACGCGCATATATATATATATATATATATATATATATACTAGCTGACGTACCCAGCTTCGCCCGGGTAAACAGATGATAAGAGAAGACAGGTAAAAGAGAAAATGACTGTATTGGATGTTTGTCTGGTTACAGTATGAGGCGAGTCCGTGGTGTTTGTGTGATACAGAAAAAAGTAAAAAAAAATCTTGCATATATACCAGATTCTTCATTGTACCGTTTGTGCATAGTATATGAATAATTGTAGGTGCTCCCACCTAGAATAGTGACCTCTTGGAGGTTCATCTTCTGCCTGACTGTAAAACGTGTATCATTGCATAGAAGTGGTTGTTCTACGTTTCTCAAAAGGATGATGGAAGTTCCAATCTGATATATTATATGTAGATATAGATATAGATAATTAATATAACAGATGTCCGCCAATGTAAAAAAAAGGTTCCTATTTACTCCCTTCACAACTCTGTGTATGTTAGACTGACAGCAGGCACACAGACAGATAAACTGCGTGGCGATTGTGGAACGCCACACACATACACGCAAGGAATCGCGCACACGCACGGAAACTTACACACACACTCACACATGTTGATAGTTTTTACTTTCTGTGGAACGCTGCACGCACGCACCACACATAAACATAAGCGCACGTACATTCACACGCACGCATGTTAATAGGTATTGCTTTCCTTCACCTCTTATTTCCACACATACACATGTCTCTACACTGACACATATAGCGTTCACACTCTCCCCTCTCACTCCCCCATTGGCATTATGCATATTATTTTCAGTTTGGCATCGTCGAGGTGGGCGGAGTCGTTTGAAATCTATGAACCAATGATAATCGAGAATTATGACACACGGAATATTGACGTTTTTCAAATTAATATATAGATAGTAAAATGACAGCAGGTCGGACTGGTGAATTTCCTTCAAAGATTTATTTTAGGAAACACTATGTATTTTTCAGTGGCCAGGTTACGTAAGTTCCTGGTCACATCATCAGGTGTATATTGCATAATACTTATATAATAAAGAATAATGGTAAACACAATCCAAGAGTCTATATGGAGAGAAAGCAGAGGAAAAAATGTTTTATGACTCGAAGGCGATCAAGTGGGCCAGTTGCTGACAGTTTGGCTGATCGCTTACAAGTCAATATCTCCCGCACCACCAACAAGATTCAGCATCAAAGATGGACGAGCTGATAACGTTGAGTGC
>OZ024743.1:334791932-334839432 GCA_964016885.1 Eledone cirrhosa
TTCTTTCTTTTATCTATTCAGTCTTATTTCTTTCAACCAATCCCATTCTCTTACTCTGTTCTATAGCCTACTCTTTGTTTATGTGTTGACAATTATTACTCTATTAGAGTGCTTACTCTCAATATAATAAGTGGGATATAATTTTCCGAGATGAACAACACGACAGTAATAACTATAGTTGAAATACTTTATAGTGGACAGCCATTTTGTTTGCTTTTAGTCAGAATTCATTGAATCATTACACATATTAATTTCCATAAGTTTCAGAATTGTTAGAATATATTATGATAGCTTTTGGGGGGCTTAATGTGTAGCGCGTCGGTCAATTGACAGCAAAATCAATAGTTCAAGCGTCATATCAATTGATTTTTGAAAAAAGACAATTTAAACAAATACTACAGTTTTTCAGATCGGACCATGGAGAATGTTCCAAATTATATTTCTATAGCAGATACTATTTCAAGATCACAGATCCCAGAAGAACATCACTTATTTTTTGGTCAGAGGTGGCGAAAACATCTGTACTTAGAACATAGAGCAGGAACGAATACTGCAAGACATCTTAATTACTCGCTTCTGTAATGGCACAAGTATCTTCCCTAAAGGATGAAAAGCAGTTGATATCGATGGGATATGAACACGGAACACAGAGAATGCAACAGACACTGCAAAACATTTTCACAACATCTATAGAATTCCGCCAATTCTTAAACAACGAAAACAAGTCAATATGAAACGAGAGAGAAAATAGCTACACTTGTAATTACTATTTCATTTTACGTGAAAAGAAACTCCCCATTGAAAATTATTCATAACTTTTGGCCTACTGTGACCACTTGGAACAACATCAATGATCTCATATTCATGCAAGATGTGACCCGTACTCATTTTTCAAGCACTGTCAGTGAGTGGCTTGATGTCCAATTTCCCGGACGTTGGCTAAGTCATCGAGGTTCACATGATAAGCCAGCAAAAAAAAAATCCTGACATAATGTCATACGATTTTCGTCTGTGGGGAAGGGCAAAGGAAGAAATCTATAGCGCAAAACCAAAAGCTCTGACTCAATTGGAAGAACGCATTCGTTATGTACTGACCAACATACCGCCTGAGTTTCTGATAAAGTCAGTCGAGAATATACCCAACGTTTAAAAACAATGGTGGAAAACGCTGGTGTCTATGTAGAATTTTAAACTGTACTGTACTTTAACCATTACACTGTTCAAAATAAAATATGTTTTATGAGAATCGACTAATAATTAATAAAGTTAACAATTTTAAATAGGGAATTTCTTTTTAACAATTCTGTATTACATTTTTATTTAGCCATATATCAGAAAAGATCGAGTAGACTTTGATCAACGGTTTTCCAGTCGTCACTACCCCTTGCATTTTCACACATAGTTTATCTGAGACTACATGACATTTTTAAAGCGGGCGAGTTCTATTTGCAGGAGATTTCGCCGCTATTTGTTATCATATCAGTTCTCTATACTTATGTAGATTATCTATAGTTTTATTATAAAAAAAATTAAATATTTGTAACAGAGTTCGTATACTATCAGAGGAAATATTATTCTGTTTGCGTTTATTTGGGAATGTTCATCTGTGTGAACATGCCCTTCGATTGTATTGAAATGGAGAAAGCTCGACTTTTTGAAAGGTTTTGGTAACACTTGGTTTTTATCGACATGTTTTGATCAAATATAAGTAGTATATAGAGAACTATGATTTGTCAATTAACAAACAATATTATTATTTAACAAAATTTAAAAAATAAATAATTTTTATTACATTATCAAGGACGCATTCTGATGCTAATATGAGGGAACATTTTAAAATGTCATTCTATATAAGCTCATATGTATTGAGTAGGAAGGATGATGGAATGTACCTTCGTTAGTTTCGATCGGCAGAAAAGCCACTTATGAAATGAATGTGTAAATGAATATGCAGCCCACAGATTCGGGTAACCTTAATGAGAGATTTAATGTGATAGTGTGTGACAGGGTTAGCCCCTTGAATTACAGGTGCAATCAATGCGATGGGCTTCCAAACAGTTTCCGTCTACCCAATTTCCCTCACAAGGCTCTGTGGATCAGAGATTATATCAAATGATATTTTCGCAAGATGACACACAGTGAGATCTAACCTGGAACATATGATTGCAAAACCAACCCCTAACCTATCAATCATGCTGAACCCACAAGTATTGTGTATAGACTGTCTATTACTTGTCATTCCTGTGTAAAATTCGAAAGTAGTTTAATAAATATTGAATATAAGAGATCGATGAATATGTCTGTTAAAAATTTGCCCATTCATTGTCTTTCTATACTATGTTGAAAAATATGCAGTTATTTTCGAAGAAACCAATATAATTCTGAATTATTTTATACATCTTATAAGTATAAAAATAACTATATTTCTTTTCATGTAAATTTCATTCATACCCCCAAGTTTTCTGTCGTATGAACCAATGAATAAAAAGAAACATAAAATAAAGGAAATGGAAATAGATTTAAAAGGAAAATAATTGGAATAGGAATTATATTAAAATAGCGAAAGATCGCCAAAAGTAATAACTAATTTAAAGACTTGTATTAATATTAAACAAACTGGTAAGGATTAAATGTGACGGAGTTAGAACACATAATATATTATCTAATATTGAAATGTTTTCAGGCACAATGCTATTTTAAAAAAAAGGAAACTTTATTTTATGACAGAACATTAATTTAGATTGAATTGATTGAAGTTAACAGAATTTAGTGGCTCCTTAATAAAAAAAGACATTCAATTTCGTTCCGAATTAAAATATAATATTTATATTAAACAATATTCTCACAATCGGTAAACGTACGAACTTCGAAGAAAATACATCGGGGTATACACTCCGACTCTCTGTGCTCTGAGTTCAAGTCTCTCCGGGATCAACTTTGCTTTTAATCCTTTCGAGGATTGTAACTAAAATATCATTCTAATAGTGTTGTTAATTCTTCCTCTCTACCTTTCTTCTATAATCTTTCCTGCTTTCATATTCTTTCTCTGTAAGTAATCAGCTGTGTTCGGGGGTGGAGAGAGATAATTTCCGCCAGGTTTAAATGCACATCACACACCGTATATCACTAAGGCACCCCTATGACTCAGGAGTTAGGGGTCAGAAAGAAATGTTTATGTCCTATATTGGCCAAATCTTACAATTTTTTATACAAGAAAAATAAATGGTGGATTGATGTTTATGACGTTTGTATGAGATGTTGTATCATATATTGTAAGGATTTTCATTGTATATATCAACTGCCTTAGTTGTATATACTGTACAAGTAGTGAAGAACTTAGTAACTTTATGAAATAAGCTATATCTTTATTTTGACGCTTCAGAATTTGCCACAGTTTTGTAAATGTAAAAGCAACGTTACCAAATTTATATATGGCTCACTACAATCAAATTATACGACATCTTGGACATTTGTTAGTTTCTATGGTCTCAGATCAACTCATGCGTTGTTATTCAAAGTTGGTGAACAGAAATTGTTTGGGAATCAGCCAGATCAATTAATGTATGTAAAAAGTAAACAAAAATAACAAAGCAAACTGCGCAGTACATTTAGGAAATATATTAGTTTAATACTTGAAATAGCAGGAAAAGAGTCTTAACGTGTCGGTCTCTAGTCCTTCATCAGAAGATAGGGTAAGAAAGAGAATATCAAATAGAAAGATAAACAGTGAGAAGAGGAAGGTACGGGGAAAATGAGAAGAAAAAGGAGGAAAAAAACACACGTGTGTATTCAGCCAGCCAATTTGGAGATTATTGTACCTGCATTTCAATGTGCAAACGTCATCTCACACTGTGTTACGCTGAATCTTCACGTGACTTACGTTACGAGAATACCTGCCTCTGTGGAGTGCTGTTCCATTCATCAAACAGCGAGGAAGAAGATCTCATAACCCCCTCCCTCTCTCTCTCCCGCCTCTCTCTCTCTCTCTCTATATATATATATACGTCTGTGTGAGTGAGGGGGGATTAAAGACTATAATCCAGCGAAGAGGCACCTTATGTGGTCACTCGACTACCAAAAGAGAGCAGCGTCAAATTCCCCAAATCACACCCTACCGTCTTAAAAATGAATTCCATGGTGGATAATGCAGCCATTGATATACATTACACGAAGGAAGAAAGAAAATAAATAATCAAGGTCGAATTCTATTTAGTAATAACTGGCTTCATACAAAGCAGCAACACCAATTTGATAGGGAAACAAAGGAAAATCGAAGAGGCATAGCCATTACCCGGATCCTGACCGCTTGTTCCACGACACTAGAGAGTAATAATAACAAGCTAAAAGATTTTAAAATTGAGACTGTGAAGTGAAATCACATCAACCGAGAACCGAAGCGAGTTTCCATATTCGCATACACGCTTCACTGAGTAAAGAAGTGTGGTTTTAACTGTTTTAACCAGACGACCGAGAGCGTTCAACTCCAATCAACCTTTGGCTGCGATTTTATCTTGCGTCAAGCGTAATAATGTGAGTCGGAGCGCTGGATATATTCTATGCTGAAATGTAATGACAAATTGATGAGAAAATCAAAGATGTTTGCCAACCGGCTGTAAATAGACACACAAGTCTGGCACTATATATCAGATTAGAGTAACAAGTCTGATAGTTATGCGTGATCTGACCGAAACACGGGACAGCACACTTTGACAAGGGAAAATTGCTTCCAATAAAATATAATGAATTGAATAAATCCGATATCTAAGCAATCAACAGCAGTCAGTAAATAACCTTGACCGGAAGTTCAAGTGTAATTTCAGCTCCATGTTGTTAATCAAATACATATTTATTTGTTAATGCAGAACCATACACAAAAGAAACAAACATTTTTTTTTTTAAAGTACGTTCCGGAAACAGCGAAGCAATTAACGAATTGTTGGTTATGTTTCCTTAGAAATATGACCTGTATCTGTTCTCACTCCTTGAAAGATTGATGTATTTTAGGATATATCTCCCTATTTATCGATCTATCCCATCTTTCATTTACCCATTCTCCCCTCTCTCTCACACCACTTCTCTCACTCTCCCTCTCTACGCAAACAAAGTCAATCAATCCAACGTCAATCTGTAATTAAAGAGAAACACAATACTTTTGAATAAAAATGTACGCATGTATATATATATATATATATATATATATATATATATATATATATATATATATATATATATGGTTATACTTGGGGAGGGTCGTATTGTAATATTGCCAGAAATAATAATAAAAAAAATATATATATATATAAGTATATATACGTATGTATCTATCTCTCTATCTCCCTATCTCTTCTCTCTCTCCCTCTCTCTCTCTCTCTCTCTCTCTCTCTCTCTCTATATATATATATATATATATATATATATATATATATAATGAGTTGACAGCACTAGCATGGGTTTCACTGCTAGTACCGATTGCATTTCAGCGTACTCAATAAGTGATGTTATATAAAATCCCAGAGTAGACACATAGTTATTCGCTTTAACACAACACACGTAAAAGGGTACCTCCAATCTATACCCGTACTCTAGTTTCGGCCACACTTAATACACCAATAGAGTGCACAGCATCCACTGTCTGTATTCATTATGTTCAATGCACAATCAGTGCATGTGGCTTCATCACAGGCTTTTGCCTAATCAATAACCAATGGATCGACAGAATTCGATTCCAGTCCGTGTCGGCTATGACAGTGAATGTGACGGTCAACACAGTAAAACATTAGCAACTGAAGTCCCTACGCGTCATCACAATGCCGTCAACTGATTGGCTACAGTTTCAGAAATTTACGTGACGGTAGGTGTCATAAGCACTCAGCCAACGTATCTCAAACACAAATTAACAAGCCAGTGAAAAATCGGTTATTAGAGAAAATCAGTTTCCAATCGTTGTACAATAGAATGGTAGTTTTCGGCTCTAGTCTCCAAGTATGAGGGCGAGAAATAGTGCGACAGTAACAGTGGTTGTGCTTAAAAGCTTTCAGGACATTAAATGCCAACAGGCGATTAGACAGCGATATAGAGTTAGCGCGCTGGTTACTATTCGAATTCTAGATATTTCGACCGACCACGTGCGTAAACCGGTCAATTTCACAACTGGCACGATTCAATAGGTGAGTGGACCTAATACCTAACACCTTTCTTAACTGTACTCCTTGTTGTTGTTATTTACTTTTCCAATATATATATATATATATATATATATAGAGAGAGAGATACATATATGTGTATTTATATAGGTATATATATGTGTGTATGTGTGTGTTTGTGTGAGTGTGCATGTGTGCATGTGTGTGTAATACATCGAATTGTCAGAGGGGACAGAACAAACGGTATTAGTTTCAGCTCACAGTGATTTAAGATCAAATCTCACCGAGGACAATATTGCCTTACAGCCTTTCCAGGTCTCTAGATTTTTTGCTATTATTATGATGGCCTGCCAATGAGACCGCAAGTCCTGATTTGCGGATTATTGATTTCTGATATTTGTAATTAACAGGGGCTTTTCAAGTGACGAAACCGTTACTGAAATGTCAGATTTTTATTTACTTTTTCTTTGTGAAATAGTTAAACATCTTAGAGGCTTCTATACCTTTAGCATTGTATCGATCTAAATACAAATTATATCTCTTATCCTCTGAAGCAAATTGGGTTTGTGCAAATATAGTGGAATGAGCTCAACCAGAGTTCAGCACCGTGCCCCTAAAAGTCAGCAGGAGTTAATATCCATCCCATGCATGTATATATATATATATATATATATATATATATATATATATATATATATATATATGTCGGAGTCTATCTCAGTAAAAAATGGAGTGAAACAGGGGGATATTCCATCACCGACTCTGTTTGCCATATACTTTGCAATGGTTTTCTATATTGCATTCACGAATTGTGAGCATGGTGTTTACATCCAATATCGAACCTCAGGCAACATATTTAACATTAGGCTCTTTGCTGTAAAAACAAAAGTATTTACCTCAATCATAAGGGACCTCTTGTATGCAGATGATTGCGATCTTGTAGCGCACACAGAGAGTGATATGCAGCATATTTTGAATGCATTTTCTGACGCTTGCACTGCCCTAGGATTGACTGTCAGTCTCAAGAAAACCGTCGTCATGTACCAACCTGCCCCTGGTAAGCAGTACACTGAACCATATATCTATGTGTATGGTAAACGACTTAGGGTGGTTGATCAGTTTGTCTATCTGGGAAGTTCTGTCAATCGATACAGCAACCTTGATAGTGAAATCTCACTCAGGATTGGGAAAGCAAGTGACGCTTTCGGAAAGCAAGAAAGGCGACTCTGGGGTCGGCGAGACATATGCAGGAGGACAAAGGTAAAGGTGTACAAGGCATGCGTGCTCTCTTCTCTTCTTTATGCCTGCGAGACCTGGGTCACATATCGACACCACCTTAAGCAATTGGAGCGTTTCCATCAGATGTGTCTCAGACGGATCCATGGCGTTCACTGGAGGGACCACATCAGTGATGTCGAGATTTTGGAAAGCTCTGTGTGACAGTATAGAAGCTTTTGTGCTTAAGCAACGACTCCGTTGGAGTGGTCACCTTGCCAGGATGAAGGATTCTAGAATACCAAAACAACTCCTTTATGGAGAGTTAGTTAAAGGAAAACGACCGCCACATAAACCAAAAAAGAGGTATAAGGATTCGTTGAAAGCCTATTTGAAAGACGCTAACATCTCTGCTGATACATGGGAAAATGTTGCTGCTGATCGTAATAAATGGAGAAAGACTGTATATGAGGGAAAAGTTGCCTTTGAGGCATCTCGACTCGCATACGAGAAAGTAAAGCGGGATGTGAGGAAAGGCATTGCTGTTGCATTTCCAGTCGACGAGGGTCCTCCTATGGTGCTGACATGCAGCGTCTGTGCGAGACACTACGTAAGCGAAGCTGGACTCGAAAGTCATCTGCGCAGTCATAAAGTAAGACCAGTGGTTGACTACCAGGCTGCTGTTGGAGATACTACTCATCATGCTTGCCAAGCATTTGGTAGAGAATGTAAATTAGCAGGAGGGCTCAAACGACATGCAAAAGTACACAGCCGGCAATTCCCAGTGAATGTTTTGGTTGCCGACTCTGTGCAAGACATTTTAGATTATTGGCTGGGCTAAAAAGCCGCATTCGATCGCAGAGCTGTTAATTGTTATCGTGTGTGTGTGTATAGATATGTTTATGTGTGTGCGTGTGTGTATATATATATATATGTATATTATTATTGTTGTTGTTATCATTATTATTATTTTTGTTATTATTATTATTATTGTTATTATTATGTTTTTTTTTCGTGCAATGGCCAAACTCGATAACGAAGGGGCACCCGTCATATATATATATATATGATGGGTGCCTCCTCGTTATCGAGTATGGCCATTGCACGAAAAAAAAACATAATAATAACAATAATAATAATAATAACAAAAATAATAATAACGACAACAATGTATATATATATATATATAATATATATATATATATATATATTATATATATATACATACACATATATATATATATACAATATATTAATAAATGGAAACTTTATTTATAAAACCATAATTATTTTATTATACATAGAAAGTCCTTATTCCTAGGTAAAGGTATGTCTTTTAGAGAAGAAGAGATCTTAAAGAATTCCATTTTTAATCAGTTATAATTTAAAGCGCTCAACAATAAAGCAGCAAAATATATGCAGAGGTTATATTTAATTTGTTGGGATTCAACAAGCTTAAACATTTTTATAACTGATATAAAGCACTCAACAGATTAGTGGAGTAAATAATAATAATAAAATAATTAAGTCAAATATGTAAAATTTGGCTTCGTTTATTATAAATTATAGATATACTGCTATATATATTTCGGTGACAGCCATCATTGGCTGTGACCTCTTCAGGCAGTCCGAATTGGTGTGGGAGAGACAGGTAGACATATTGTTGAAGTGTGTTTTACTCCGTCAATACTTCTCTGAGGAACTGGAATCCTATGGATTAGAACAAACGAATTTCGGCGTCATAGGACACTCTTTCATCCCATTGGTCAGTTGTAAGAACATTCCTCAGTCAAAAGTCTACAGAACTTTTTCTAAGGTAAGACAATCTGTTGTAGTTGTTTTTGTGTTGCTAGTGGTTGTGGTGTTAAAGGATCAGCTTGCAGGTCAGCTTTGGTTTGCTGCTGCTATGTTCAGAAGAATTTGTGTGTGTGGGTTGACATCTATCCTGCCACCATTCCACGTGGTGGAAGATGCCAAACAAATAAGAAAATAAAATGCGTGTGTGTTACAACCAATATCAAAATTTGAAAGATTTGGAAAATATTAACTGAAATAGAAAACCTGTGTGTCAGAATCGAGAAGTGTAAAGAATTACAATTCTTACACTATCATCGGGTGGTGCGTTTTAAGAGCAAATTAGACAAATGTGGAGTGTAAAACACCAAAACTTGAGTGTCAAAATCCGGAAATGCAAAGGAGTACAGTTCCTATTTCGGCATAAAGTACATATGCGTGTATGTCAACTCACACCGTTGCAAGCACACGCACAAGCACAGGCTCAGGTGCATCCCATATGTATATATATATATATATATATATATATATACACACACATTATACACACACACATATACACATACATATACATATATATATATATATATATATATATATATATATATATATATATATATTATGGACATATGTATAAGTATGTGTTGCCATAGGAGTCCATCGAGGTAGCAGTATGGGTGGTGAGTGTGTAGGGGGTGGTTTACCTTGGGCTCGGCGTGGCAGGGCTACTGTCCCTATAGCTTGAGGGAAGTTCCCATCTCAATGTGTTGTTATTGTCTATATAGCTTGAGGAAGGTCCCGGCCCTGGGGTGTCTACATGTACCGAAGAGGTCAGTCCTGAGGTTTATTAGGCTGCTTCCACCTCTGAGTATCTCGAGGATCTCGCTCAGACATAGTTTGCATTTGCCAGATCCCCCTCTATCAGGTGGTACTTTCCTTATTTTGGACCAGACCAGAGAGTACGGGGTCCTGTCCAACTTGAGCTTCCAAATCAGTTCGGAAAGAGCCGTACTTTTCCTTTTGTCCTCCCTATTAAACGAATGACGATGGTTATACCATCGGTCTTTGAAGCTCATTGATGTGGCTCCTATGTAAAGGTGTTCAGTTGTTTTTATTTACTCTATATCTGTATATTAAGTTCTTCCTTAGGCATTCATTACTAAGGGGCCATAATGTGGGGGTTCTGCAGTTGCAGGAGGTGGTCGTCCCCGAGTGCCTAATGTGGGGTTCCCGTTGCGTATTATAGGGTGGTCCTCTCCCGGGCCCTGTGGGGGGTCGCTGGGTCTGTTTGGGTTCCCAGGGTTGGTACTGGGTCCACCCTTCCTTCCCTCCACATGGCTCTGCTGGGTGCTTATATTGCCAGCTTCTGGTTGTGTGTAGATTTTAAGTCTACCCCTATTGATGCTAGCTATGTGGTAGGCTACATTTCACGTGGTAGAATACGATAGCTTCACAGTGTGTCTGTTGAAGATCTTGTGGTATCTATGGATGGTCCCTCGGGAAGCATTTATCTAGTTCTCTAAAGAATGACCGGGCCAGGCTGTTCTTTAGGGCCGCTGAGTAGGGTGGGTTGTACCACGTGATTTTTCTACGTCTCTTCCTATGTGGGTGGGTTGAGCGTGGTGTGGGCTGTTGGGGAGTTGTTGGGTTGCTAGTGGTTCCCGCATTGTTGCTTCCCCTTATATATAATAACGAAAATGTGGTAAGGACTACAACGCACCAGAGTACTCGATACTTAGGTTAGTAGAGTAGATAATAGGAAAAGAGTCAGGAACCCGACGGCTGAGCTCCGGCCGTTACGACAGCTAGATCCGATCGGCATATATATATATATATATATATATATATATATATATATATATATATATATATATATATATATACATATATATATACATATATATATATATATATATATATATATATATATATATATATATATATATATATATATATATATATATATATTGTACGTACGCTATCGGGTAAACGGAGGAAATGAGAATCAACATCCAACAGAATAAACCTTTTGTTTGTAACAAATTTCCTTCGACAAAATCAAATTTATCTTGAAAATTCTGTCTTACATTCCCTGTCGATATACTGACACCTGATATCCTGTAATGGGCATTATACAGTGGTCATGTTCAGGCTATTGTTTTAAATTCACTGTAGGTGAGTGTAGGTGTATCGATTGTCAACTCAATAAACTACTGGGTGACGAGTAATATATATTCTATAGTCCACACTGTATTTCATATCTAGGGGACACACTTACGTAAAAACATTGTGTCTACCTATATCTGTGTATGTATAGAAAAATATTTTTAATTTACTGTCAAACTGATACTAGAATACTAGACCACCATGGCGTGAAGTAATACCTTATTGATTGCAATTTTCTTTGAGAAAATCTCTTCATGATGAAGTAGCAATGGATCTAAGGCAATATATATTTTTTCATTCACTTATTATTAAAGTAAATATAGACAACCAGTAGCGTTATTGGTCTTCACTGTTCAAGATAAAAAATAATTTAAGCTATCTATAGCTACAGTACTTAGGTAAAAGTTTTATTAACTGGTTACAGGTGCTGTGTCTAAGTTAGAATACAAGAAAGTTATTTCAGAATATATATCTCTTCGTAGTATAACCTCCACAGAATATGGGATCTTGTCTTTGTTTCTATGTTTGTATTCAAATCAGAAATCTTTTTTATAATTATCACGTTTAAAGTCATTAAAAAACATTAAACAAGACTATAAATATAAATCCCTTTTCGGCAACACCTTCACAGATTTATTTCTATTTTTATGGCTTGCTGAGCAGAATTGCAATAGCTTGAAGTAGAAGAAATGGTTTGTTTTGGCTAATTTTCTCTAGATCAACTACATTTTTTTAATTGATATTCCAATGAATTATAGGATCCACTGTACCTCATTTTCTTAAACAAAACTCTTCTAAAACAGCACGAATCAATGAAATGAAAATAAAATTACAATATAACTTTTGATTAATTATTGATTCAGTTCGGATATTTTGCCAAGAAAATAATGCGGACATACACAATTTACTCGTTTCTTCGTAATGATTTCCTTTGATTTGGCACAAATGGCATATATACAAGTCGAAAACTGCAGACTATTAAGATGTTTATGCCTTAGATGATAGCATAAATGACGTAGTTAAATTGAATTTGCTTCCCTTACAATAAGATAACGTCGGGAAAATGTATCCTTCTATTTATAAGTATTATAAATTAGGCATAAAATCAAATATCTAAATAATCAATATAGTTCTAACAACAACACCATACAAGACAAGGAAATACATATTTATCTTCATATCTACTAATAAATCACTGATTTCCCTTATCATTCTATACCTTCCCCTCACTTTGCTTCCATTTATTTCTAGTTTCTAAAATCCATACAAATAATAAAAGTGATATAAAATGTAACATTACACAAAAGTATGGAACCGTATTGTTTTCAATATTCAAAGATATTGTGATGTTCAATTCAATTTTTGTTTAAGAACTCTATCCATTTATCTTGTTTTAATACAATATTATCTAGATTGCTAGATTTTCCTGTCAAACAACGAAATAAATACAAATCAAGGCTTTTATATTACTAACATTTCTGATAATGCTAATCAACTTTTATTGTACCGATAGGAGTTTAATAATAATAATAACTGTGTTAATGAATATATATATATATATATAAAAGAGTCAGGACCCCGACGGCTGAGCTTCGGCCAAGCTGTCGAAACGGCCAGAGCTCAGTCGAGATATAAAAAATAGAGAAGCAAAAACCAACCAAACAGTGAGTGTGTTCTGTTATTATTTCTGGCAATATTATTACAACAATATGACCCTCCCCAAGTACATATATATATATTGTTATACTTTGGGAGGGTCATGTTGCCAATAAGAAACACACGCACCAGTGTTTCACTTCAATTTATTATAATAAATTTATAAATTTCTGGTTGGTTGGTTGGTTCCACAACCAGATAGTTGTTTATATATTGTCAAAGTTCTTTCGTCACACATTCTGCGACCTCTTCAGTGACTGGGGATTCTTTTCTTTGTTTTTGTGCCTCTCCTTTGTTCTGCCCTACGCCATTTTGTTTCTGTTGGTGTGTTGTGTGCTCAGTCTGCGCATGCGCCACATCTGTATGTGTGTGTTTATATTCGTTTATTTATTTGCTTATTTACATGTTACCGGTTGGTTGTTTGTTCTATGTGCGTGTGTGTTTTCATTTTGTCCTTAATTGCAAGCTGTGATGTTGCTGTTCCACTCATATCTTCTATTTAATTTTGGTTGTAATTCTTTTATGTCCATTGCCTCTGTGATTTATCTAAACATTGCCTCTTTTCTGTGTGTAGATTCTATTTTTATTTCTATGTTCTCTAATTTACCCCCATGTTCTATTTTAGCACGCTGGTAGAGTACAGATGACTCCTTACTATCTTGAAGGTCTCGCCAGTGTTCATTTATCCGTTCCCCTACACTACGAGCTGTCTCACCTATGTACACTATATTTTTGTCTCTACATTGTCCCTCAGTACATCCTACGGCGAGAGTAACCGATCTAGGGACCTAACAAACTGCATAATAGGTAGTATGGATGTTGTGTCCCTGTGTCCATCTATTGACTTGGATTTTGCTGTGGAGAAATGCGTAGAAATGATCAGTGTGAGCAATGTTGAGTTCCGTGGGATTGAAACCAGTGAGCTGGGACTCCTACTTGAGCTTACCTATAGTAATAGTTACCTAGACACGTATGACCTTAGCAACCTGTGCCCTACAAGACCAGCAAGAGGCAGACCACCTACCATTGCCTCAATGGCCAAGTGGACCCACACGGATGGATGGAGCGGGTGAACCAGGGCCATGCGGACACCCGAAAGCCACGATGGACTGAAGAAAGTGGTTGCACGTGCGGTGGAGGCCAGCGTAAAACAAACCCTTAGAGAACATATGTTCAAATTTTGTGGAAAAGCATATGCCCAAGAGGAGGGAGCAGCCATTGGTGTTGGCATTGCAGGCGACATGGCTGACTTATTCATGGTATGGTGGGACGGTGGACTTAGACTTAAACTTAAAGAGAAATTAGAAGACCCCTTGACCCTGATGGTGTGCTCCCGCTGCGTTGATGATATAAACATCGTGGTTGAGACACCCCCACTAGAGAACAGTCAGGAACTAGAGAGGAGCACAATGGAAAGCATCCAGCGGGTGGCTAACTGCATCCACCAGAGTATTAGAGTTACTATAGACTACCCGGGTAAACACCCCAACCATCGATTGCCTGTACTGGACACAGAGCTCTGGTTAGATACCATTAATAACAAAAAACAAATCCTCCATTCCCAATTATGCCAAACCCATGACTTCCAAACATCTGATCCACCGAAACTCAGCTGTTTCGGACCATACCAAAATCAACGTGCTGATTGCGGATTTGGTACGGGTGATGAGAAACATGTCCCGCATGTGCAACCCCGAAGAACTAAAGAGACACATACAACACTTCATCCACCGTATGCAGTTCACTGGTGGCGGTCAGAGAGATAAAATCAGAGTGTATAGAGGAGCCGGGACCAAATGGGAAAAAATGGTAAATAATGACACAAATGGGACCTGCCCCTTGTATAGGAGTGGAATGGGGAGAGCCTGGAGTGAGGCTAATGGAGTGGATTCATGGTGTGATAGCAATAAATGCCAGAGTGTAATGTTCATCGATACAACCCCTAGAGGTGAATTAGCTTACAAATTTAGAAGGGCCCTAGATAGACATGGGTTTGGTATTAAGATAGTGGAAAGACCGGGTACCTCCGTGAAGGCACTTGTTGGCAAGACATGCCCTTTTCAGGGACCCCCCTGTGTGGATAAGAGATGTATGGCCTGTAAAATGAACCCCCATATTGACTGTGGAACTAGAAATGTGGTGTATGGCGTAGGATGTACTGAGGGACAATGTAGAGACAAAAATATAGTGTACATAGGTGAGACAGCTCGTAGTGTAGGGGAACGGATAAATGAACACTGGCGAGACCTTCAAGATAGTAAGAAGTCATCTGTACTCTACCAGCGTGCTAAAATAGAACATGGGGGTAAATTAGAGAACATAGAAATAAAAATAGAATCTACACACAGAAAAGACGCAATGTTTAGAGAAATCACAGAGGCAATGGACATAAAAGAATTACAACCAAAATTAAATAGAAGATATGAGTGGAACAGCAACATCACAGCTTGCAATTAAGGACAAAATGAAAACACACACGCACATAGAACAAACAACCAACCGGTAACATGTAAATAAACAAATAAATAAACGAATATAAACACACACAGACACCCGGATGTGGCGCATGCGCAGACTGAGCACACAACACACACACAGAAACAAAATGGCGTAGGACAGAACAAAGAAGAGGCACAAAAACAAAGAAACGGATCCCCAGTCACTGAAGAGGTCACAGAATGTGTGACGAAAGAACTTTGACAATATATAAACAACTATCTGGTTGTGGAACCAACCAACCAACCAGAAATTTATAAATTCCTAAATTTATAAATTTATTATAATAAATTGAAGTGAAGCAACTGGTGCGTGTGTTTCTTATTGTCAACATGACCCTCCCAAAGTATAACAATATCGGTTGCAACACACGTTTTCAGATAAAGAATCTTGCTAAACAAATTCAGAAACGATATATATATATATATATATATATATATTATATATATATATATATTATATATATATATATATGAAAAGATCAGGACCCCAACGCCTGAGCTCCGGGTGTTTCAACAGCTAGATCCTTTCATATTAACCACTCTACTACCCCAGGTATCGAGTGCTCTGGTGGGTTATGGTCCACCTGGTATCTTATCACACCCTCTCTGATATATATATATATATATATATATATATATATATATATATATATATATATATATATATATATATATATATATCAAGGGATTTACCTCCTAATACCAGTACAGGAACTCTCCCTCCCACAGCCCACAAAGGTCGTCAAAACGTACTCAAACTATCATGTACACCTCTCACAACACACACACACACATTCACACCCACTCGAAACCCCATCATTTGCCGCTACTCTTTACGCTATAGAATATGTACGGCTAGTGGCTGCAAATTCACCCATTTACCTAGGACAAAACTGTCTATCCCCACAAACAACAGCCACCACCATAATATATACTCTAATTTAACACCAACACAACCACCAATAACTCAAACAAGGAATCCACAAATCTGCCGCTTTTCCCAGCGAGACAGATTGTGTTTACACCGGGTGTGTCCCTTTACCCATCTCCCGGGGACTCGTCGGACAAATGAAAATAAAAATAAAAATAAAAGCAAAAACAAAAACCATAACCTACATAAAAATAACCACTACCACAGTCACCAACAATCCCCTAAACAGGAAACTTCTTCCTCTTTTTCAGCCATAATGAATCTGGCAAAAGAACTGGAAAAAAACATTCGAGCTATCACTCAGCACCACCCTCCACTATCACCCCACTGCACAAACTACCATTGCTGCCATTAACAAACAAACAAATTAACAACACACCAAAACAATTAAAACCATCCACTCTCGCCTCAACATTTTTGCTTAACGCTTAAGGCATCAGACCTTCCACCAATACTAAAAAATGGAAGATCAAATTCCTGGAGGACTGGGTTGATGTCCATCCAAACCACATCCCTTTCTTCGTCCTCACTGAAACCCATCTCAGTAACCTCCACTTGGAAGCCGAGGTGAAAGTGAAAAATTTCATAGCCATCCGTGCTGATCGCGCTGGCAGAAGAAAGGGTGAGACTGCCATTTATGTCCATAATTCTTTCTCAACAGAGGCTATGAACATATTTTCTAATGAATACTGCGAAGCAGTCACTGTATTCAGTCAAACCAACAACCTAATAGTAGTTGGGCTCTATAGGCCACCCCAAACGCCTCTACCATGCTTCAAGGAATGCCTCAAAAGCATAAAGTGTTTCATCCAAGAGTGTCACCCTGACAACATCTTAATGATGGGGGACTTCAACATCCCCGGAGTTGACTGGTCCACAAACAGCCTGCCACCAGGTTCTTCTGCCTCAACCTCTGACAGGGAAGCAGTGGAATCGCTTCTTGACTTCATGGATGATTTCTTCCTGTCCCAACTGGTGCTCGAACCAACGAGGTGCCACAAAAACATCCTAGACTTAATTTTCAGCAATCACACTGACACTATCCACAATATATTGCAGTGGAGAAAACTCTACTCTCTGATCATGACATGTTTCTCTGTGATCTGAGATTCCACCGTCCAATATGCAAACCCAATGTCATCTCTCCTGTCCATCCGTTTGATGCTATGGATTTCCACAATGCAAACTGGGAAGCGATCAGTCATGATCTTGCACATGACGACTGGTCCTTCACGCACACTCACACACCCACTAACATCAAAAAGTCCTGGCAGACATTTGTGGACACTGTTACAAACATATGCACAAAACACACCCCATTAAGAACTATAAACAAATCTAAGAGCAGAATCCCTAGAAATAGAAAAACGCTCATCAGGAAAATTAAGAAAACTAACAAAAAAAGCAGCAAGCTGAAATACTATCAGCAGCAACACACCAACTTGACTGCCATTTCATCACTAGAGATTAACAAACATAACATCCAAAACAATATGATATCTATCATCAACAATCAGAGAAGAGTCACAGCCAAAGATAGTTAGTTGTCACCGAAATATATATAGCAGTAATAAACGAAGCTAAATTTTAAATATTTGGCTTATTTATTTTAGTTTATTTTACATTACTCCGGAGTAACCAAACCAAACTGCGCACTTCGTTGAGTGCTCCAATCTGCATACTGAGGTGTCGGCAAACAACCAACATATACTCAATATATATATATATATATATATAATATAGGAAGATCTGTCAGTAACAGTAGTGCTATATATATATATATATATATATATATATATATATATAATTGATTCAGTAGATTAGAGGTTTACTGAGGAAGGTACCAAAATCAGCACTCCATGCTATGGCAGAGTGTATATAATAAAAACAAAGATAGGTTTCACATAAAGGTCTTTATTGATTATACGACCGTTTCAGAGATAAGTGGATCAAGATCCATGTAAATGTTGATCCATGGATCCTGAGCCACCCATCGGTGAAACGATCGTAACAGTGTATAATTAATAAAGACCTTAACGTGAAAACTCGCTTTGATTTACCCCCCCCCCCCCCACACACACACCATACACACACACACACACACACATATATATATGGTGTTTAAATATGTGTGTATGCATCTTTGGATGTACACTAGCAGAATGGCCCTTGTTAATGAAACCATATTCTGTTCTTTAGAAACATTACTTTATTTGTTTAAAAATACAAAATGGTTCTCAACCGGTGTCTATATGGCTCCTGGGATTCCATAGTAGCATTTTAGGCGTCCATGAAAAAAGAATTGACCTCAAAGAAAATATCTTAAGTCTTAGAGAAAGAAAGCAAATTAAAAAAAATCCAATATATAGATCAGTTAACCACAGCAGTTGTTCAGAAAATTCCCTGGGGAATTAATAGAAATCTAAAGAAATCATACTGGAGCAAATATATAAGCAACAACAAGCAGAAGCAGTGGTGAGGAAATGTAAATATAATCATATACGCATCCTTTTCCATTTTAGAGAGTTTTAAATCCCACTATCTCAAGCTAAATTTATTTAGTCAAATCATGGCAAAAGCTTCTATTTAATAACACTCACACACACAGACACAAACAGACACATATATATGTATATATTCACTCATATGAACAAAATTGTCTCCAGTTTTTATTATCTATCTATCTATCTATCTATCTATCTATCTATCTATCTATCTATCTATCTATCTATCTATCTATCTACATATCTATCTATCTCTATATATACATGTATATATATATACTAGATCTAGCAACTCATGATATTATAATATTATAAAATTAAATCAAATTATTTAGAACTACAAGTGAAGTCATTCTTTTCCTTTTTTTTTCAAACACACACACACACACACACACACACACACACACACACACACACACACACACACACACACACACACACACGCACACGCACACACACACACACACACACGCCGCACGCACACACACATATATATATATAGTAATAATAATAAATTTGAAGACTAAAATCCAAAGAGGGCTCGATAAGGATAAATATATATCAAATATATAAGAACCGTAGAGCAAATATTTATTAAAATAACAGATTAAAGTTTAAGCAAAGAATTGCTGCATTCACCCTTAACGTTAAGGGTGAAAGCAGCGATTCTTTGCTTAGACTTTAATCTGTTATTTTAATAAATAAATATATATATATATATATATATATATATATATATATATATATGTATATATATCCAAAATTAAGATAAATTAAATGAATTTAATCTAAATCAAAATTATGGGTGTCATGCCAGAACGGCATGCGCCATATCACCCGGAAAAATAAGCTCAAAGATTCTATCGAGTAGGTCCGAGCATTTTATAATAACTAGAAATTGATTAACATATATATAAACATGAATAATCACAGGAGATAATTTTTACAAGCTTGTAACCACACATAGCTAGGTAGGTAACTAAATAAAGTTGACTAGAACTTCAAAAATAGATACCTTATAATATGATTAATCTTCCCTGTATATATTCCATTAAAGAAAAATATTTCACCAATTAATCAGATGGTAAATCACGGAAGTGGATATTTTTGGATTTTCAACAAGGAAGAAAAATTTCAAGCAATCCATGTTTACACTACGAGTTCAAATCTGCAACTGGCTACTACCACGTGTTGAATTTACACATCATAGCAGCTTCGTCTCAATGGCGTGAATAGGGTTATCGACAACTAGAAACAGCAGCCGATTCCTTTCAACAGAGTTAGCTCTACAATTAAGGAGCCGTATTTATATATCTATATCCAAAATTAAGATAAATTAAATGAATTTAATCTAAATCAAAATTATGGGTGTCATGCCAGAACGGCATGCGCCATATAACCCGGAAAAATAAGCTCAAAGATTCTATCGAGTAGGTCCGAGCATTTTATAATAACTAGAAAGTGATTAACATATATATAAACATGAATAATCACAGGAGATAATTATCTCCTGTGATTATTCATGTTTATATATATGTTAATCAATTTCTAGTTATTATATATATATATATATATATACACACACACACATATATATATATATATACACACATATATATATATATGTATATATATATATTTATTTATTTATAAGTTATTACAGGTTGAATCGGGGGTAACCAAATTAAGTAAGGTACTCAATACATAGCAGAGTATAAATGTTTTAATATAGAAAAGCTTCTACAGGACTAGAACTGTTTCATTGGTAAGAAATCATCAGGAAGCCCTGATGATTTCTCACGAATGAAACAGTTCTAGTCCTGTAGAAGCGTTTCTGTATTAAATATATATATATATACATATAGTACGTTATTCCGGGTTGAATCGGAGGTAACCACAGTAAGTAAGGTACTCAATACATTGCAGAGTATAAAAGTTTTAATATAGATGAGATTCTACAGGACTAGAACTGTTACATTCTTTAGAAATCATCAGAAAAGTTCTAGTCCTGTAGAATCTCATCTATATATATATATATATATATATATATATATATATATATATATATATATATATATATATATATATATATATATATATATATATACATTATATATATATATTTAAAAGAGTCGAAGCCAGTGCTGAAACATATGTACAAACTTTGTTTGCATTTTGTAATTGTTCGATATCGATCAGCTCAGGGTACAATGAATGTAATGGGTCCCGACTCTGTTTCGACATCTCGTCAGATATGCGTGCTTATATGTGAAATGACACATCTAAATTGTTGACAGAGACTCTGAGATCCATTTATATACACTTATTATAAACCATCAAACGAGCCTGGTTGTAATCTCCTGGGACCGAGAAGTGGAACTGGGGAGAAAGCCAGTCACCAAGATTAAGAAAGAAGAGCTTTATGGACTCGTCATAGTCCTCTCCTGAATGATCTCCAGAAAGCAATACACTCAGTGGATATTCAACCGTCTCCTTCCTCTTTTGCTTACAAAAATATTCCATGGGCTCTATATAGCCCAGCATAGTTTGCTAATGAGATTTATATATAAACAGTGGGAAACTGGGACCAGATAAAGGGTAAACAATCTCAAAGACTGGCTTGAAAACCAGTTCAAGAATGTGATGGCAGCAAGTCAGCCACAATATGGGCTTTTTCAGAGCTGCGTCAATTTTCGTATTGTCTCCTTGGTGCATGCTGGTGTTACTGCTAGTGGTGTTGAAGGACAAACCAATTATTCTATCCTCAATTTTGAGTTGTTGAATTTCCTGTAAATAAACCGGGTGGTCTAGGGGTGACAATTTGATGGAAAAGGGTAGAATAAAGGCTAAATTAACTAGGAGTTATAACAGGGCCAGAAAAAATCGATAGATTAAGAAAGATATGCATCAATATTAAGGCGGCAAGTTCTTTAAAAGGTCTTAGAATCGTGAGAACACACACATACACACACATACATATATATATGTACACACACACACATATATATATATATATATATATATATATATGCATCTGAAATATTAGTTGGAGTGAAAATACCTGAGCCAAAGAATATACGTATTTTGAAAAAAAACACTTTTTTTCTCTGCGCAAATAAAGCTAAATAAAACGAGACACTAATAAGGAGGTGTGAAATGTCAGGAATGTAAGGATATTAAATAAATAAATATAGAAAGCTCAAAGAACATTTATATTTTGTATCTTAAAGAATGTATATTTTGTATGTTAAAGAATGGCAGAATTTATTTAAATAAACAGATTATGTTGTGCTGAAATGAAAATAATCTTTGAAAATTAAATTTAATACTAAAAAACAACAACAACACTAACATTATAATTCAAATAAGTAAATATCCCAGATTGACTAATGCAGATAAAGAAAATATACCAATTATATTTTCATCTAAAATGATTTCCAGAACTAGTTAATGAAATTATGTATAAAACGCTGGCATGTCTGATGGATTACAAAGTTCGCATTGCAACCAGGGGTTCCAAAATTTGCCATTTCGACAAACATAGTCTGATCGAATAGATACCAGACTTAAAAAATATAAAATGGTTTCGATATGGTTGACTAAACCCATGTATGGCTGCAGTCCAGTGGTCACGGTGTTGTTTCGGCATTTCAAGCCTGGCAGAGCCTATCCCTCTCGAGGCCTGAGTATAGCAGATTTCTTTCAGCGAATGATCGAATGAGAGATGAAGGAAGTGGGTAAAAGATGTAGAGGAAACATCGACCGCAGTACTAGATTAGTACTTTTTTATCTCGAAAGAATGAAAGGCAAATTTCTAACGACTCGACTCTGATAATTCGCCGCCTGTGAAGGCAGGAAAGATATATATATATGTTTTTCTATCAAAATCGAACTCAGTGCTCAAATCTTGTCCCCTGTCAGCAAATGAAAAAATGCATCCTTTGAAAGTCAGCCAAAAAGGTAAAACGATTGAAATGTCTTTAAACAAGTCCCCTGTATTGAAACTGATCGCTCTTAAAGACAGCACACCAATTGACAGAAGAAAATACAAAGAACCTCTCTCTCTCTCTCTCTCTCTCTCTCTCTCTCTCTCATTCATTCTCTCTATCATCACAGGATAAATCATTAAAGTAAAGACAAAAGAAATAATAAATCACACATCATAAACCTACTATTAACATACATATAGTAAATATACAAACTATAAATGACAAGATTTTATAGTTCACTTGAAAATAAGAAGACAGTAAAATACTAGTTGTTCGTAAGAAAAGAAAAAAAAACAATGAAAAGTAATTAACTGGTTTACTCTTGGACTAAAGATTGTTATCGTTAACAGATACTGAAATGAGGTGATGGACAGAGAAAATAAACGTCTGTTAAAAATGAAGAGATGTCTACACACAGACACATATACATATATATTACACACACACACACACACACACACACACACACACACACACACACACACACACACACACACACACACATATATATATATATATATATATATATATATATATATATATATATATATTCATATATGTGCGTGTGTATATTTATGCATGTAAATATATATATATATATTTATATATATATATATATATATATATATATGTGTGTGTGTGTTTATATATATATGTGTGTGTGTACATTACTCAATATAGACTATTCTATTTTCACAGTAAAAGCTTTATCTCATATAGTATCTAACATAATATCAAATCTATGGGATTTTGATATTATTTATTTTGAGAACAATACCTTAACATCTGTATGAGTGGCCAGTTAAAGCCAGTTTGAACAGAAAGAATTGAGAGAATTTTGGCCGGATATGGCCGGTTTAAATGCTAAAGGGTTTAAACTATCAAATGGAATAACAAAACGAGATTGTCAGGGACTAGAAACAACGTAGGTTTTAACTATGATAACCCATCTCTCATATCTTACATAAACTTGTAAATGGAAATATATATGCATAAGCATGTATACACAATATTTGATTTTCTTGCATCCAACCATTCTATGAAGTGGGTTTTTATTTCATTTCCCATGGTGTCAATAAAACGAATCTCTTCACCATATAGGCTTCATGGGGTTCACGGCTTTTCCAGCGATAGCACGTCCAGACACCAGGTGGTGAAGGCTTACTTGATACAGGTAACGCCCAGGAGCGACATGACGTAAAGATAGACGGTGCCATGGGATGATGGAATCCCAGAACCGCCGTCGACATTACAGCTATCGATGTTCACTGCGCTAAATTTGGTATAAGTTTTCACGAAGAGCTGTGTTCTTCACCGATGGATGTGCTGATTGATACCTTGATCAGATATACATACACGTATACATCCATCCATACACACATAGGCTCCCTTCAGAAATCCTCTCTCTATATATATATACATGTGTGTGTATAATTATATATATATATATATATATATATATATATATATATATATATATATATGTATGTATACATAGATGTATACAAACATACACTATACAAACACCGATATATATATATATATATATATATATATATATATATATATATATATATATATATATATATATATATATATATATATATATACAGACAGAAATGCAAAAGAGAGACCAAGATAGACAAGGAGGGAGGGTGCGAAGTAGTGTGAGAGAGCGATTCGGATTGAGAACTAAACACATAGATCCTATTTCCAAATATAGTTAGAAAAACAGATCGATAGACATGCAGATATATCGATTAATAAGTGTATTAGTAAAGTGAGAACTAAGATAATGCGGCACGGTTTGATGAGTAGAACAAATCTTTCCCCATTCATTTAATATGGTTGCCATTGATATAAATCAAATGGTATATGATATGAACAAATATACTCGCTGAGTTTTGATTTTGTATGTAAGTGTATGTGGGTGTATATATATATATATATATATATATATATATATATATATATATATATATATATATATATATGTATATATATGTAAGTTATAAGAATCAAAGATGTGTTCAAAACATTTATATGCTTACAATTGTTTCCTCCAAACCGAGGTTTGGTTTCTTTGGACCAATTTATTAATGAATGAACACTTATATGACCTCCTTTTCAACCCAAGAGACATACAGATACATATGCAAACATTGTTGCTTGGTGGGTCGACATCCATTACAGCATTTAGTGTGGCAGTATACATTTAGAGATTACATTCATATTAAAAGAGGACAAAATCAAAAATACAGGTTAAAATACAACATGAAATTAATGCGATAGGATAGTCATAAGCAGTTATTGAGTGCAATAGTTACACGTGTGGAAAGCACGTGCGTCTTGTTTATATAATGCTATAGTGTGGCAGAGTGTTACATGTAATATAAGCACTTAAACGGGTGATCAAGAGTGTTAAGGGGGTCGAACTGGTAATGAATCCATTATATGAATGTTATAGCCTGTGCGTGGAGAAATAATTCGATGTCGATTCTCGCAACTTAACAACCTGCTTTATTGAGCTAAAGACCAACAAACTACGATTCTCTAACAGGATCGTCAAACGCCCAATATCGAATCGTCGTGGATTATGTGAGGGGCATATAATCTGAATAATACTCTCCCCGGACTGTAAAAATGGTGCTGTGCATGAAATCCATATCATCGCTTTGCCACGCATTTCCAATATTTTTAATGCTTATATTATTTCTCCAAACAACTGACCTAAGAGAAGTATAAATAAATAGATAAATAAATAAATAAATAAATACATACACAAGCACAATAACAACAAACACATATAAACACACACTAGTAAACATAGAACACATTAACCAATACACAGTCACCCAATCACGAACACACATCAAACAAAACACTATACACATACGCAAACGCATGCGCAAAGAAGACAAAATAAAATAAACAAACAAACAAATAAATAAATAAATATATAAACAGATTAAATAAAGGTGGCGTAGAAATACAATGCAACGGGAGGATTCTATAGCACCACTGACGATGTTGCAGATGTGCAACGAAAGAACTTTGATAAACTATATATATGTGTTTGTGTCTATATTGTATCTGTATTATTTTTGACCGTTGGTCAGTCAATGGCAACATTGAGGACCGCATACATTTGATTACCGATATAAAAGACACAGAAGCGAAAAGCGAAAACCAACCAAAAAGTGAGTGTGTTCTGTTATTAATTCTGGCAATATTACACAAATATGACCCTCCCCAAGTATAACAATATATATATAAATATTTATATATATATATATATATATATATATATATATATATATATATATATATATATATATATAATATATATATATATATATATATATATATATATATATATATATATATTTATATGTATTGGCAGCATGCCCCTCCCAAAATATAACAATATTTATATATATATATATATATATATATATATATACATATATATATATATATATATATATATATATATATATATATATATATATATATATATATATATATATATATATATATATATATATATATATATATATATATGTTCTTATTTTATATATATCTATTATGTGTCTGTGTATGTATATATCTTCTTTGAAGGTATTCATAATTCTAGAAAAATATAAAATCCTGCTATGGACGCTGTCCAATTATACTTCCCACATGCTCCTTTGTTACATTTAGTCATGATTGTCATCTTGGCCATTATCCATTGTAACATATATATATCTGTGCATATACATGTGTGTGTGTGTTTATATATTTATAAATATTTATATAATATATATATATATATATATATATATATAGAAATAAGAGGGATCAGATGTTGTTTACTCGAGAGAAGGCTACGTTGGTATGGTCACGTGATGCGCATGAAAGACGATAGCTGTATAACAAAGTGCAGGGCAATAAAGATATACGGTAGCCACCGAATAGGCAGACCCAGAAAAACCTGGGACGAGCTGATAAATTCCGACCTCACACACTTACACCTCTCCAAGACAATGTCACTGGACCGAGACCTTTGGCGGTACTCAGTAATAGAGAAGACCCGCCTTACCTAAATACAAAGTAAAACCTACTACAGTCAGTAGGCATCTCTAACAAAATACACCCCCGACCCACCCACCCCACCCCATCCACACCGCACCTTTCAATGTAAAGTTATGTTGGTGCCACAACATCCAGGCCGAAACAAATGAGATCGTGTAGGTGTCACGACAAAAAAACACACAGTCCACGCTGTAATGTGGCCGTGTAGGCAACACGGTAAAAACCTCCCATCCCCACACTGAAAATGTGGTTGGTGTTAGGAAGGGCATCCAGCTGTAGAAAACCCGCCAGACAGTCCTATGCGAGCAAGACAATCACTCTTGCCTCAAGTGGGAAAACTCCCGTCCAAACCCATGCAAGCGTGAAACACGGACGTTAAACGTTAATGATGATGATATATGTGTGTGTATTATATATATATATGATTCAATTTAGAAAACTACGTTGATCAGTTAATCCATAGACTTTGGTCGTAAACTGAAGGAAAGCACTCTACGTCGTTGTAGAAATGTTAAAAGATTATATATATATATATATATATATATATATATATATATATATATATATATATATATATATATATATATATATATATACATATACACATATATATATATATATATATATATATATATATATATATATATATATATATATATATATATATATATATATATATGTGTGTGTGTGTGTGTGTAATTTTATATATATATATATATATATATATATATACATACACACACACACACACACACACACACACACACACACACACACACACACACACACATATATATATATATATTATATATATATATATATTCTTCCATTAACATTAAAGGGATCTGGGTAGCCGCGGATTACAGAGTCAGGTAAGATCGATGCAGATAGAACCTTGAGCTGGTCAGTGGCGAAACGCGCGTTACCAACAATAAACGTAATGAAGGAGTAACCAATCGTCCTTGTTATCTTATTTAACTATAATTGTTTCTACTTTTGGCACAAGGCCAGCAATTCACCAGTGCATTACTGGTACTTTATGTTATCGACCGGCGGGATTTGAACTCAGAATGGCAAAGGCCGTAACTCTATGCGTCAAAGCATGGCGTTCCGCCCTCTACCGATACTGCCAATCCACCGTCTTATTTAACTATGATACACTCTGTATAGCTGTACACCTCGACACTGAAGTGAACCTAAATATCGAGTGCTCAACCAGGTGAACCTACATTAACTCCAAGTTACACTCCCTGGATATATATATTTATATTCAGATTGGAATAATTACATTTCAAATTCGTTATATATATCTATATCTATATTAATATATATATAGAGTAGGAGATATGTAGTAACATCTCAATAATTATTTTAAAAAAACGATATATTGTGGTAGAAAAATACGAAGGCCACATGATGACAAATGAAACAACTCAAAAGAAAGTAATGTTTTACCCAGTGTATTTTAGCCATGATATTTCGGGTCTATCACCTCCTTTTCACAGGTGAAGCTGAAATATTGACGATGTTTTGAGAGTCTTGGAAGAGGGCTCCAACACTGATGTCATCTACCTTGATTTCAGCAAGGCCTTTGATAGGGTTGATCATTAGATTCTACTGAAAACACTATCCAATATTGGTGTCTCTGGAAAGTTACTACAGTGGATCAAATGTTTCCTGACAGACAGAACCCAACATGTTGTAGTCGAAGGAGTAAAATCAAGCCTTGCCAAAGTCAGCAATGGCGTCCCACAAGGCACTGTGTTGGGCCCACTTCTTTTCACCATCTAAATTATCGACATTACTGACATAATCATGCACAGTGTTCTGGATAACCAAAGATGTGGGTTCGACTCCCATGTACATCAATACTCATCTTTTTCCATTTATCTGAGGGTTCTAAACCCTATTATCAGGCTAAAATTTCTTTAGTCAAAAATACGGTGAAAGCTATTCTATTTTTATATATTTATATATGTATATATATGGTGGGCGCACAGGCATTAGGATGCGTGTTTTCCTGCCAGTGACATATCAAATATATCGATTTTTGATCTGAGGAAACCGTTCTCATAAGCAACAGCAAATGCATGAAGGACATCTCGATTGCATGGAGAAGCGTGGAAATAATTATTATGATTAAACGATATATGTAACCTCAGCATCTTATTTTGTTATTTTTATAAAATTCTCCAACGTAACTAAAAACAACGTTGTTGAGAGCTTTCTCCTGCTTACTCCTGTTTTTACCAAAACCATCTTTTCCGAACACACACACACACACACACACACACACACATATATATATATATATATATATATATATATATATATACAAACGCACATATACACACACAGACACATACATACACACACACACACACACACACACACACATATATATATATATATATATATATATATATATATATATATATAGTATTAAGGATACTATTTATGGTTATGCAAATACAAAAACCTTCAGACAACTCCCAAATAAAGTTAAGCTCAACTACACCACTAGAAATAGCAGACTGCCCACTTTCAACCACCTCATCAAGACCCACAAGAATAGTACTAAGACACAAATAAGACCCATCGTCTCTAGCATAGAAGGAACCCTATACAAAATTTCCTGGCTCCTCTCCCAGGTCCTCAAGCCTCTACTCTCCACCTTTCCCGGGCATGTCAGTAGCCCCGACGAAGTTATACGTAGACTTCACCAATTCCAGCCAGAACAACTTAAACTAAATAGATACGCATTTAGCCTCGACGTTGTCTCCCTCTACACTACAGTCCCCGCTCATCCAGCTGTCGATTTATTGACGGACTGCGTGGTCGTAGAGGACATCCACTGCTACGGCCTCCATCCAACGGACATACACCAGCTTTTGTCCTTCACAGTAGACAACACGTACTTCACCTTCCACCACCACACATACAGACAGACAACAGGATTACCCATGGGATCCAGCCTATCGCGCCTGCTGGCCATCACCTATATGAACCAACTAGAATGCCGAGCCCTCAACACCTGCCATTCCCCTACCTTCTTCACCCGATATGTAGATGATATACTCATCCTTACATCACCCCATGAGGAGGCAGATAAAATATACACAACATTCTCCAGCATGAACGCCAGTATACAGTTCAGCATGGAACACCCCGATGACCGCGGATCCCTATCCCTACTGGACTTCCAACTCAGGGTAACAGAGGAAGGCAACATCCACACCTGCTTCTATAAAAAAAAGCCGCCAGCAGGGACCTGTTCGTACATTTAAGGAACGAACTAACACGTATCCGGAACAAATACACCGACGCTAGAGACCGAGACACACACACCACACATTTCCTGGAAGTACTCAAACTGAACGGATACACGACATCCACCACAAACCGTGCCAGAAAGAACAGAGGACATCACACCCGAGGCACTAACACTTGCTTCCTGAAGCTCCCACACTTCAGTGAAGAAACAACAACAGCCATCCGCAGAGCTATCAGACGAGAGGGACTAGATATCCAACTGGCCCACTCAGGTCCTTCTCTACGCGGACAGCTAACCAAAAGACACTCCACCAGACATGACAACTGCTGCAGACTAGCCAACTTCCCCATCAACGACACAGACCTATGCCACCAGGCTTACGTCGTATCAGACTAGAGTGTGACAAATGCAGCAACTTCTACGTAGGTAGCACCACCAGACCACACCACATAAGAATAAAAGAACACCTCAATACTAACGCTTCCTCATTTAAGAAGCACCTAGTTAAATGCAAAAACACCGACAAAACCATAACAGTTAGCATAGAAACTAAGGAAAGAAACCTCCGCAATCTTAGAATTAAGGAAGCATTAATTATAGACAAAACACAACCACCAATCAATAATAGACTAGAACTCAACACCCAATTTATAACTTGATAGAGCTTCTAGCCCCATATTTACACCCCCACACACACGCACACACACACGCACACACACATGCACGCACACACACACACACGCTTACACCTCCACTTATTCTCTCTCACACACAAACATAACACAAAAAGACCAGTTCTAACACGAGATAACATCTATCCCCCACATTTATGTATAGACATATCTTCGCACACTCACACCCACACACTCACATACTTACACCTTCATGTATTCTCCCACACACTTAAACAGGCATGTACAAAAAAACCCCTTTTAAACGGAGACTACTCGTTATCCACCTAACCTTAACTCTTTGACATTAGAGATCGAACAGATACTCTATACCATTTCCTGTCAGCATGACTTGGCAAGCTATTTAGAACACTGGTTTAACCGCTTTACTTCCCTCCGAAGAAGAGATATTATCTCGAAAATTAAGGACATTTAAATAAATCTAAGGTAAAAGACTAATTGTCAACAATATCTTTTGCATTTGCATACTTTATTCTATGTCCATACCTGCATTGTTTTGGCTTTATTATACATATACAAACGTTTATAAATATATATATATATATATAAATATCGCTCTCTCTCTCTCTCTCTCTCTCTCTCTCTCTCTCTCTCTCTAATATATATATATATATATATAGTTAAAAGAATAGAGGTGTAACACACAAGTTATTATATATTGGTAAACGGAATAGAAAATGGTGACAAATTGTTCACAGTTGAAAAATGGTTTAATTAGGAATAAAAGAGTATTAGTAATTGTATGGGTTAGTATTCAGTTGTGGTTTTAAGTTTTTAAGTTTTTACCGGTTGCGCATTTCTAAATGCTTTTCAAAAATAATTTTGAGATAGAGTGTCCGTGTTGTTTGCTCTGATATATATATATATATATATATATATATATATACACACACACACACACACATATATATATATATATACTCAATATATTAATATATGGAAACTATATTTATTAAACCATAATTATTTTATTATATACTAGCAGATGTACACGGCGTTGCTCGGGAAATGAATGACAGCCTGTTTGTCTGTATAAAGAGAGCCAAAGGTTGAGCAAAGAATTGAAATGTAATTGTAAAAAATAGTTTAACAAAATGGGTGTACAGTGACATGATCAAGTGAAATAAATGGCAACATAAAAACAATTCATGGGGTAGCTTGAGTTAATTGACATGAATGATTTCAGGTCCGGCCTTGCTGTATAGTAGATATGAGTAAGGGGATAAAGATGGAATAGACGCACCGTATGTCCTTCAGTAGACTAAACCCTATGCGCAAGATGGTGCTGCCACTACCACGTTGACCATCCACTGGACATAGAAATATCATTCCTTGAAGCAAATCGGCCTAGTACTTCAAAAGTTAAAAGGAGCCTAGGATTTGTACACAGACAGATACACACACAAAATCGATTTTTCGGCCCCAATATCGTTTTTGTTTTTGTACGAAACCAATATCGTGTTTGCTTTTGTCCAAAACCTGCTCTGGCATATAAGCAACATGTGTGCCAAATTTGGTTGAAATCGGCCTAGTACTTCAAAAGTTAAAAGGAGCCTAGTATTTGTACACAGACAGACACACAGACACACACACACACCGACTTGCTTTTATGTATATAGATATTTCAAGGGCAACCAAAGACAAACTTAACGGTTGAAGCTATCAAGTAAGCTTCACCCGTTAAGGTTGTCTTTTTTCCGGGTATGTCAATATTTATTTATAAAACAAATCCGTATTTTATCTGATGAAAGCGCACCATAATTTGCCTTGGTTGCTCTTGAAATATATATAATAAAATAATTATGGTTTTATAAATATCGTTTCCATTTATTAATATATTGAATATTTACTCCACTACATTGTTGAGTGCTTTATATCAGTTATAAACATTTTAAAGCTTGTTGAATCCCAACAAATTAAATATAACCTCGCACCTCGAGCTGTTCGCCGGAGAAACAATTGTAATACGTAATAAACTTGTGTTCCGCTGCATCACTGATTCTTTGTTTTCCATATTATATATATATATATATATATATATATATATATATATATATATACAAGGATCGGAATTAAGAGTATTCCGCAGTTCACAGTAATAATAATAATATTAGCTCAAAGAAGAATAGAGAATATTCTTCCGAGCTCAAATGCAAATATATTATACAAAGAGAAGTGTGTTACACAGTGAGATGTGTGTGAATAATTATTACAAGTGAGTTTTACCGTAATAATTCACACTCGTAATAATTCTTTACACACATCTCACTGTGTAACACACTTCTCTTTGTGTAATATATTTGTATATATATATATATATATATATATATATATATACATACATACGTATATACATATATATATATAATGCGAGTGTGTGTGTGAGGGAGAGGGAGAGAGAGATAGAGAGAGGGAGATATATATATATATATATATATATATATATATATATAGAGAGAGAGAGAGAGAGTAGTTAATATGAAGGATGTAGTAAAATATCAATAATTATTTTTAAAACACGATACAATGTGATAGAAATATACGAAGGCTAGATGATGACAAATGAAACAAATCGAAACAAAGTAATGTTTTACCCAGTGTATTTTAGCCATGATATTTCGGGTCTCCACCTCCTTTTCACAGGCGAAGCTGAAACAGTCTAAGACAAAATCAAATAAAACGAGCGATCGAAGTTTTCTTCTGTAAATTTCATCACCGCATTGTACCGGTTTAAAAAAATTATGTCTTTTACTATATATATATATATATATATATATATATATATATATATATATATATATATATATATCTAAGGCGGGTAAAATTTCCGAGAACCATGGACGAGTTCTGTCCAGCAGTCTCTGTCCCTCATTATCGCTGCCATGTCCTGCGTCTCCAACAGACCAGTGTCTGTCCTTAGGGCATCAACATACGTTAACCTTGGCCTTCCTCTTCTAGGGGCTCCCTATTATAATATAACAGGAGGCTGGACTGGTGAACCCGGTCATTGAAATGATCATAGTATAATAAACCTTTTAAGGAATTACACCAGTCTAGCCTCCTCTTATTTTATAATAATTAACTCCGTACTCGCACCACCAACTACACAAACGAAGACGGGTGAGCTGCATTACGTTGAGTGCTCTCCATAATATTACATCGAGGTTGACCATACGGAATGACCAGCTCTATCCAGTGGTAAACCAACAAATCTCTCTCTCTCTCTCTCTCTCTCTCTATATATATATATATATATATATATATATATATATATATATATATATATATATATATATATATATATATATATATATATTATTATTATTCTATGCACAAACACATATATGTAGAAAACTCGGACGGATTTTCTTCGTGGATACCTTAGGCGGTGATCACCTATCGCAACAACTATTGGTCACACTGCCTAATCTCGCTGCAACCATCCAAGGGCACATTGTATTCTAACAACCTCTGAGAGACGATGAGGCATATGAACATGTTGCCTCTTTCGCCTCAGTCAAAAACAAAAACATAAACACATTTTTTCTTCTCTGCCCTTTCTTTGCTTATTTCTTTAAAGTTTACCTTACTTCCGTTGGTATACATCTATTACGTAATTTACACCTGAAGATGTCACCAGGTTCTTACTTAACTTGGCCACTGAAATGTGCATATTGAGTTGATGGAAGATGTTTGGAAACCCGTGAAAATATTCTGCATCACTAATTCAAATGGCCAACTTTGTCACTCCTTTACATTCCGAATCTCCCTGAGAGTTACGTTAAGGGTACACGTGTTTATGGCGTGTTCAGCGAATTATACGTTAATGTCAATAGCAGGCTGTTCTATTGATCAAACGAATAAAACACTCAACAATCGATAATGATATTGGTTCTTTTAGAAAATAGAAATAGATTTTCTAAATTTTATTTTTTAAAACATTTTACATCTAATTAATTCTTTATTTCAAATGCAAATATTTGTTCGCTGTTTATTGTAATTTATTCATAAAGTATCCGCAGATATTTTAATGTAAATTATGTTGGCACCAATTTAGTTGAGAGAAAAGACACAGACTGGCAGGGTTGAAAGCACGTATCTAACCAACACGTAACCACCCTATGATGTAAGTGGTAACTGTCGCGTCCCACGTTAGTAAGCTTTTGTTCTTTTTACCAAAATTGTGAATGTATTGTGGGAGTGCGTGACCTAATGATAAAGCTATTGGATATATGATCATAATTGTGTGGGTTCGTTTCCTGGATTGGGTTGTATGTTGTGTTCTTGAGCAAAACACTTCATTTCACGTTACTCCAGTATACTCAGATGAAAATGAGTACCAACAAGAGCTGGGTGTTTAACGCTGTGATGGATTGCCGTCTTGTCCAGAGGAAAGTCTTGCACTTTCAATCGCTTCACACTATGGAAACCAGGATACACATCGGACTGATGAACCACCGGATTCGAGACAGACCTTAGACTAGACTTATTGTCGAATAACGTTTCTCCTTAGTTCAATTCTCAATATACTGATTTCATTTTCCCTTTACATTATAAAACTAGGATATGGTAAAGTAACTAAACGAATATATAAGGATGTTGATTAGAATCAGCAATATTTGGCGAAATGAGAGCAAAATTACGTTTACAATATTTTAGATAAAACATTTCTGTATTATGTATGGCAAAAATGTTTTGATCAGTTTCATATCCGATCTTTAGCAATTTTTTCCCGGGATGCGTGTATAGTACTGGATTGGTGGCAACTAAGAAGGTAGCCGAACAGAATAAATTTCTAAAATAATAGGAATTATCGGCAAATTATTGTTTTCAATCTGCAGTGGTCAAGATGTTTGGAAGAGCTGACAAATGATAAAGTAGTTCAAGTCCATTTTGGTGGCAAGTCTTACCAAATTATCATTCACGGCAATGCTGCGAGTGTTTTGGAAGGAAATTGTTACAATGAAACTCTAGCGAAAATCTTTGTGGGGTGTGTTTTAGTGTGTGTGCGTGTCTTCGCTTTTTCTCTTTTTTTTATTTAAATATTTTGTTTTTAATTTCATGTAATTTCATGCGAAAACAATTATTATAGTTACTTGTATCTTAACTAACAATAACTAATAATACTTAAATATAATAACAGTCTTAACCACTAAGCCAGAAATGGAAAACTTGTGGCCCTCTATGCCATTCAGTGCGGCTTTTTGAAAGAATAAACAATTTCCAATAAATCTTTAATGTTTATTTACATGATTTTATCTATCTCTTATTATTTTAATTTAAACCATAAGACGAACGTAATTTAGATAGGAAGGAGTAAAAGAAAATTCAACGAAATTATCCACACTGACAGACAGCCAGAATGTAAAAAATTAGTAGATTATAAGAGCCAATATCAAAATACTTTCCTACAACAAGCAGTCACAACAAACTCATTAAAAGTTAGATTTAGAATTGAAGTTTTCCATTTTTTCTTAGTTCATAATAATTAGATTTTGACAAAATAATGTAAATTTTAAGAATATATAATTATGGTTTCTTGAATGTCTCCTTATTGTATTACAAGTAACTTAATGCGGCCTTTCAACATGAAAAGGTTCCCCACCTCTGCTCTAAGCTGCTGACGAATTTATAGTCAATACATCATTTTTAAGTCATCTGAATATCTTATTCAAGAAATCCAGGCGTAGTAATCTGAGTTTGCACAAAACCTACTGATTGCGTTTTAAGTATTATATGTATTATTCCAATGGATTAATTATTGGATTTGAGATATGATTCTCTATTGCTTGAGCTTATTGATTTACAATCATACAGGTTGTGGATACGAATATTCGTACCCGACTACTAGAAGCCGCATTGTTATCATGACCATATGCTGTAAGCAACGGTATGGCCAATACTAATATACAATGATTCTTGCGACTAATACTTGAAGGTAAATAGTCTCTACCAAACTGACTGCATATAAACATACATCGTAAAAACGAAGAATTGATAATGGGGTTCACTAGATAGAGACAAACAGACAACAGAGGAGAAGAGAAAGAAAGGGGAGAGAGAAAGCGCGAGGAGACAGAAAGATGATAGAGCGAAAGAGAGAGAGAATAGAAAGAAAAAGAGAGAGAAAAGAAAGAAATAGAGAGGAGAGAGAGAGAGAGAAAGACAGAGGAGAGAGAGGGAGAGTGAGAGAGAGAGAGAGAGAGAGAGAGAGAGAGAGAGAGAGAGAGAGAGACTAGAGGAAGAGAACGGAGAGAAAAAGAAAGAGAGATGCACGGACATACATACACATAGACAGACGAACATACAGGCAGAGAGGCAGATATGTTGAGGCAATGAGAGAGAGGCCCATATACCGGTGTTACACTAAACGCTTTCGAATGATAAATACTGTAACTTCGTTTCATATAACTTGTAATGCTCTTTGAGAGAAATTGGTTATTATGACTTGTCGCATTTCACACCAATAAATTAGGGTTTATTTTCTGCAGTCTAATTGATCTTAGATATATATCAGATACTGTAGAATATATATTGACTATGATAATATCTCTAATTTCATTAAGTCTCTTGCTATGGTTATGGTTAGTTTTAAGTATACGTGATCAACACATTTAAAATAAATAAAGATCTAATGAAACCTTTATTATAATTACACTATTTATCTGTCCAACGTGTCCGAAGTTGGACATTTGTGAAGGGTCAACGAGTTAAATTCCAACAAGTAAGTATGAGTAGTACAATCGATTGTTACATTCGTACTTTTCTATCAAATTGGCCTTCTGCCTAGACGAATCAAATCATTGTAAAGCTATTTTGAGGATAAAAGTTGTGTGTACATACAGCTGTAAATATTGTGGTTAGCTAATTGGTTCCTGGCATTAAAATAATTAAGTCTCAATATAACAAAACCGCAGAGGAAAAGGTAATGTCCAAGTAAGCACATTTAGCTAGTAAGTTTCAATTGTTGGTCGAAGATATTCATTTCATACACCATGATGTCCATTTTATTTACATGCTAAATATGTATGATGAAGGTACATGGCTCAATGGTAAAGTTATTTAGCTCACGATCATAAGAAGTTGAGTTCGATTCACTGCGGTGCGTTTTGTCCGTGAGCAAAACACTATATTTTACTTTGCTCAAGTCCATTGTGCCTTTAAACATGACACATTATTTCACTTTGTTCCAGTCCATTGTGCCTTTAAGCATGACACATTATTTCACTTTGCTCCAGTCTATTGAGTCCTTGAGCAAGACGCTTTATTTGACTTTCCTCCAGCCCATTGAGTCCTTGAGCAACACACTATTTCACCTTGCTCCAGTCCATTGTGTCCTCGAGAAAGACACTTTATTTCATTTTCCTCCAGTCTTTTGTGTCCTAGAGCAATACATTTTATCTTACATTGTTCCAGTCGACTCAGCTGACAAAAAAAAAAGATTATATCTTTTACATTCAGTGGCACCCTAAATCTCCACGAGAACTACGTTAAGGGTACATGTGTCTGTGGAATGCTCAGCCACCTACTTGTTAATTTCACTAGCAGACAGTTCCATTGATCGTGTCAACTGGAAAACTCATCGTCGTAACTGACGGAGTGCCTTCAAAATATATATGTATATATCTAAATTAGTAAAACACTATTCAATCCATCACGAATTTAAACAGCACTAGCTGGCTGCTGTGCGAGGATAACTTCCACCAGTTAAGTAAGCTTTCAAAGGAATCATGAGTGACTCCCTTCCTCCTTTAGATAAGAAATTAAAACAAAAATAGTAAAATAGAAGATCAGATCTATCAACTTCATGCGACACAGTAATATATTACAATATTTCCATTTCCCCGAGATATGTGGTGTAAGTGGAATATCTTCCTTCGGAATCAAAACTTGTTTTCAAGTCTTTAGTTCCCAGAAGCTTATTGTATACACAATATCCTTCATTTCAGTTATACTCCGGTCACCCACGAACGATTACGCAGTCTCATTCCACGAATGTAAAACATTGTGTGCTCTTGCCTTAGTAAAACAATCTATGAAGGCTAACTAAGAAGATTTTTCACTAGTAGAACATGGATAGATAGTAATTCATCTTCATATTTTAAAATGCAATATCACGTTTTCAATGCAAGCAATGAAACACACTTTGCTCAGTGACGATTGTTGGTTTAAATGTATCCGATAAGAATCTGCTCGATATGTCATTTGTATATTGTTACTAAATCTCTGATATATCTGTAAACAAGATTATAACATTCCAACTGCCATGTTTCCAGCAACTAGTTTACTTATCGATCACGTTTTTCCTCCTGTAGTTGACTCACAACCGTTTATGTTAAACATATATCACATCAGTCACTTTATATATCACATCAGTTCACGGACTCTTGACTAAACTGTAGCCACAAAGAAAATTATACACAGTAATAAACAAGCCCAGGAAGTCTTTAATATAAAATTGTGTTGATTAAATTAATACTGGGCACCGTTCAGAAAATATATGCACCTAGTGCTTTAAATTAAGCTTCCAGCAAATGTATCCCATTTGATCATGAAGCTAACTCAATCATCTGAATAGATAAAACATCTGAGGCTGAGTAGGTACAAATTCTCATAAATATAATATAATGAGGAAAGAACGAGATTTTATGATGATGTTGACATTGCCACGAATATTTACGACCGAAGTGAATGGGGAAACAAAATCTACCTTCGTTTGATCGGGATACATTTTCAACTATATAAATATTGCTATACTTTTGCATACCGATTGTTTTTGTGTCAGCACAAGACGAGGTAATTTAGTAGTTTTATGTCAAGATAACATCGAAGTTTTGAAAATCATTAGCAGTGAAAAAAATAAGGTGAAATGATATAAAAGGAGAACCGAAAGTGAAACGAAGACATCCAAACATTTATCAGGAGAATTGGACCAAGTTATGTTATTAGCCTGTCATCAATTTTATAGTGATGATGTAATCAAATATTGTGATATAATCATATATTGTAAAGGAAAGAAAAATAGTATGACAAAATGGCGAATTAGAGCGGTACGGGGCGATGCAATCTGGTGAAATGTGATGCTGTTAATTTCAATTGAATCATATACACTTGATATTTACGAAGCTTATCGACAGTTATTCGATAGAAATATCTCGCATAATCTGTGACAATGAATCTTAAATAATCGAATTAAGATGATTAAACTCATTGTGATTCGATAAAATAAATTAAACTGCATGGTGCAAAATTATATTCAAATAAGCAATGAAATTGATAATGAAGATATATTTAATTATATTTGATGAATCTGGGAACAATGTGATTAATAGCAATATAAACATTATAATAGACTGCTTCATATTTTATTGCTGATATTTAATAAATGAACATTATGTAAGATACATTAGGGATTTATTTTAGAATAATATTTTTACAAGCCTATAATGGGTACTTAAAGGATGATCGATATACAAGGAATAATAGCTGAACACCATCAAAATAGCCCCATACAATCTTCAATTGGAATTATAGTCAAGCACATATAAAATGTCAGTGAGCTGGCAGTCATTAGAACGTCGGATAGAATGCTTTGCGGTATTCGTCTCTGCTCACTGCTCTCTCAGTTCAAATCCCGCAGAGGTTAACTTTGCCTTTCATCCTTTCAAGATTGATAAAACATTACCAGTCTAGTACTGGATCGATTCTTCTTCTATAATCATTTCTCACTTTCTATCCTTCCCTTGAAAAGAATTTGCTGTGTTCACACTTGGAGAGGAATGGGCTCCGCCTGGCTTAAAATACCCAAGAAACGACGCCCATACGGCTCCATCAGAATTTACGGGCCCAGACCATATCATGTAAAAAGATGTGTGCTGAAAGGTTTTCATCATAAATCTGCTCAAATATATATATATACAGTAGTCTCAAACGTTGCATTAGTAGGAGAATTAATACATGTGTTAGAAAATATGTGTTAGAAAATATGATATATTTAAACAAAATTCTTTTTCTGTTACCTACAAAGATCATCTGGTTTGAAGCGTGATCACTGATCACCGCTTGGGAGTGAAATAGAAGTCGCAAGATATCCAGTTTAAATAAACGGAATATATAAAATGAGCGTGGGTTTGTGTGTGCAGGCGTTTTGTACATACACAGACACACACATACACACACACAAATGTTCGAGTCTGCGTGCATTTATACATATATACCATTTAATATATGTGTGTGTGTTGTACAGTTGTACATACATTTATATCATTTAATACATATCTGTATGCGTATGTTGTACAATTGTACATACATATATATCATTTATTACATGTGTGTATGCGTATGTTGTACAATTGTACATACATATATATCATTTATTACATATGTGTATGCGTATGTTGTACATTTGTAGATTCATATATATCGTTTAATACATATGTGTGTGTTGTATATTTGTATATACACACATATCATTTAATACATATGTGTGTGTGTGTTGTGCATGTGTACTTACGAACCCCTACCGTGTTTAAATAGACAAAGTTCAGTGATTGAATTCTACAATATATCCACCACTACACATCTGTAAAATACCTTTTGGCAATGTTCCTATTAATTAAAATTTACAATCTCACAATTATTTATATTTTAGCCACTTCATGTCACATCTATTCATTCGAATCTATGTAGAAATTCTATCCAGTCTTAAATTTGTCTATCCTAAAGACATTATATCACGATAGTGTTGTTAAAACTAATTATTCAGTGTTTATTTAAGTCGGGTTCATATTAAAACACAGAATGAAAACTTATCTTTCATTGTTTACACACGCGCTAAGACATAGAAAAAAAACCATTAAATTAACTTTTTACTACTGTTTCTATACGTTGACCCTAATCCTTTCTATTGTAATACATCTTGCTGAAATAAAAGCAAGTGTTGATCAATTATTTTTTCAATATCGAAAAAGTTCATTTAACTCTAGCATACCTTGTAGATCCCATACTCTGGTAGCTCCCATAATCTGGTAGATCCCATACTCTCGTAGATCCCTAACTCTGGTAGATCCCATACTCTCGTAGATCCCATACTTTCGTATATCCCATACTCTGGTAGATCCCATACTCTGGTAGATCCCATACTCTCGTAGATACCATACGCTGGTAGATCCCATACTCTGGTAGATCCCATACTTTGGTAGATCCCATACTCTCGTAGATCCCATACTCTCGTAGATCCCATACTCTCGTAGATCCCATAATCTGGTAATCTCATACTCTGGTAGATCCCATACTCTCGTAGATCACATACTCTCGTAGATCCCATACTCTGGTAGATCCCATACTCTCGTAGATCACATACTTTCGTAGATCCCATACTCTCGTAGATCCCATACTCTCGTAGATCCCATACTCTCGTATATCCCATACTCTGGTAGATCCCATACTCTGGTAGATCCCATACTCTGGTAGATCCCATGATCAAAGATATCTATTTCCTCACATCACATTTTCTATCACCTTACTAAAATATATAATATGTTTTTATGGAAGAGGAAGACAATAGGTATTAAAGGTGTGACTTAGTAAACTCTGACATTAATCTTCCGTCTGGTCCCTTTTTACTCTAATTTTAGCCGCTTAATATATTTGAGATGGTTTGCGATTTCCTGTCACAAAGGAAATATTGTAGCATTTAGAAATAAATGTTTAGAAATGTAATGTAACTGCCATAATGAAAATACAGCATGTCCGCGTCTCTGTTTTCATTTCTTTACGACAGTTACATTTATATAAGACTATCAGATACCTAGCTGTGTCAGGGTAAACAGATGCTAAGAGAAAACCGGTAGAAGAGAAAACAACTGCATTGGATGCGTTGTTTGGAATATGAGGCGAGACCATAGTGTGTGTGTGTGTGTGTGTGTGTGTGTGTGTGTGTGTGTGTGTGTGTGTGTGTGTGTGTGTGACAAAACAAAAACAGTCAGAATCTGCCAGATATACCAGATTCTTCGTTGTACCGATCGTGTATAGTATATGAAGATTCCTAAGTGTTCTCACCCGTGAACAACCTAAATATAATTTTCCATGGGTAAAAACCGATTCTCTCTTATTCAATCCTACAACTTTGAAACTCTGACTCTGAGCTTTATTTACGGTCATAGCAAAAATAGCTCTAACAGGGAACTGAAGTCTTGAGAATTTGAAAGCCAGCTCAGTAGAGAAAGGGATAAGAGGAATCTTGGGAATAAATGCATTTTCTCCTTGATGGTTGCTTCCAAGAACATCTAGGGGAATCCTTTATGGTTGTCTCCTAGTCTGCTATAAATAGCTGCCAGGTTAGTTAGCATACCCGGTACGTTTTTCCTCTTATTTATTGTTATAACATGAGTATCAATAAACCATTCCGGTTATACCCTTATTCCATCCGTGTACTTACTTTTCGATTGTCAGTTTTTGTTTTTATGTGATGCGCAAAGACACGAACCCACAAATATTTCTCTTTTATATTATATATATATATATATATCTTTTTAATGTATTTCTAATTAATACTACATTTCTCTTTGCTTACTTATTGCCGACACACCGTAATCTTCTACTAATGAATTCTATCTGTATTTTATCGCAACGTATCGCATGATCTAGCTAAAAGATGGTTGATAAGGGCCGTAGAGAAGTGGTTAAGTTTCCAGAGAATTGCAAAACGATATGTGCTTCTAATGAAAGAAAACCACTATGGAAAAAGTGAAGAGAATCCGAAGCCACTGTTGCAATTTAATCTATTTTGTCACAAACTTTACACGATTTCACCCCATATCTCTAGAAATGTTTATATATACATCGAACTTTATATCGAACTTTATATCAAAGTTTGAAATTATTTTCATACAATTCGAATATCAATTTTCATGCGGACAAATGATTTCCTCACATGCTATTAAAAAGTATGCCAAATTATAAATACTAAGATTTCTCCGAGGAAAAATCTTATTTTCTACGTAAAAATAATAATACTATGTGGGCTGTTCAGAAGTTTAGGAAATCTGCCAAATGCGAGAATAAGCGCCAACAATAATCACATAAAAAATATAAAATGTTCTAACATATATATTATACAGAGTGACATAAATATTACATACACATATTTATATACGTATACACAAATACTGAAAACGTTGTGTATATACACACATATGTGTGCATACATTCACTTTTTAATCCTGGTTTCCAGATAATAAATGGCAGTTTCTAAATCAGAAATGCTATTTTTATTGGTAGATTATGGTTTTATAAAATAAATTTAAATGCTTCCAAATTTGGCTACATCAGAATTGTTGTCTATGGAGAAGATATTGTATGAATCTGTTTTAAACTGAGGAAATATTCCACGTAAAGATGAATGTAGATGTGAGCTAACCTTATCGTGGAAAGAACTATTGTATTCAAACTATCACACATATTCCATAATCACAAGAATTTATCCAGGTTTCGTGGCCTGAAGCGACTGAGAGTACAAAACTCTCCCCTGGACATGACGCCCATCCATTGCAGGGTTCAACCCACAGCTATTGCTGGTACTCATTATCAACTGAGTATACTGGAGCATTGTAAAATGAAGTCTTTTGCTCAAGAAGACAACGCAACACACAACCAAACCCAGGAATAAAACTCATGACATTATGATCGTAAGTCGAACACCCTTACCATCAGGGCACACGCCTACAGAACTCTAATGATATAAAAGGCCTACAGAACTCTAATGATATTAAATCCCACCTCATATAAAATATTAGGTGGGATTTATCTGCAGCTAAAAACGAGAGTGTTTTCTCCAAACCTACAGAAGTGCTACTTAACGAACCACGTGTTAATTTTACTGTGCCCTATCTTCTCATGACTGTGAAATATGGATACTTTGCCCTAAACTACCAACTGATGGTACGTACTAACTCCTGGAAGAATGTTCAATTAAATAATTAGCGTCTTGACACTAATCACATGGCAGTTAAGCTCTAAACTTTCAATTTATTTTCTTACCTCACTCTCGTCAATGATTTTCAAGAGAAAGGCAGCCATTTACGCAAAAGATGTTCGCATACAATTATGTAGTCAGAGAAACGTTAGGTTATACTTAGCAGTGGCATTCAGGGGCCCAATATCAACTGTGTTGCAGCCATTCAAAATATGTCTCCTCACGTTTAAATATAGTATATTTCCTTCCATTCATCTGCCACAGATGTTCCTCTAAGTCGTTAGAAAGTACAATAAAATAAGAAATGGTAATATTGTTTTCATTTTCTTTTCCTAATGGCACGTATTTGTAGATGAGCAATTTATAACCGGTATATTATAACTTGTAATGGACCTCCATCGAGTTCTACAATGACTATTCCAGTTGCTCGATCAACGGAACAGCCTGCTCATGAAATTAACGTGCATGTGGTTGAGTATTCCACAGACACATGTTCCATTATTGTAGTTCTTAATGGAAATTCAGCGCGACACGGTGTGTGAGGCTCCTGGCTCTCTGACGTACAGTTACTGTCCTTCCCATGGATTTCCAAGTACCCTCCATCTTTTGAATTTCACTCAGAAGGCATACTAAATAACACTCACCCAAGATGCCCCACAATGTCCCACCTGTCCCTGCTGTTGTCACACGTTACAATTACAGAAAGAACGAAAGACAAAGTTAAGACCGACAGAATATTAACTAAAAAAGAAGCAAATGAAAACCTAAATATTCCAGTATTACTGTTCTTTGACATGTTGCCGCTTCTATTGCTTAAATGTCTTTATACGACATATTATGGATAGTTGGAGCTTTCAAATGACTGAGAGATCATGTGATTCAGAGAAAATATAGACCTCTGATCCTGAAGATGCAACTAGTTGTTGGATACATTTTCTCGTCTTTCCGTCAGTTATTTACTGCGTTTGTTCTCACTGATAATTAATCAATCTCACCAATCTTGTAAGGCCTGCAAAGCTCAATGGCATTGTCACCCATACCTAATTATATTATAAAAGATAGCACTCTATTTTCCTAAATGTCCGCGTTTTGAGAATATTTAAGAAAATTCTTGGAAAGTGACATTGTACATCTCTGTATATCTTGAGTTTCTCTTTTTTAACAAACTATCGATATTTAAGAAAATTCTTAGAAAACTGAACATTGTACATCTCTGTATATCTTGAGTTTCTTTTTTTTTAACAAACTATCGATTCTGTGTTAACTCTTATAAACCCGGATATCGATGGAAAATGGATAGCAACAAATCGACTTTGGTGCGTAGACAAATTATGTTTGTTTGTGATAAAGCAACATTAGATAACAATTAATTACATCTAACGACGTTAGTACAATATGCTATGGTATGGTTGCTTGCTCTGTTAAAGATAATTGTTTCTATTATGATATACACGAGATATACTTCATCCCGTATAGGAACTTCCATGATTAACTGGATTGGTAACGAGAATGTTTCAATCAGACAGGTTTAAGTAGTTTGGTTGGTTTTAGCTTACTAGTAAATAAGTCTATCATCATTGAGTTATCTAACTAGAAACATGTGAATTTTAAATATATATATATTTGGATAGAGCCAGTTTAAAACTTGTTAGACCATTACTGAACGGAGTACCAGATCTTTGGGGATCTAGAATCGAAACTAGCTGTTGAAACGGCAACAGCTTAGCTGTCGGTTCCAGACTCTTTATAATATATATAATATATATAATATATTTATAATATTTATAAATATATATATATATATATATATATATATATATATATATATATATAGTAATAATGATAAATTTGGAGACTAAAATCCCGTTAAGGGTGAAAGCAGCGATTCTTTGCTTAAACTTTAATCTGTTATTTTAATATATATATGTGTGTGTATGTATCTATATAATTGTTTCTACTTTAGGCACAAGGCCAGCAATTACCCAGTGCATTACTGGTACTTTATTTTATCGACCCCGTAAGGATGAAAGGCAAAGTCAACCTCGGCGGGATTTGAACTCAGATCGTAAAGGGACGTAACTATGCTGGAAGGCATGCGTCCGACCCTCTACCGATACTGCCAATCCACCGCCCTTTATGTATCTATATGTATCTATATATATATGTAATATATAGGCATATATATTATATATGTATATAATATATAAATATGTAATATATACATATATTTATTAAAATAACAGATTAAAGTTTAAGCAAAGAATCGCTGCACCCTTTAATCTGTTATTTTAATATATATTTGCTCTAGGGTTCTTATATATTTGATATATATTTATCCTTATCGAGCCCTCTTTGGATTTTAACCTTCACATGTATTATTATTACTATATATATATATATATATATATATATATATATATATATATATATATATATATATATATATATATATATATATACATATATATATACATATATATATACATATATATATATATACATATATATATACATATATATATATATATATATATATATATATATATATATATATATATATATATATATATATATATATATATATAT